>JAIEZT010000013.1:31880498-31960684 GCA_019594935.1 Periophthalmus modestus | reverse complement strand
GCATTTTATTCCATAACTGTGGAATATAAGGAGGACATTCAGAGGAGGCCTTTTCTCCAGGGCACGTAAGAGTCAGTTTGCTAGATGCAACTTGCTTCTATTTTGGTATTTTTTTTTGGTTAAAAGGTGTACCCAGTGGGGCTTTAAAGGTCCTGTATTAGAAAGATTGATTCTTGTGGGCTTTAGCACCTGTTAGTATTTTTTGTTATTTCTGTATACGTCCCTCAAGTTCCGGCCATGGTCTTGATCCATAAAAAAAAGCTAAGTTAAGGTCTGTCAACTGGACAAATTTTGTTGGAGTGAAGAGTTTTCGCCTGCTTATTATATTATAATAATATTATCATGTTTTCAACCTACAAAAACTTTGGTACAGAACCTGCTTCACCGGGGGGGGGGGGGGGGGGGGGGGAAAGAAAAACCCATGAGCATGAACAAATGATTCTGTAAGGTGACTGCTGGACTTTTAAAACAAAGTGGCCGCACTTCTTGCAAATCAACCAACCATACTTCACATACTGAACATGTTTTCTGTTTTAAGAAAAGAACACAGCCAAAATATGCAGGGTTTGTGTGCTAAACCTTTGAATGACACAAAAAAACAAACTCTGGGTATGTTTTTGATTTAGAAAATACAGTACACAACATATATCAGAATTTAGCATAACATGTTGCCGTTAAGTGAAGAAATGTATCAAGAAACTGGTAATTCTGCCATGGTCACGCACCATTACAAATTTCAGTCTGGAAAAATAAAGCCAGTCTCTCAGCCCTATTGCGCCGTCTGATTGGACCAATAGAGCCTTTTGTTCAACATTATCTCTGCTCTATTTCTGACAATGGTGCTGCTTGCTTCTCCTCCACCATTCTCCTGAGTATGTTTATCTAAATGGAACAATAGCATGGCCTTCCCTCGCTCTATATTCAGAGATTTTCTACAACTTGTATTTGTGAAACATCCATTTCACGTAGGAGAAATCAAACTATTGTGTCAGTCTATTTTCCTCACTTTGGCTCATCTCTGTGTGAACAGCAGGGAACAACACAATAACATGTGTTTTCTTTGTTTCTTCTAGGCCATATTCAGGCTCATTAGCATGTGTTAGCATTTGTATAAGAGGTTTTACATACATTATATTTTCCAAGAAAGAAGAAAACAACATGGTACTTGATTGTATCTGTATTTGAGTTACAATAATTTTAGATGTACAGACTTTAACGGGCCCATGTTACACTGTCTGTTCAAAAACATACACGTGTTTTGTTTCATTCCTGTAGATTTAGGCCCAGTTCTTCTCTCAAACTCTGTTCCACCTTGTGATGTCATGCGTGTTTGTAACTCCACACACCTTTACTAGGATCTTTTGGATAATTTCAGCCCTAGCCCTAGTCTCTACCGAGCAAAAGCTAAAAGGTTGCTGAAAACTACTGTTTCATGACATCACGAGGTGGAACAGAGCATTTTGAGCTTTTGAGAAGTAGACAGGCTTATAATAAAGAGTTTCTCAAAGCTCACAAGAGTCAATTTTGCGTATTTAAAAGGAACTGATAAAGAATATGAAAAAGAGATACAGTGTTTCATTCGGCTCATGGGCAGATCGATACCAAACAGGCTACTGATTATTGACATGGACTGTAGTGGTGAAAAATATCGATTCTCGTGGAAAAAAAACAACAAAATGAACTTTTCTCTCAAAAGGTTTTCTGATAATTTAGTCCAGTTCAAGCTGGGATGGAGCAAAGATAATGAGACCAAGGTGAAATTCTTTATTGAGGAGTTTGAGTACATTTTCAATACATTAAAACAAAATGCACTGGTATTGGTATCACATCGATATTGCGATAGTTGCCACTTGCTAAGGGATGGAAACAAAAAAATAGCTTGTATCGCTGCTTTTTGTGTGTGTGTGTGTGTGTGTGTGTGTGTGTGTGTGTGTGTGGAGCCCCTGTTCTATAAAGACATTAGCAATTATGTAGCAATTATCCTCCGTGTGAACAAGCGCCGCTCTGCTTCCTAATTACTGCATTACAACACGAATATTAACAACGGTAAAGTAAAAACAATTAACCGGGAAACCATTAACAGATATGTCTCAAAGCCCTTGAAGGAGTTTCTTTTCCCAACTCACTTTAGTCCCATTGAAAAGGCCCAGATTCATGTGTATTCAGCAGATATAGGTGAAACGTTCCCTCAAGTGAAATCTGGAGCTTATTAGATCTGAGATGGGAGATGTACAGGAGCCTGAGGAGGGTGGATCATTAGAGTGTTTTATCAGTCTGATGGGGTGGAGTAGATTCTGGTTGAGAAAAGGGAAATTTGAATATATTGTTTAAAATTATGTTAGACTATTCTTTTCACTACAAGAAACTAGAAAAAAATAGGCAAGATTTTACCAAAAATCTTTTTTTTCTAGTTTTCTAGTCAATTTTGATGTTTATAATTTTACTTCCTGTTTGGACATGGGCAGCAGACTGACATAATGCAGAGGTAATTGGTGCTTTTCAGATTTTAGAATGTGACAGTGTCCTAATCCCAGACGAGGGGCAGGAGCCAGTATTTCCTATTGATTACATTGTACTTTCCCATGAAATATCCAAAAGGTAAATGCTCAAATGTTGAAACTGATGATTTCTATTAGTGACTAGCCCCAAGAACTCACTGTATTGTGTTAAATATTATTGGCCTGTAGAATGTTGTGACGCCATCTGAAACCCAGCAATTCCGTAACTGTTACCTAACAAGGGTCAAAAATTACACAATAGTTTTTTGAATAGACTCATAAGAATAAACACCACCAACCTTATGAATGTTTGAACTACAATATTCATCTAAAACGACGTTCGAAAACTGCGGTGCCCAATGGGAGCCGACGCTACCGCAAACAACATCGTAACAGAGCCGCGTGAGCCGGGATAGCTGTATGTCAAGAAAATAAAATTGAAAAACTAAGTAAGTACAGAGCAATGGGTGTATAGAATGCCAGTGTCGGTGAAAACAGGGATTGATCCGCAACATTAGCCTCAAAATCACTTTCTCCCATTTAAAGAACAATTTTATATGCTATGTTTTGCTTTAATTTTGCTAGCATCTTGCAAGTGCGTTCATCCGTGTCACCATCTTGCCCATTAGTTACAGTTGTTTGTAGACAAAGTATACATCATTAGAGATTGGAGACTCCCTGGTGGGCCTCTGGTTTAAAGCGTCTGCCTTTGTTCTTGAAAAGACGAAAGTAATCCAGAAACTGCAGAAGACTGTGCACAAGGACATTTTACCGCCAACAAACAGCAGGAGGGACCCATCAAAGAGCCACTGGTACAGACCTGTGTTCTGTTATTGAACAAACTACTGCAGTCACATTGAAACAGATGGATTTTCATAAAAAGGACTTTTCAGCCTGTAAACTTAAGATTGATTTCTGTGTGGACATGTAGAAAAAGCCTGGAGTCAGTGAAGCAGAAAAAAGACATTTAAAAGGGCCATGCTTGTTAGTATCACATATGTTCTGTTACTGATCTGTGGTACCTGATTTCACATTGAGGAAGTAGGTCTTTAAATCCCTCTGACTTGTCCCTAACTCTCACAAACCATTTAGCAAATCATTAATGTCCTTGCCTGACAAATCCACAGTGAGATTTCTCTGTATTTTTTATTCAGAGATCAATAGTTTAGTGCTTTGCTCATTGACTCTGCAGAAATCTAGAATATTTTTCAGATATTTTTCCTCATGAGCAGGCATATTTGTTTGATTGACCGCTCCACCTGTCGATCACGGCCATCTGAACTGGGAGAGATTCACCGATGACCAAACCCGCATCTTCTTAGTACTGAAGAAGTGTGCATGTGCCAAGGTCAAATGTACGGGACAGGTGAACATGGCGAACTGGCGTGAGTCGTGAACTAACAATCTGCAAATATCTAAAGTCAGAAACGAACCATCTTAATTTGCTCTTTGGCAATCGCAGTGGATGAAGTCGTTTGCCTGAATGCCGCAAACGTGGAACTCAAAAGAGAAGAAGAATCAACAGAAACTAGACATGAGTGCTGATGCAGATGAGGCTAGTGACACGCCTCCACGAGCAAGATGTTTGTTCAGCTCATTGATTCAAACCACCTCAGTTTTTGGTTGAAGGTTGGGGGAAAAATTGACATGACCATTCAGGCTATATCCAAAAGATATCAAGGAGGTGAACTATCGCGTTGCAGACACAGGAAAACGTTTTAAACACGTGGAGGATGATTTGGATAAGGGAAAAACCACAATGCAAGTGCTGCGCGTAAAAAAACACCTTAATGGGACTATCAGATCGTATGTTCTGCTGGATTCTGAACCTAGACGTCAGCGCAACAACCGTCGCGTTCTCGGCCGAACCCCGAGGACACTGCACGCACCATTGTAGTACATTTCTTCTTCCTTTCCATCAGTAACTTGTTTCTTTCAGGAAGCACAGCCTTTCTACATTTGCCAGGATCTGTCAGCTGAGGTACAGAGATTATAGAAGAACAGAAAAGGCAGAAGCTAAGATTTGTAGTACTGTACCCTGATGCCTGATTGTCACCATCGAAGGGAAGAGGTGTATATTCCACACCGCCGACGAAATGAGACGGGATCAACCTCCGGCCTCAGTTAACCTACCACCCATGACATGATATGCAATTATAAACTATAATCTTTCCCTCTATATTTTCTTTTAGGTTTATTAAGACACAGATGCTGTATTTTGAATGAATGGGAAAAAAGAAGCAGAAGCAAAGTGAAAAAAACCAGACGCCATTTGGCCTTGTGACCTTGTGTTTATTTGAAATGTTATTTTGTCAGTCGTGATCAGAAATTAATAAAGAAAAAGAGTAAGAACTTTTATTTTCAATGTGACTTTGCTGCAGGTCACACATCGCCAACACCCTCTGACAGTCTGAGGATGAAAGAGTTCATCTTCTTTGTAATTACATGTATTCTGATTTATTGCAGTTTATTTGTTAAGTGTTTTATGTGCCCTTTTGTGTCGTCCCATTTACAGCTATATCACACTAAAAAATAAATGTTATTTACTGGGTTAATAAAAATTGAGTCAAAGTAAATAATCCATTACATAGATTATTAATGGAATCAATAACTCAACTAAATGTTCTAAAGTCCTGGCTCACTTAAAATCACTTGAATATGGCACCACAATGTTACAAGAAACCCACCTTTCTGAAAAAAGATGGGTTTCTTGGCAGGGGCATTAAGGTGAAAATAAAGGTGGGTGCGTCAGATATTTCATTCTGCAGGTACTAGTGCATCTACAGGTTTTTGGATTGTAATATTCAAAAAGTTACAATTTAATGCTGTAGATGTAAATAGAGATGAACAGGGTCGAGGGGTTATCATGTCTGTGTTATTTGCTCCAAATACTGCACAAAATACCGCACAAGCAAATTTACTATCATCATTAAACATCCATCCATCCATTTTCTTCCACTTATCCGGGGCCGGGTCGCGGGGTCAGCAGTCTAAGCAGGGACTCCCAGACTTCCCCCACCCCAGACACATCCTCCAGCTTCTCCAGTGGAACCCCAAGGCGTTTCCAGGCCAGCCAAGAGACATAGTCCCTCCAGCATGTTCTGGGTCTTCCCCGGGACCTTCTCTTGGTGGGACATGCCCGGAAACACTTCCTAGGAAGGCGTCCAGGAGCCATCCGGAACAGATGCCCGAGCCACCTCAGCTGGCTCCTCTCAACGCGTAGGTAGGAGCAGCGGGTGCCATGTGAATGAGCTCCCACCTATCGCTAAGGACACCCACCCAGCCACCCTGCAGTATCCACCCATCTTGTCCTTTGTATCGCGATCTTGTCCTTTTAGTCATGACCCAGAGCTCATGACCATAGCTGAGGGTAGGAACGAAGAATGACCAGTAAATCAAGAGCTTTGCCTTTCAGCTCAGCTCCTTCTTCACCACGATGGACCGATACAGCGACCACATCACTGCAGACCCTGCACCGATCCACCTGTCAACCTCACGTTCCATGCTTCCCTCACTCGTGAACAAGACCCCTGAGATACTTGAACTCCTCCACTTGAGGCAGACACTCCCCACCCACCTGGAGAGGGCAAGCTGCCGTTTTCCAGTCAAGAACCATGGCCTCGGATTTGGAGGAGCTGATTCTCATCCCAGCCGCTTCACACTGCAAACCACCCCATTTCTTCTATTCTAAAAATACACAGTTCTTACTTTGGACTTGATTATTTTCTGGTTACAGATTCTGTCAGGATCCTCCCCTCTGCTGTTTTCACTCTTGACTCCCCCTTCCTTCCGTGTTGTCTGTCTCTCCTTCCACCTGGACGTTATCTATGAAATGGATAACAAATTTAGAGAGTTGGTTATAAATAAAAAAAATAAAAAAACAGTCTCAGAACTATATAAAATGCTCATTATTTCAGGTGAAACCCTCTAACACAGTGTGAGTGGGAAAAGGATTTAGATTGGAATTTAACTGCTGCACAATGAAACAAACTTGGAGAGATGCTACAAAAATCTCCAAATCAGTGGGGATGAATCTAAATATTAAAACTGAGTAGTTTTGGAATCATGTTTCTAATATATAACACACAAATGAGTATTGGTAGAACAGAAGAAAAAACAAAACACACACACAAGGACTCAAAATTCTGGATGTCAATTACAAAAATGGATTTCATGACCCATGTGAACTTGAGTCTCTTGTCACCACATTGCACTAGTGGCAACGCCAACCACAACCAGTGTATTCTGGATCCCAGGCAATTAACATTAGACATTTAGACATTTTATTTTAGATAATAAAAACGGTTAGTGCATGGAAAGAGAAACATGAAAATTACACTGTGCTAGAGGCTAGAAACACAATTAACAGCAGAGATACCAACAGAGAAGCCCCCGACTCATTTATTTGTCTGTCTCCTCAAAGCGCCACCACCCAGGGCCCCACATCTCCAACATGAAGCATAAGAGCCCAGGGTTACTAAAGCCTGAGTCTGCGGCACAGGCTCACTAAAACCTGGGTCTGCAGAGATGAAGGCCCTGGAGGAGGATGAACATCAGAGCAGACTTCACCAGCTTCAGGCAAAAATTTACACCAAAGAGTTTGATGTTCAAGCAGAAATGTAATCTTTTTGGTCATGGTGAGTTTAGCTCCACAAATGGGCTTAGGCATCAAAATATTTCTGATCGTGCATTAACAAGAAAATAGGAAATAGCATTGTTATTTTACGGGAGCTGTCTGTGTCTGGTCTAGGTTCCCTTCAAACACTCTGGTTTTCCCCATCAACGTAAAACATGCAGAATAATTTAAGTGATAGTATGTAACTTTCTAGGGGTGGAAGGTCAAGTGCATGATTCCATGGACATAGAAAAGTTAAAACCATGCTTTGGATCATTCTCCATGAAGATAAATAAGTTTAATGTCATACTGTGGAATATTATAGACAAAGGAACAGCATTTTCATGGAAACAAGGGGGGGGGCCCTCCTCCAGGCCAGATAAGAGTCAGGTTTGGAAGATGCAAACCCGCTCAAAGTAAGGACTTCATTTTTCTATGTTTTTGGGTGTAATAACAGATCCATAATGAAAAAACACACTTTTATTTTAGTAAAATTTTTGCCAAAGAAAATCCTCCAGCTAGTCCTGACCAAGCCCCAGGCGCAGGGAATGCTATTGCCTAATAATAATGCACAAAAATGTGCCCTTTAACATCCAAAATGTCCATTTCTGCCATTTTTAACCTGTACATCCCCATATTCAGACTTTCCCAGCCTCTCTCGTCTTCACTAATCTTTGTATCTTTGACTGTTCTTAAACCAAAGGCCTCTTTAGCTCCCACTCCTCACCCTTTTCTCCTACTGTGCTCAGACACAAAGAAACAGGCTTGTTGCCGTGGAAACAATGCAAAGCTCTCCCTATCGTCCAATTACAAAAGAGCACAATTAGAGGAGATGGGTTGTATTAAACAGGCTTGATCCTTTGTGCCTTTGGTCTCCACATCCTCTCAGAGAAAGCCCTGTGACTTAGCTCAGAGTTTGAGTGTTTGCTCATTAGAACGCGCAGTCGTAATATGGTTTCTGCCTGATGCTCACGGGGCACTGCTGACTTCCAGATAACAAAGGAAAAGAGAAATTATGGCTCTGTCCAACCCCACTGTGAAAGGGGTCTAAGGGGTAGTAAACAATTGAATTAGAATACTGCCAAGTGCTTAAAAGTTAAAGGCACTGGATGTGATTTTTACTGTCTTTTCAAACAGTTTGCAGCAGTCAACTTTCTTAAAGCAATTCTAGCATTTTAGTTAGTCACCGTGATGAGCTTTTCACAACTTTCAGAGGAAGCATGCTAACAGTGCACCAGCATCACTTCCTGGTTTGCGGATGATAGAAAATGCTTTATAATTAAACAGCAAAATATAGATGTACTGGGGCAAAACAAATGATACTTAATCACATGAAAACGGTACAGCCAAATTTAACGGATTCATTATTCAGGCCTTTTATCAATCTGGCGTTGATAAGTATAGCACTCCGACAGCTATTCCAGATATATTGTGTAGAAAATCAACTCGGACAAAAGGCAGAATGTTCAGACACAGTGGCAGAAATCAAACTTTTGTTAAATCCTGTAAGGAAAAAAACACAGACAACTTTTCTGTTCTGTTTCTGCTAAAATACCGAAGTATGTACGTTCTTTGTTCTGGTTCATTTGTAACTTGTAGTGATGAGACTTTTGGCTCATTTATGGGATCCAGATTGTTTGGATCCACTCGTGTCAAAGAGCCATTCAAAAGATGTGTTTTTTTACTATTTATTTACATGACAGAAACCAAAGTGAGAACTCATTTTACCTACTTACCTACTAAACTAATCACATGACCAGGGCCCCTAAGCAGAATGTTTCGGTGGGCTCCTTGGCAGTGGATGTACCTGAACCTATTGGTGATTCACATTTGACGACATTAGGACCCAGCTCTCATCACCTTGTCCTATTGTGTTTCTATTTATATGAGCAAAAGATGGAAATATTTTAATCAAACTTGTAAAGCAGCCATTCAAAAGTACCTCAGCGCCTCAGAGCACCTCGGGGGTAGATAAAACAAATGTAGACAGCAGATATTTTGCTACTATATAGATAAAAAAACAAATACAATCTTTATAGATTATACAGTTTCTAGTATAACTGTATTATTTTCTATATAAACAAATGGGCTCTTGGGGGCCCTCTGGTGGCCTTGGGGCCTTAAGCAGCTGCTTAGTCTGCTTGTAGGCTGGTCCGGCCACGGAAATGACCCAGGCTCAGATGTGTTTAAAATGGTTTAAACTGAGAGTGGAGTGTGTTTACCCTTTCAAAAACTAAATAAAATGTTTCAATGTTTCAATGTAATAACAATTACTAAAATAACTTATTATGATGCCAAATATGTTTTTCTTTCACTCATGTTGCCTGCTCTGCTCTGATTCTTGTGCTGGTTCAGCGTTAATCAGAATAAAAGTGCATACAAATTCGGAAGAAAAAGATTCAGTTCCAACCGTTCATATTAAGGAACTGTTCAAAAGCCGAGTCTTTCACAAACGTCACATCACGAGCAACTTTTAACTTGTAACAGTTTTGATGGAGGAGAATCTGGGATTGTTCCACAACGTAACACTAAACTTGTCATTTTTTCTGCTGAAAATACTTTTGGAGTCACCTGCTCATCTCCATGGACACAGATAAGTATAATACCAAACATTTCAAGGAAAAGAATTATTATCTCAGTGGCAGTGCAAAGAGCTGAATGAGAAGAAGAGAAAAATCACAGTGAATTTACTACAACCATACATTGTGTGTGTCGTAACTTAATCCTCGTAGCTCAGAGTGCGGTGAATGTAAATCTTGTTGCAGATGTGATGGATTAGAATGCAGGCCTGTGTAATAGTGACAGCTGTAAATACAAATGTGCGACTTGTGGCTGGTGTTTAAATCTGAAGTGCTCCTAAAGCTAAAAGAGCTGCTCCTCCATCAGAGCCTTGGGAGCCAAACACACATTGGACTCAACATAAATAAACAATAAACAGTAAAAATGCCTCTGCTCATAGTGCTGATATATGCACTGTTGTACCTATAGCTACAAGTACTGTCAATACCTAATATGACAGCAATCCCACCCTGACAATGCCCTACGTCATCTGATTGAAAGCAAAGCATTGTTGAGCCTAGTCCAGACATGAGCAAACTACGGCCCAGGGGCCACACATGGCCCTTTGGTCTTATTAATCCGGCCCACTGAACGTGACGAAATTATATTAAAATAGGTTAGGGCAAACCTTGTTCAATTTACATTTTCAACAAGTTGTTGATCTTTTGGCACTAGATGAAATTAATGTGAGTTTTTCTGCTGAAATTTAATAAATTAATTATTAATTTAATGAATGCATTTGTAAAACAATTTGTACAATGAGCCTTGCAAATTCACTATTTGCTACATGTTACAGCTCAAATCTCTGTTATATATATATATATATATATAATATATATATATATATATATATATATGTATATATATATATATATATATATATCATACACATATATATACATACATACATATATATATACTTAGAGTAGACTTATTGGATACTTGTTAGACCAATCACTCTGTTCCTCATACGTCCAGACTGTGCCCCTCCTCTCCTGTCGCTCTCCCCTCTAACCCTCCAAGAGTGTTTCATCCTACTTTAACAGCAAACTATTTTTTTTCAATACATGAGACAAACTGATGAATTAAACATGAATATTAATAAACTGATTAAGCTAGCCTAATCTGTAGATAAATGATAGGTGCTTGCATTTCATTTGAACATGGTATCCCAAGGAGTGCTCCAGCAGAGAGCTAATTGCGCCTGAACTTGATGCCACGTCCCTGTGTGTCTCAGAGGGAGAAGAGCGTGCACTAGTTCAATCTCTGTGTCTCCATCTGTTCCCTCTCCTCCTCTTCTGTATGTTCTCTCTCTTCTCCTCTTCCTCTCGTCTGTCTGGTTCCTCTGTTCATCACTTAGATCCTGGAGTTCCACAGACTTCACACAGGCCTCCCACAGACACACAGCCTGCCCCTGCTCCTACTCATAGTTATACATACATTTTAAAAGCTCTCTCTCTCTACTGTCGGACAATGTGTGAATGAAACAAAGCACAACTCCAGGTGTGTTTTTGATGAGGAAACAACATCAGCAACAACAAAATCATTAAAAAACATAATATGGGGCCTTTAAATCGTAGGACACTAAAACAAGCATGGTGACTTTTCCATTTCCACGTATCTGTTTCTTAGTAGAAGCTGCACTGAGGACTTATTTGCTTATTATATATAACTTATTTAATTACTTATTCATCATAATTAAATTGAGTAAAGTGACAGAGGCCATTCTATGTTTAACATAATGGACTTCATCTGGAGGGTTATCAAAATCTGAGAAAGATTTAATAAAAAAACACAGCAGGGCGTCTCCTAATGCTATATATACCTCCTGCTATACCCCAGGAACCTCACAGGGCAGTGGGTAAGGTAATTTTATCTGCTGAGACAGTCCGCAACCAAATCTCAAAAGAAATCACTACTACTTCTAAAACTTAAAGTGAATATGACATCATTATACATCACATTTTACAAAAACACTGTCATTCTGACCTTAAAATGTTTGTATTAACCCATTCTACGTGATCCTGGTATTTTTATTTCACTATTTGATCCGTAAAGCAAGATATGAACATTAATAACAGACAAAGTCGCTGAGGTCGCTCCGTTAGCATAAGCAACAGGTTTGACTGACTGCTAAACCAGCATGTGGGTGGGAAGGGGCGTTACCTTCATCAGCCTCGCTCCTAATTGGCTCTTTGGTTGCTATGATACTTGCGATCAGAACTCGGCTCCAAATTCGCCCTATAACTGCTAGCTTCAACGAGCTTCATTTGACTGGAGCTGAACTCTATGGACAATGTCACACTCCCTTAGTCCCCTTTTTTGTACAGTCTCATTTTCAGGTAAAAGTATTTTAGGGTAATACTATTTAGATTTACACATTAATGATATAAAATAAGTACTTGTAGCAAAATAAAGTAATCAGTATTGCTAATAAAAATGTGGTAGTTCCAATTATCACAAGAATAACTATAGCAGCTGCTGTTGTGCAAAACTTTGAATCATAAGGTATATGCATGGACCTATTAAAATAACTGGACAGGGTATTGGTATCTTAGAGCAGTTTCGAGCTGGGTTAGAGGCGACTTACTGGTGCTACAGCGAAAAAATCCCTCCTGCCCAGAAAGGATTTTTCACAGAGCAGAATGTAATTGCAAACTGCTTGTGTTCGGTGAAAAGGACACCTGCGGCTTTCATGAAGGTCGAATTTTGTGGCGATTTTCAATTCATAAACTTTTTCTCAGCTCAAAATCCATCTGTTGTCTTAAAAAAAAACACGTTTCTTTAGCTTTGGCTACGCTCTATGTCTGCTCTAGCTAAACTCAAGCACTGATTGGTTAGAGCGGTCATGTGGTACAATATAAATGAGTATGTGAGCGATGTGAATGAGCTGAACTGTCATGAACAAGCTGCAGGTTAAGAACATGCTTCAGAAGCTCTCTGGAAACATTATCATTTATTATTTTATTATTCCCTTGCCTCCTCCACGGCTGCTCATGTTTTGATTCCAGGACTTGGGTTTGTGTTATTCAAATGTCTGAATCCACAATATCTTCTGTAATTGCTAGTTCAGTCGATGTAGCAGAAAACCCAGAAGTCAGATCTTTATCAGAGCAAACTGTAAAGAAGACAAAGTGGTATAATGGTGTTCAGGCCTGTTCTTTCTGTCCTAATGAGCTCCTGTCCAACACTACAACACAACCGTCTGCCTGTGTCTCACCTGTCGGAGGCCTCACCTGTCGGCACAATCAGGCTAATAAGAGAGATTCTAATTCCATGCACCTAACACACTGCCTGGCCAAAGAAAAAGTCACCACCTGGATTTAACTAAGCAAATAGGTACGAGCCTCCTCCAGTTGGTCAGATTGAGGTTCAGCAACAGTCTGTGCTCAAAGAATGAGGTCAGCTGACACCTGAATATACTGAAGGACCAGGTTATTCCATCAATGGATTTTTTTCTTTCCTGATGGCATGTGCATATTCCAAGATGACAATGCCAGGATTCATCGGGCGCTCAAATTGTGAAAGAGTGGATGAATTGGCCACCACAGAGTCCAGACCTTAACCCCATTGAGAATCTTTGAGATGTGCTGGAGAAGCTTTGTGCAGCGTCAGCCTCGACCATCAACAATGCAAGAACAAGTAAAAAATGAATGCAACACTGGATGGATGGAGCAAATTTTGTGACATTGCAGAAGTGAAATCGAAACAATGCATGCCGTAAAGGTGGTCCAACGAACTTTTTTTTCTTTTGGTGACCACTTTGTATTTGGCTTATCCACTTTAAAGTTGCAATATGCTACTTTTCTGAGGGATGGACCGTCTGATTCACTACATTTACATGCACACCAAGAAAACTGAGTAACTGATCTAGTCAAATGCAAACTGAATCCATCACAGACTAGCATGTGTTGTTTCATTATTTTTGGTATACTATGTTAAAGTGTTGTTATTAGCAACTATCGACTATTGATTCTTATTTGGTTCTTTGACTTGCACATAGACTGGGACAAGAATCTGACAGTTTTGGGGGTAAAGACAATTTGAATTGGGTTGTTTAGCACCTTATGAATTCTCTCTGTCAACATGGTAATATCTCCATGAATAAATTAGAGTTTTGCCTGGAATGTTCCTCAGTAACACATTGAGCCTAGATACACTCCAGGTGTTGAATTAATTAAAAACATGTATTCTTACAGATTCGGCTCTCCACAGATATGACCTGTAACTTGACCTTGTAGCGCCATACTACTACTTTATGCAAGATAATCCCAGTAATTTTTTTGAGTTTAATTAAAAGGTCTGAGCTGCAACAAGTACATAAAGGAATGTACTAATAATTATACCTTATACAGTTCAAATTTTACTGTATTACAACAAAAATACCCCAAATCACCACCGCCAGAAGCGCGCTAGTGGTCACTTCCTGTTAGCTAACCTGCTCACCACAGGGTTTCAGTGTCCATTTTTATATACAGTCTAAAGTACAGTGCACCTTTACAATTGAAAGGCATGTTACTTAAAACATCTGTGGGCAAATAGCAGTAAAATATTCAAGGCCTATTACTCGTACCCTGTTCCCTCCTGCTGTACGTCGCCTGATAAGATTTAATTCTCCGATTTCACAGCTTGCGCAAATACAAGGATATTACAAATCCCGCAGACAGACACGGGACGACTTTGTCTGACATTGAGACCAAAGTGAGGCCAGTTCATTTCATTTGGAGCATCTACAGACAGAGCCCAGCCTGTTGCATACATCAGAAGACTTAGCCCAGATGCTAATGAGCTAATGTGGAATATTACAAAAAAAACTTTTCTCTTTTGTTCCAGTTTCATCATTTTATTCAAACCCATTTTTATGTTTTGAAACGCCGTAAGTAACGCGCAATCCGTAATTTCCTCATGCACTTTGGCTAATGTGATTACAGACTGCAGCAGATTCAATTATATGTTGTGTGGCAGCTTTTCAGAGCAGGCACAATGAAAAGAAAAACAGACAAATGGATCTTTATAATTGCATGCTGGATTTATAAGTGTTGTTTGTCCTGTAGGGTTCACATGCTAATTGTAATACGACAAAACTTCGCATATACAGTTGAAAAGAAGTTCACATACACCACATAAAAAGACACATACGCTTTTTTTCCCACATTGTCTGACATGAAATCAGACTAAACTTAACAACAAAAAATATTTCTATTTGCTAAATGTCATGCCTATTTCATTACTTTCTTCGAAGTCAAATGTTTACATACATTTTCATTAATATTTGGTACCATTGCCTTTAAACTGTATGACTTCAAACTTTTTCGATATCCTTCCACAAGCTTCTAACAATATTTGGCAGAAATTGTGTTCCATTCCTTGTTTTGGGGTTAGAGTCCCCAGAGAGGGTTAAAGTCCCTCACGAAGCCGTGTTCAGGTTAAAGTCCTGATAGTAAAACAGGTTAAAGTCCTGTATACAGGTTTGAGTTCTGTGACCCACCGTGGACTGGTGTAGTGGGCAGACGTGTCCCTACGTAGCTGGGTGCGTACAGCGATTTCCTGGGGAGTTTTGGGTCCCTCAAAAATAATAAAAGCACAGGGTTAGAGTCCCCAACTGGTAATTATTGTTACGGGGTTAGAGTCCCTGGTGAGGTTTAAGTCCCTCACGAAGAAAAGTTCCGTGTTCAGGTTAAAGTCCTGTATACATGTAACCCAGTTATTTTTCTGCTTTTGCTCCGTTTCTGCCTTATTCTGTGTCCCACGGCTAAGTTCTAAATATCGCGAGATTTTAGTCCAAGTATCGCGGGACTTTGAGCACCCCCCGCGAGACTTGGTGCGTGAAGTTATTTTAATCATGGCCGCCCGCTGCTCGTCTCGTGTTGTTGTGGGCCGGGTGTGTCTGAGCTGCTGCAGATGCCTCTTGCTGCGTGACGTCGTGCTGTGTCGGTTGTTTTAAGAGGAACTGACCAGGTTCCAGAAATGGATGGTGAGCTAGAAAGGCCTCAAGTCCAGACACACAGACTGGAGAGCACCCGCCGGTGCGGTAGGAGGCGCTGCAGCCGCTCCCCACACACACTCACTCACACTCACTGCCTCTTTGGATTATATTTTTGTTTTTCCTGAACTTTGAACCTCAAATTAACTTTGCAATAACCAATCGCTGGATTTACCAAATCTTGTGACTTTTTGCGAAACATTTTGGAACTGTCAAGGAACTGTGTTGCGTGAACAATGGACTTTTGCGGTTGCGTCTCATGTGTCTCAAGCTTCTTTCTAAACGCGTTGGACTCTCATTTATTAACATAGTGAAGTAAACAAGTGCACTCATTTTTGTACATATTGTAAATATTGTGCGTCAATCACTGTAAATAACATCACGACTGACACTTTAACACCTTGTCTGTCTACTACGACACTACTACATCATTGCATTTTATTTTCATATTGTGGCATCATACATGCTACATACAGATTTGAAATTTTGAATTGTATTGTTTTGATTTGTGTGATTTTAATGTCTTTCTTATTCTGTAAAACACTTTGAATTACCTTGTGTACGAATTGTGCTTTACAAATAAACTTGCCGTGCTGTGCCTTCCTCCTGACAGAACTGGTGTAACTCAGCCAAGTTTGTAGGCCACCTTACTTGGACAAAAAAAACAAAAAAAAAAAACAAGTATACAAGTATGTGTATGTATTTGCATATAGTGTATGTAAAATTTTAATTTTAACTGTATTTTACCTGAACAAGTACACACTTCCACTTTAAGTCTCTGATTTCATAACTTTAAAAGACCAGAGCTTTACAGAGGGCAGTTTTGCCATCATAAAGCCAAAAAGAAGAACAGACTTCCTGATTCTTGGTCAATAAAACGGATTATAATCGGATGCAGACAGCACACACTGGCCTCATTATGACAATATGAGCCGATTTTACAATATTCAAGGCACACCCACTTTGTTTAGAATGACTGTGGGTGTTTGTGTGAGTGGTTGCTGTTGGAGGTCAGAGCGGCCGATGGTAGTTTTGCTTCAGTCAGTCAAACTTAGGGCAAGTTTGAGCATCCGGAAAAGTGCTGTATAGCGTTGGGATCAAATATTCAACTTTAAACCGATAATGCCACCAAGCCACTGTTAGCTCTGTTTCAGTTGTGCTCTTAAAATATAACTTAAAGGTTGCAATAAGTAACTTTCTGGGGTTGGCACACAGACTGTAAGTACATGGACTTACCTAAACTGCTACCCGCCACGTTCCAAATAGTAAGTGAGCATGGGCGTGCTTCCGGCTCCAGTTCACTTTGCACTGAAAAAATCGAAACACCTCTTTCTGTAACTGCTGCAGTGAGTCTTGTCATTTTGGTCTTAAAACGTAACCCGCTCTACATGATCCCGGTGTTTCTTTCTCTGAGGAGTGATGACAGGTTTGACTCGCTCTTTGTTTGCTACGATAACTCGATGAGCTTCATTTGACTGGAGCTGAACGCTACACGGTCTCTGGTGGCACATCACCTATAGTAAGTTAAAACCACACATTAGAACATTCTCCATAGATTAGTATAAGCAGCACTTTGTGACAAAATTAGCTCACTTTTATTTCTTGTCAATCCAGAAGTAAGCGCTTAAACCAGCACTCTGATTGGCTGTGCTTGTGTGGTTCTCCCTGTTTCACTTTTCTGGTCCACAAAGGCTGTTTTAAAGCCATGCATTTGGTCACAATGATAAGGTTTGTGAGCGCTTCAGACGAGTTAGCTTTAAACGCCCATTTCCTCCTTCTGCAGTGCGAAAATCAGCTACTCAAACACAGACCAAATACACACAAAAAAGCCAATTAAGATGCATCTAAATTTGGTCCCCACTCTTTATATTTTGCTCCTTATAAGCCACAGGGGAAGTCTTCTCTCAGTGGGACATGGCTTCTCATTAGGCAGAGGAACACACACCTTTTTCTACTGAACATGTAGTTTGTATGTGCAAGTCTACTGCTGCTTCTGCCCAATAAAGACACAGCGGTCGGTCTCTGAACCTTCAACACACACAGGGGGATGGTCTTTGTTCTCAAACGCTCAACAACAAAAAAAAGTGTTTTCAGAAAGGACTGATTACGGAACTAATTAGGATGTGCGAGTCTGCTACCAAACAATGGGCTCTCAGTAGGAAATGCTTCTTTATAATATTGTTTGTTATTAAGTTATTATTTTTGGGGTTTTTTCAACAGAGAAGCAAGAAAAGAAAAAGGGAGAAAATGTGTAGTGAGAACTTGACTAACTGACCACTGATAATATTACTAAAGATTGCATAATTAAGTTTTTATCCACAGTTTTGATGGATATATACAACTGAAACCAGAAGTTTACAAGATATAAAAAGACATATGCTTTTTCTTTTTTTTTTTTTTTTTTCTCACTGCCTGACAGGAAATCAGACTAAACTTTTCCTGTTTTAGGTCAATTAGGATTAACAAAATAATTTCTATTTGCTAAATGACAGAATAAAAAGAGAAGAATTTTTTTTTAAACTTTTTTTTTCATTACTTTCTTCAGAGTTTACATACAGTAAGATTACTATGCATTATAACAATTTGGGGAAAATCCCGATGGTGATATCATGTCTTTGGAAGCTTCTTCTTCAAATGTTGGTTTATTGCCAACATTTGAGTTAATTAGAGACACACTTTGTGGATGTATTTGAAGGTCACACCTGAAACACGCTGCTTCTTTGTGTAACATCATGGGAAAGTCAGAAGAAATCAGCCGAGATATTAGAAAGAGAATTGTAGACTTGCACACGTCTGGTTCATCCTTCGGTGCAATTTCCAGATGCCTGAAGATCCCAGTTTCATCTGTAAACAGTGACACGCAAGGATAAATATATTATGGCATTTAGGAAACAGAAATAATTTTGGTAATCCTAATTGACCTAAAACAGGAAAAAGTTTAATCTAATTTCATGTCAGACAGTGGGAAGAAAAGCGCATGTGTCTTTCTATATAGTGCAAGGTCAAGTTCTGGTATTACAATGTGTTGAAGAATGGCAAAGGACATAGCTGGCAGCACACATACTGGCAAGTCGGCTAAATGTCTTTCCCAACTCTTCACTCCCATTTCACACTTAGCAGTGTCCTATCTGACAACACCACACTGACAAATAAGTAATATTAATAACTTACACAAAATGTATTGATCCCCAAGGAAAATTATTGGCCACATATGGTAAAACAAACAATACAAACATTTTAAAAGTGACATATTATACTAAATCAACTACTGTGACATTTTAGCCATGTTATAACAGTGTTTCCTCATCAGTTGTTTACTCAAAGTTGTATTTTAATCATGATTCATCCTGTATTATCCTGCATCTTGGGCTTGAGCTTCTTCTTCTATGGTGAGATGCAACTATTTATTCAGCTGCTTTGAACGGGAATTCAATGGTCTCATTACTATTACTAAACAATACTAAATACATGTCGTGGTTTACAATGAACAAAATGTAAAATAATGATCTGCATACAGTATAGTTCAATATTAAAGGAGCATTGTGCAAGTTACAGAGTTTTTGTGCTAGTTTGCCACATCTGGTGGAAAGTGGAACTGCAACCCGTGTGTTCACTATGCACAAGCTTGTACGAGCATGTGTGACTTCTGGAGGATCTGAGTTTTCACATGTGTGTCCTCTATCTGCAGGTTAAAGCACCAGCAATCCATGTTCAGCTGTGATTGTAACACCGTTGTCTTAAAACTGTAAGCACACAGGCAGCATACAGTTCCTTTAACCAAGAACAAACAGTCCCAGCTCCTGGTTCACTGGTGACACCTTCACGAAGTACATTCAGATGTTTACTTTTTTGACTGGACTAACAAGGACACGCTCCGTCTGCCCGTCACTGCTGCTCACAGCTCAGCAGGGGCGGTAGTGTGTGGAGCTGTCAGGTCCAGGCACATCACACACACTAAGCTCCACAAGCACCAACCAGGACTGGACCCGTCTCGTGATGAGTGCAGGGAGCCTATGCAGTGGGTGTTGTTATCCTTCAGGGTGGACACGCAAAACATACAATATCATTGGAAATTACATATGAAAACCATGGCACCTATATACCAAATGTGTGTTGTTTTTTTTTAGATTCATTATTTTTGTTTTTTTACATTCATTTACAGTGGTTGGAACACTTTTTGTCAGTCTGAAATATTTCTGGTGTGTATGTGTTTTGTTGTTGTTGGATGGACCAATCAATTTAATACATAAAAAAATATATAAATATTGTCCAAAATGTACTTTTTTTTTGAGTTTTTAACCAAAAATCACGTGACCAGTCAAACTGAGGCCTCGTTACGTCAGAAGTGTCAGAGACACGTGTCGAGCTAAAGTTTCAAGCTGCTTCGTGGGAATTTTGATGGAGGTCGCTTGTAATTGGGTCATAGCTTTAAAAGAGTCTGAATCCCCCAAGAATTGTGGGTTTTGAGAGAAGGAGATTTTGCTGACGGCATTTCTAACACTACTAGTTATTCAATAAGGGAAAGTTTATATTAAAGTAGGTAAGATACAACAGGTAAGAACAGATTACATCTAGTACAGATACATTTATATAAACTTGGTGACATTACATAACACAAGATACACTCCCACATACACAGAGTCACATCAACATACACCTAGGCCTATAATACACATAGTCATAGTTTTAGGTAAGTGGTAGGTAAGTCTTGAGAGTGAGTTTGAGTGGTTGAAAGAGTGTGAGTGAGACAGTAAGTAAGAGATATGGAGGGACAGCTATTGCCACCAAAAAGAGCACGGTCATATGTATGGGAGCACTTTGACTTAATAAGCCCAAATAAAGTCAAGTGTTTGATTTGTGCTCAAGAGCTGACATACAGCAGCAACACTTCATCAATGCTGTGACATTTGCGCACCAAACACCCAGAGACAACTCCAACTGCAGTGGCTGCTGCTGGTCCAGCTCCAGGTGGTGCAGCAAACTATCAAGGTAAGAATGTCCCTTTATGTGGGTAATAACATGCTTCAGTAAACACACAGACAAAATGTTACATAATTTTAATGTCATGTCAATTCATTTCCATATTATTATTTTTAAGGCCGTCAATCTGAGTTGGATGAGTCACTCATTGAAATGATCGTCATAGATGTTCAGCCATTCAAAATGGTGGAGAATACAGGCTTCAGGGCCTTTGTCAAGAAACTTGACCCATGCTATGTTCTGCCCACTCGTCAGGCTGTAAGGGCAATGATTGAAACGAAATATAAAGAAGCCAAACAGCAGACCATAAATGACCTTGAGAAGGCACAATCTGTCAGTATCACTGCAGACATGTGGACCTCTATTAACATGGATGCCTATCTTGGGGTCACCTGCCACTATGTGGATGATAACATGAAGCCATCAAGCATTCTGCTTGGTGTGGGCCATTTTGGTCAAGCTCACACTGCAGAAAACTTAAAAGATGCAATGGCATTACAGCTGGACACATGGGGTTTAAGACACAAGATTCATTGTCTTATAACAGACAATGCTTCCAATATGCTGCTGTGTGCCAAGCTCCTTGGGGTCAGAAATGTGCCATGTTTTGCCCAAAGTTTCAATTTAGTATTTAAAAAGGCACTAGAGCAAACCCCAGCACTGGCAGATATACGACTCAAAGCCAGGAAAACTGTGACTTTTTTCAAAACAAGTGTCAAAGCAAAAGAAAAACTTGGAGAACTCCAGACACAGCTAAACAAGCCACCACACAAATTAATGCAAGAAGTTGAAACAAGGTGGAATTCAACTTATTTAATGCTACAACGACTGTATGAACAATGTGAGCCAGTCGGAGAGGCACTCACTTCTCTTGAAACTGATGTACCTCCCCTCTCTTGCAGTGATTATGACATTATGAATGAGTGCTTAGAAGTTCTTGGACCAGTTGATCTTGCTTCTAATGAGCTTGTAGCAGAGAAAACTGTGTCAGCCTTAAAAGTTATACCAATAATAAGAATGGTTCAGCACAAACTTTCGGCCAAGTCCACCACTCTGAAAAGCCCAACAGCAGTAACACTGACACAACACCTGCAACACTTTATCAGCACAAGATGCAATGTTGAAAATGTCCATGTTTTGGCCAAGGCTACTGTGCTGGACCCAAGATTTAAAACTTTGGCTTTTGGGAATCAAACATGCGCACAAGAAGCTGTGGCCAAAATAACATCTGAATGTGCCAGACTTATGAGGACTGAGAGAGCAACACCATCAACTTCACAGGTATTACATTTTCATTTTTTTTTTTTTTTTTACATTGTTGTCAAACAAAATACAAAGAATCGTATGATATCCACTTAAACAGTCAGGATCAGGAGAAGCGGAGGAAAGTGACAGTCTGTGGGACCTTCTGGACAGTCGTGTTGGTTTGTATTACATGTTTTTGTTTGTTTTTAGCAATTTAAATAATTAGTATTGGTTAATTTGGTCTGTTTTTCTCTTTTTTTTTAGGTGCAACACAAAGATCGAACAGTGCCACAGCTGACGCCACTGTTGAAGTTCAGCGTTATTTATCAGAAGCCTACCTCTCCAGAGGAGAAGAATTTTCACTCAGGAAAGATGGGTTCCTTGTAATGAATTCTTAAACTAGGCCTACACTGCGAAAAACTAGTCCTTAAACACTACTCAAACTGTAACTTTATTGTTTTTAAGTTGAGCTGCTCTACTGTATGCAGTTTCAGCAGAACAGCAGGGAGTAAAAGTGCATTGCTCAAAGGCACCCCAGAAGCATCTTGGTGTGAATCCCACCGAGACCTTTCTATGGTTTTGATGTCGACAGCTTTTGGAAAAACAACACTCAAATCTCAGTAGTACGAGTGAGAGCGGCAGGTCCCGTGTGGTGCTGTGCTGGAGCGCTCAGTGCTGGGATTTTCCACTTATTCTGATGTCAGTGAATGTGTCTCAGTTTTCTCCTGTTACAGAGGGTAGTATGACCTCACAGCTAAAGCATGTGCCAATGTTAGGATTTGCCAGCATTTTATTTTTGTTTTCACTCAGTACAAAGCTATTTGTGTACCCCCACTTTTTTTTTTAACTTAAATATTAAAATTAATTATTAATAATTTATCTATCTATCTATACACATACATATATATATCCATTTAACATGTAATAATAGAAAGAACACAAAGTTAATTGGGTTGACATACTTTTGTTTCATTGTTAATACACAGTAAAGCAAAATAAATAGAAACAAACAAACATTAAATAAATTGTATAGTATTAGATTACATTACATAATACTTAATTAGTTAATTTATCAGTTAATTAACCAGATATCTGTGTAATCCCTCAGTCGTCGTCCAGGTCTGATCCATACCAAAGCCGAAGTTAAATCTGTCATTGGACAAATCCTTGTAGGAGTGCAGATGTTTCGCTGCTCATCCAAGCCTCTTCTTCAGTTCTGGTCACATTGCTGGTGAACACTGTCTTATATCTGTCTGAAGGGAGGAGCTAACTAGAGAATACTGTTTACAGTTTCAGTGTACAGTTTCAGCGCTAATGGCCCTATTCAACCTTTAATTGTTCTCTTTGATTCTTTTCTACAAAATAATCAAAGAGAACAATAGTGCGAGCCACTAGGCCCATTAAAGGTTGAATAGGGCCATTAAGAAATAGCTCAAATACAAAAATACATACTCATCAGTTGCTCTTTCATTCGGTAGTATTCAGAATGCAGCTCCATGAATCTAAGCAGTTTTCATGAGGTGTAAATTTGCACAAACACAAGCTTCTCTGAACAGAATGTGAAAGCAGACAGTGACTTATGGCAACTGAAATATGTTATTATGAGGAAATCAATCCAAATCTAAGTCCATAAATCACCCACATATTCTCTGTTTCAGCACTGGATAGCTCCGCCGTTACATGTCTCCACGTGCTTTATATTAATCTGAGGCACTTCATCTCAATGTCATTAAAATGTTTAGTGATCACGGCCCTGAACCCCTGAATTATTATTATATCTGTCTATAATAATAATATGTGCAGTAATGAGGGACTCAGTCAGAAATGAAACTGAACATAGGATTTTCTAAACGATAAAAGGTAAAATGTTGATCTAAATATGTTAAATGCTCTACATCACAGCGCTCACACACACAGAGTAATACATTGTAGTGGTTGTAGTACTTTTCAGTGCCTGTTCTTTTGTGAATTGCTGCTCCGCACACTGCACCTGTCTGATGAAATACCATTTTCATTTGTAGACTCACAAAGCCTGAAATTACAAACAAAACAAACAGGATGCAGACTACCGACCTTGGCGACATTGACTTGGTTATATGGAGTTGTAGACTTTTTGGAGCAGAATTGTACCTTTTTACAATAAGTGGCCTCAATCTATCTGACTTTTCTACCCTGCTCCCCTCTATCCCTCGAACCGTGGGTCATTGTTTTTTCCTCATTTTCATCTGGGGCATCTGCTTCTTGTATAAAAGCTGATAATAAGCAACAAGCCATTCTTCTTAAGATTTAATATTTCGTGTAAGGGTCCATCGCCTTCTTGTCTCCATGAAGATGTTATTGTCATGCCTGTAATGTTCCACAGTCTGGCATTAAACTTCTCTATCTTGCATTTATCCGGTTGCAGTTGTTTTTATGGCTCAAAACTGCCTGGAGAGATATGCATTTTTATTGTGAGTTAGGGTCTCCACCGATCAGACCAGTAACTTGGCCTGGTGGCATCACTTGTTTGAGTCTATGCAGAAGTAGCTAAAATACAAAAATACATAATAGTCAGTTACTCTTTTCATTTAGAAATATTCAGAATGCAGTTTAAGTCAAACAAATACATTGTGGTTATAGACTGTATACCAGCCACCATGTTACAAATAGAAACTGAGCATGGGCACGCCTCCGACTCCATCGACTCTGGCTCCAATTTACTTTCCATTGAAAAACTGACGGCCCTGCAGCTGTCAGACTTATCATTTTGATTTTAAAATGTTCGTATTAACTCCACATGATCCTGGTGTTTTTATTTTGCTATTTTATCCATAAACCAAGATCATTAATAACAGACAAATCAAGTGCCTTTCCCCGAGGCCACTTCAGCTAGCGTTAGCAACAGGTTTGATTGACAGCTTTGCTAAGCACCTGCTCCCAGCTAAACCAGAGGTGCGGACAGGAAGAGGAATTACCTTCAACAGCCTGGTTCCGAATTGACTCTTTGGTTGCTATGATACCCACAGTCATGATTCCAAATATGGAACTTGGCTCCAAATTCGCCCCATAACTGCTCTAGCCTCGACGAGCGTCATTTGGCTGGAGCTGAATGCTATGGGTGACGTCACACTCTCTTAGCCCACTTCTTCCACGGAAGAGGGCAAACTTTTTGACACATGGGCCACAATGGGTTCTAAAGGCCGGGCCAGGATATATATATTATATATATATTATATATATATATATATTATATAATATATGTGTGTGTGTATATACACATATATATGACATTAGAGATGTGGCCTGTAACATGTAGCAAAGCATGAATATGAAAGGCTCATTGTACATTTTCTCCCAAATGCATTAATTAAATTAATAGTTAATTTATTAAATTTCAGTTAATTAAACACAGTGGAAAAACTTTGAACAAGGTTTTCCCGTACCTATTATAATATCATGTGGTTACGTTCAGCGGACCAGATTAATAAACCCAAAGGGCTGTGAGTGGCCCGCGGGCCGTAGTTTGCCCATGTCTGTTCTACAGTTTATGATTGCATGTTTAACAAATGACACAACGAGTACAGTATTCTGGACAATGTAATGAAATCCGTCACATAAGCGTTTCTCAAACTGTGATGGAACGTGAGCTCCGTCAGGTGGTACTTGGACTGCTTTTCAGTTTGTGGGTTTGCACATTTTAAAGTAAATTTTATCCATTTTGTGTCCTCCTTTCCTTCCTTGTTAAGAACTGCAGTGGAAATGATCTAGTCCACTGTAGCTCTAGATTAGACCTGGAACAGTCCTACTTGATATAGATCTGTTGGTACTTGGAAAGACAAATACTTTGATTGGTGGTACTTGGGGCTTTACTGGAGAGAAGCTTTTAAGGTTTTAACAATCCCAGTTCCAATACTTGTAAATCCGTGTTACTTTTCTTTTTCATCTTATCACATCTGGCAGTGCTGGTAACATACAGCGTATATTATTATTCACATGAAATAAATGGACTTCTGAGGTCCATGAAAGGCCCAGCTTCTCCCTCCCAATCAGAGCTGTGCTGCAGAGCCCTGTCTGTGTTTAGACTTGATTATAGCTGCCGTATAAACTCGTGTGATTGCTCGGTGTGCTTGTGTTTTCCACTTTAAAAGACATTTCCCGTGGCTCTGCTGTAGATGGACTCGGCAACACCTGCAGGAATAACCATAGTTGATTATAAAGGCAGTGTGATCCAAATTACACCTGCTTTTTTATGACTTTGACAGTGATGACAAATCAGGATGTTTTATAATGCTTTTTCATGTACAGTATTTATATGATGCTGTGTTTTTACTATATATATATAAATGGACACAGATAACCGTTACATAAAAATACATTAAAATGCAGTGTAGAGGCACAAAGAAGTGAAATAAATGCAGAAAAAGCTAAAGATCAACATTACCTTTACCTCTCACAGTGCCACAAACATGGAGTTAGTAAGCATCTTTTTGTGAACTGCAGAGAGTATGATTAAAAAGTACCATTTGTACAGTATTTAGATTAATACTTACATTAAAACTTAGCTGTGTTTGGATATTGGGAGCAAACCGTGCAAATCTTGCCTGGATTGTTGCATCACTGGTAAAAATTCAGTATTCTCCTGTGCAGGTTTTAGGCCCATTAACCATCTCTGGACTCGTTCTGTGGTCAAATTTTGTTCACAGCTAGCACCTGGCTCTATTAGTGTAGCATTCATGTGCCCGAGTGCTTCCTTTGTTTATTTTCCCATTGGTCATTCCTGTTGCTGACAGCAGAGGGAGCTCCAGTGCCTAAATGTCTGATTGGAAAAGGAGGTGTAGTTTGTAAAGTGTGTTTTTCAAGTGTAGATATTAGTTTAAGGTATACAATAAATGTGAAATACTTATCCCAAGGTGACCCGAAGTGTGTTTGAAAGAAGATTTAAATATATGTTCTTGAAAAATGTGCCATGAAAGTGAGCTCAAGCATTGTCTGTGATTGTTAGAAAACAATAATAAATCGGATCAGATAGTCTCTTTAAGGTATATTTTTATGTGTTACTTTTACCAAGAAAGGTGAATCAGATCTTTTTTTTTTTTTTTTCTGTAGCCAAATGCTCGTGAACATGTTTAATAAATTTGGGCAGCATTTTTAGTGTAGTGTAGAGTCATTTGAAAATTAAGAAAGCGAAAAAGGAGAGGTATAATTAGGCTATGAGCTGGATTTTAATATGCTAGTTGACATTTAGCTCACAAAAACACAACTTGAAAAGAACAGCTGTGAGCCATTATTTAAATCCTGATGCCCAAGAAGAAAGCCAAGAGTTCACTGAGGCGAAGTCTGTTGTTAGCATGTTAGCATGCATGGATGCTATGTGGCTAATGACTGTAAAAAAGCTACTGTGGCAGGGGCCATGTTTGTAAGAAGCCGTGGGCCATGAGAGTTTAATGAAGCTCTTATAATGTTAAAATACACACCAACACAGAAATAAGTCATTTTTAAAGAGGAAAAAAACTCCATCTTCAAGTGGTCACATTTCAATTAATTCTAGGGAGAGGAGGGTCAGGTCTGCTCTCAGCCCTGAACAGTAAAGTTAAATACAGAGATGTCTTTAGTTCTATTAATCCTTTACATAACCAGGTATTGTTATTGTCATTGCCACAGCTGTTGTCTTGCTCGTCTGGAGAGGTTATTGCTTTACTCAGAACATTCCACAACAAGGCAACCTGTCTGTGGCCCCACCAGGCCAAGTTACAGGTCAGATCTGTGAAGAGGTGACCATGCTTACAGTAAGAATGCATGTTTTCACAATACTGAAATATTATATAAAAGTATAAAGATCCATCCATCCATTTTCTTCCACTTATCCGGGGCCGAGTCACAGGGGCAGCAATCTGAGCAGGGACACCCAGACTTCCCTCACCCCAGACACGTCCACCAGTTCCTCCCTGGGGAAGTATAAAGATGTGTTTTATTTCCAATTTAAATATCATCTACTTTATTGGTAATATTAAGATTAATATAAACCCAATTCTAACATTGGCCCAGAATGAAGAGTGGAAATTAGCAGTATTTTCTAGGATATAATTCTGAAAATTGTCTGAATAATGCATCTAACCCATGTTATCCCAGTTGTCAGACGATGCCCATCCTGGCCCTCTCTGTTACTGTGCTGTGAGTGTTTTCAGTTTTCACCTACATCCTGAGACATAAAGCAGTTAGACATTACTGAGCCCTGTCCCGTGTGTGCCAGTCCACAGTGTGGTGTCAGGACAGAAGCCTGTGTACTGTGCTATGTCAGCTCTGATACCTGTCACTGCACTGGTCAGACCAGCTGTCAATCATCCTGGTCTCTCCTTTGTGTAGGTCATCAGGGGAGTGGACAAGAATTCTCCCATAGAGGGTTTTTTTTTTGTGTGTGTGAAATCAAACTCCCCATGTTAAACCTAACAGCACCTTCTTCTCTATTTCTATAACATGAACTATGAACCTACAATATATTTTTTTTTTAATCCTCACAGCATGTAAAAGTTAGCTGTTGCCACTTTGGCACTGACCGGTCAGAACAGATCCCGCGGTGCATTGTCACACAGTGCTAGCTCCGACTGAGGAAATAAATGTAGAAGAAAAAACAATCATAATTCCTGGCCTTATGCAACCAGTCTGTGCCTGGCTTGTGCTTTCAAATTAAAATCCATTTTCTTTTCCACATGGAATGACCAGCCTGAAATTCAGTCTGATTAAACAATAAACTCTCTCCCTCTGCTCTGTACCTGTAGCTCCGAGCCTGCTTATGGTGGGGCAGATGACATATGTTTAAAGTGCATGTGTACAGAGGGAGCTCTATTCTCTGACTGTCAAACTGATAGGAGCTAATGCGAGATAAATTTGGCACCTACATTTACATAAGAGTGACTCATACAGTACATATTTACACGCATGTAGGAGAAAAACTAATTTCTGCCCAACTCTAATTATAAAAAGGGTTTTACTAAAGCGCAGGACTAATTGTGGGTCGTTATTCAAACAGCTAAAATCATGGGATAACTAGATAATACAGTTTGTGCAGCATATTTTCAAATGTAGACTTATTTCAAATGAATTCTAAAGGATGTAGATATATTGTATTCCTATAATCATTTTTACATGCATGTTATGTTTGTTTTATTAACAATTCAATGTAAATGTAATTAAAGCTAATGCTATATGTCCTATGCTATCATTTGTACCTTTATCAGTATTATCAGTCAAAAGTTCTTCTGATTAATTTTCTTCCTTACTGTTTTCATGTTAACTACTTTTTAAATTGTAGATAGACACTGAGGACACCAAATATATGAAACACACTGTATGGAATTATGTAAATGGGTTCATTAGTGGAATGGTAAGAGCAGCCAAAGCAAAGGGCGGCTATTTTGATGAATCTAAAATCTGAAACACATTTTTAGTTTGCTACATTCCACATGTATAGCTGTAATGCCTTCAACGTGAATCCATGATGTAAAAAAAAATTAAAATAAAGGAGAAAAAAAAAAAAAAAAAAAAGCCTGTGTCTGAATGTCCACTCTAGCCCTTAACCCCTCATTCACTAAACGGCCCCGCCCTCTTTAGTGGACTCTATAGTGCGCTCATTCACACAGCGATTTGGACATGCCACTCACTACTTTCGGGTCACGTGACTTTGGTGTGTAGGTGAAAGTATGTAGGCAGGAAGTATTTATGGACTATAATAACCATTCCATTATCTCAGATGTGGAAATTATCGCTCTAATGATAGCAACTTTACACCATAGTTTATAGTATGAGGGATCAATAGTATAATTGGGCATCAAAAGTGAGATAAACCAGCACTTCTATATAATAAACTAATAGTGTGGAATCAGACCCAAAACAAACAGAAACAAAGAGAACAATAGGGGGCCATTAATGTTTGAAGATGGAATCATAGGCCCCCATTCCTGTTTAAGGAAAGATTGCCTTTCCTAACAAAAATAGCTTCTTTAACTCCCCTCATAAAGCAGTTTCTTTTCTCTGGCTAAGATCTGAACCTCACTGTCATCAGAGAAGTGGTTAGTGGCTTTGAGATGGAGATGTATGGGGGGAAAAAAACGGCTTCACTCCTACAACGATTTGTACAGTTGACAGATTTAAATTTTGTCTTTTGCTATGGATCCGACCTGGAAGACAGAGGGATTACACAGATAAATGCACAAACGCTGAACCTGATCATTTCGATTATTGACAAGACCCTTGAACTCACTGTATTAAAACACAAATCTGCATTTTAACAACATTCATTTTATCTGCCTCTCATCTGTTTTGAATATAACTGGCCTATAGAATGTTGTGATGTCATGTGAAATCCAGCAGCAGTTCTTTGTGTATCTATTGGACAAAAACACATCTGTATATTTCATCTGAACTATCATCTCTGTCTTTCTGAATTATAGATGTTGTCGATGTTGGCGTCTGATCAGTCTGTGTGAAATCAGGCAGCTTGTGTGATGCGTTTGAAGTCAACTGGGTCAAATGAGCTCTCCGCAAACACAAACTTTAACCTGCAATTTCCATCCAAATCATAACGAATGCAGAGTTTTGGCAGAGGACATGTTGTTGATAATGAATTGACTGAAAACCTAACAGCAAACAGAAGTGTTTTAATTTGGCGTCTGTTAATTCGTCAAACTAACATGGCACTTTGTAATTGGACAAATAAAGTTTACCAATTATCACGCTGTCTATTTGAACAGCTCATTTCGTTTTAAATGTCAGGTAGAGATAATAGCTGAACTTGTCTAATTGGACTTATAAACAGATGTCGAAGCTGCAGTGCAAGGCTATTTAGGTTTGTTAGCACTGAGGCCAAATTAGCAAATGTCACTATTTCTGAGGGAAGAAAAAATTATTCAGAAATTACGCCACTGCATAACGTGGACTATACTTATTTATCATACATTTATGTTCATAGCTATACATACTGTATTTTCCAGACTATAAATTGCATTTTCTTTCATAGTTTGGCTGGGGGTGCGACATATTCAGATGTGATTTATATGTGAAATATGTAGGTCACATCCTCCAGCTATGGTAGTCCTGACTAAGAAAAGCTAAAGATCTGGAGATAGGTCCCATTGCTCCTGACAGGTTGCCCCATGCAGCACCCTTAAAGGATTGTTCAAATACCAAGTGGTCACGTGATGTTGTCATTAGACAAATTTTGGCGCCGTCTTCCTACCAGTGGATGCAGGACGACAGCGCCATCTGCAGTCCGACTTCCTCAGAACAGTATCCCAGGTGTGTGAGAGTAAAAAAGCCCCTTCGTCCCAGTTTATAGTTCCTCTGTCCCTATGATGTTTGCTCCACTCCAGTCCATAATGCGTTTCTCTCTTTTGCAGTGGTCAGAATTAGCTGATTTGAGTTGCTTCTGTTCTGCTTTGTGTTTTGTTGCTTATGTGCACACCTTCACGCTTTCCTTCTCACATTCTGTCTTATGTTCCTTTTTCCATGTAGTGAAAGCTGTCCCTGTTTTCCGATGTATGTTTTATTGCAAGACATGCAGGGTATTTCGCAAATGACATTATGGAGGAGACATCATAGGGACAAGGAACAACAAGCATGGTTGCTGGAGGCAATTGAAATATGAAAACGTGCCTATGCGACCATAATCCAGGACAAGGGGCCCTTTTTAGTCTCACACACCTGGAATACTATCCTGAAGAAGTTGGACCTCCGCTGGTTTAAATCAGCTGAATGGACATGTCACAGCCAAAAATATATCTATTTAAATATATGTTAGAGAGTGGAGGAAGTATAGAACAGAAAAGGGAAAAAAAAAAGAACAAGGGCTGTATTTGTCGGCCTGTGTTAGTCCAAAGTTCTGGTTTACATGCAGAATGAGCCCTTTCCCCACCCTCTCTTTTTCTTTTTCATCTCCTCCACACACGCAATTATACATAATATGAAAGTTCAGCCAACAGAAACCAGGCTGTGAACTACATACGACATGTGTGAAACATGAGCCAGAGTCCTACATCTGATAATGAACATGTTTGTGATACTGTTAAATATATAATTAAAAATTCAACTATTAAATATTGATATGGAGACTGCAGTTCATCCACATAGAAAACACATGTCAACAACTGCCTCGAATAAACACGAGCTGAAGCCTGGAATTAGTCAGGGATTTAGTGACGGACAGTGGCACAGTGGGCTAAGGGTTTGCCCACTAACCACAGGGTATGAAGACATCCGTTTGATATAGTTTACCTCTGCTTATCTGCAAGCGATTTGGAGTAAATTGGTTTGTTAGTTAGCACATTAAACTGCAGTGTGTCAAATATATGTGCGATTATGAGCATGTGCGCGTATCCCGGGGCGAGCAGTGAAGGCTAACGTGCCGGAAAATGAGTCCTTAAATAACCAGGAAATTAGCATGTCCTTTAATGAAGATGTGACAGCTGTCGAGTCGGGTTTAAAGTCGTTCTGTTTTGAATAAAAGATTGAATTAATAAAGAGCAGTTGATGTCATTTCTAGTTCTTTTCCAGGCCGTTTATAAACTGCAAAGTTATTAAAACATTTAGCACCATCTTCCATTTTAAAGTTTCAGACAAAGATTAAATCAAATTATAGGTCTTGTGGTCATTAGTTACCACATAGCTGATTATCCTTGAGCAGGCCTTCGAATTTTCAAAAGTCTGAGAAAAAAAAAAAGGAAATTTAGTTCTGTAACTGTAACAAATAAATCCGGAAACGCATTCAATCTCCTTTATTTCAGATAGGAGTGACTGACAGGCAGATTAACCAATCAGAGAATCAAATAGCCAGTTTGTGTCAAAACAAACATGACGGCTCCCGATTTCTGCAGAATCAACAGCCATAGCTCTAAACTCTCATGTGTCTGAAGTAAAAGAAGTTATCTATTTTGTTCAGAATGATTCAAGATTATTCAAGACAAGGTGCATTTGAGAAGTACGGTATAGTAATGGTGTCTGGGCCAAAAAAGTGAACAATGCACCACTACTTTTGGCACAATTTGCGGTGGCACAAAATATTCTCGATACTATCTGTAACTATCTTCAAGAATATTATAATACCTGCCATATTATATATACATTTTTGGAAAAATAAAATACAAAAAGGCGTTTCTACAAATGTCCAGCATCAAACTAGGACCAATGGTGGAAGGTAATGAAGTAAAAGTAGTACGGTACTGTGTTTTTAGGTATCTGTACTTCGAGTTCAAGCTTTGGCTTTGAGCAAACAAAAATAAATGCTCAAAATTCATGAGAAAAATTGTAAAATGATTAGCACTTTGGCTTATTACTGTTGGCCTAAATATGCCTAATTTTTAATCAGTATCACTACAATTAACACTTTAAACAGTTGTGTGAAATACTTTTAAAAATGTACTTTAAGAGTAAAAAGTAAAAGGGTACTTAAATACTTTTACTTAATTAGATTTTTTCATGTGATACTTTTACTTGAGAAACTTTTTGCCCCTGCATCTGTACTTTTACTTAAGTAACAAAATGATTTACTTCATCCACCACTATCCCAGAATAAAATAAGGACTAAAGCAGTAAATGAGAAATGATATGTCGTGATATTTGGAAAATGGGCGGCGGGTAAGATCAGAACTCTTGAAGGTGTGATCTGGCCTTAAGTTGAATAGATCTGCCACTAGAAAAAAAGCATATCCCAAACATAATCCTATTTGCACTGCTATTAATCCATTTCCAGCAAACACTTTGATTCAGATGAAATACAAACTCCATATCATATCAAAGGCAACTGTACATTTGTAATATGTGATAAGCTCTGTTAGATCTCAGCTTTGTAGTCAAGCGCATACCTCAGGGTTTTTTTTTTACAATAGCTGAACAAAAAGTCCTGTTGTAAGTAGTTTGAGGATAAATGCAATGACAAATATTAAGTCATGTTTCAGAGTTTGATAATGTCAATAAGAAAGGCTGAGTTCTTCTCTCAAACAGAAAATTCTCCTCTCCACCTTGTGACGTCATGTGGTAATACAAAAAGTTCTCCACTGTGTTTTTCCAACTACCTTCACTAGAATCATCTGGACGATTTCAGCCCTGTAAATGTCTCTCTACTGAACAAAAGGTAGCCGTTAACATAAAAACTACCGCTTCATGACATCACAAGGTGGAACAGAGCATTTTGAGCTTTGAAAATATAGACGGACTAATAAAAAGTTACTCAAAGATGTGTGAATGAAACAAAACACAACTCTGAGTATGTTTTTGAGAAGGTCATTGTGAGCTTTTAGCCGTGTTGGTATGTTGTCACCAATAGCTTAATACAGGACCTTTAAGGCTATAGCAAAGTAATACCCAAGAATCTGATATCTGTGGCTTAAAGGTCTCCTTCTGTTCTCTCACAGCGGAGTCATTAAAAACACAATTGCACACAGTCCAGAGCGATGGGCAGGAGGTCAGGGGATAGTGGAGAGCAGGTTAAAGTCAGGGATGTAACCAAGGTCCATTTTGCGTCCTTCATCTCCTAAATCTCACTGTTCTTGTTTCTTTCAGACTGAACTAATGCATGAGACAAACACAGCTCCATCTCTGTCACTGCGGCAAATGTCACACGATCACGTTCCATCTCCTGAAGGGCATGACCCTGACAGCAAAGGCGCGTGGGATTTAGAGTCCTCGCAGACGGACGCCTCAGATGTGTGATTGGTGTGAGTTAGGGCTGTGGCTGGTCGATAAGGCCAGTGCTCCCGTCTTTAGCAGCTCATTAGAGAAGGATTCACCTGAGGACCTGTGTGTCACTCCTCCTCTGTTTCCTCCATGTTTTACTGCTCATGCAAATATCTGTCAGGACTGACTGGACTAAAAACAGCTATTCATGAAGGAAACATGGTGCTTCAGAGGCAGAAAGGTACTAGTGCATCATATACTACCTCTTGGCCTGAGTCATTGTGGTCTCGATCAGGATTAAAAATAGGCAAAGGCAAGGCAAGTTTATTTGTGCAGCACAGTTCATGCACAATGTAATTCAAAGTGCTTTACAGAATAACAAAGACATTAAAATCACAATACAACAAATCAAAACATAAATAATCATCATACAATTAACATTAGAAGGAAAAGTGCAGAATAAAAACCTTTCAGTCATATGCACAGATAAACAGAACTGTTTTGAGCCTAGATTTAAACATTGTCAAAAGTAGAGGTCTGTGTCACATCTTCAGGACGACTGTTCCAGGTCTTAGCTGCATAAAACTGAAATGCTGATTCTCCATGTTTAGTCCTGACTCTGGGCACCAGCAGGAGGCCGGTCCCTGAAGTCCTCAGAGTGTGAGATGGTTCATATGGCAATAACATGTGGGAGATGTACTTTGGTGCTAGGCCATAGAGAGGCTTGTTCACAAGCAGAGCTGCTTTAAAGTCTATTCTCGGAGCCTAGGACTTATGTGCTCGTACTTCCTGGGTCTAGTCAGGACTCGAGCAGTAGCGTTCCAAGCTGAGCAGCGAGAGAAATGCATGGATAAGTCTCTCCAAGTCTGATTTAGACACTATACCTTTAATGTCTGCAATGGTTTGGTTTTTTTTTGTCTTTTTTGATGTGGCTGTTAAAGTTGGCCTTGACCTTGTAACCCCACCAGTCATCAGCTGCATCAATTGTCACTATTATTATTATTATTCCAATCTCCACTTGCGTCTCAAAGTGCTACACCAGCTCATTATTCACTGACCTCTCACTCGCACTCTGTAGCAGCAGAAGTGACAGCCAGTCTACAACAGAGATCAGCTCCTTCTTCTATGCAAATCCTGGAGTAACTCTGAATAGAAGGAGATGATGATGTGACATTTAAGTGACTTTTTTGTGGCCAAACCTCCTTATCAAAGCCGACCTTGTCAGATCTCAGAAGCTGGCAGACTGAATGGGAGACCGTTCGGGAATACCTGATGCCACAGGGGCGAAAAAGAAAACAAAAAACTGTCTTGTTGTGTCCTTAGGCAAGACACGTCACCCACATTGCCTAGTATGAATGTGGCATGTGAGTAGGCCTGTCATAATATTTGGGGGTTAAGGAAAATTTTGGTTATTTTTCTGTGCTACAATGAGGTTTAAGCTGCAAAAGATAGACTTCTATAACACATAGATACAAACTAACTACTTTATTCTTACATTGTGTTATGTATTTATTGCAGTAATTTTTTTATTTTTTTTATTTTTATTATTATTATTTTTTTTTTACAATATTGTACATTTAGAAAGTTTTTTAGGGATAGTTCTACTTCATGGTTTGGTTTCAATATTATCATTTATCGTCTATATTTACTTCAGCTATATACAGAACTTCAAAACTTGTTCTCGGGACAGTCGGATGTGTGAGTGAGCGTTGGTGGTAGTCAGAGGGACTGATGGCACAGATCGGCAGCCTCACTTCCGTCAGCTGTAGCTATAATAGTAGTTTACCACCACTGAGTATGGAGCGAATGAAACACGCACGAAAATGGAGAAACTTTAAGCATCTGGAAAAGCAATAGGCCTATGTAAGAATAAAGAGTTATGTTTCATTGGAGTAAAAGCAGAAAGCACACAAAAAGAGTCAAAAGGCCAGAATTTCAGCGCAAAGTTACCAAACACAACCAAAAGGAGCCCAATGGGAAGACAAGTTTGGCGTTGAGAGATCTCTTAACTGTATAACGATGAGGAGCTGTCAAGTGCAAAAACTCTGCAAATCATCCCTGTTCGTTGGAGCCGTCCGGTGTTGAAGCAGAGAATATGTGAGTGATTTGTGCACTTTGATTTGGATTAATTTCCCCATTATAGCTCCCATAGGTCACTGCCTACAGACACCTCTACTGCTACAGATAGAATACCAAACACAGGCCTGAGTTTAAGATCTAGGTCGCTTACTTTCAATTTGACTTTTCAGAATAAAAAGGCAAACTTGACACATAAAATAACCCACAAATAGAATGAAATACTGAGCAGTGGGACTATATGGCAAGCTATGTTTTGAACTGGCAGCTGGTCACAGTTTAGAACCAACAGTGTTACAAGCTGTGCTCCAAATACACCTCCGGTTTGAGTCTTAGTGATCAGCCAAGCATGTGTATATCCTTTGTAAATTTGATATTTCATAAAGTTTACCCCATCCAAGGTTACAATTCATTACAAAAGGCAACTAAGATGTTTTATTTAAAGAGGGGGTATTTTACTTCTATGGAGTATTAAGTTACTCCAACCTTCAGAGCGCTAACACAGCACAATCAGCGTGCATCCTGCTAATGAAACTACTGCATGTTGCGTCAGGTTTGTCAAATTGTGTACAGTTTTGTATCATGTTTTTGTATATTTATGAAGAATTGTCATGCGAGAGCATGAGTGGTGTAGGCCTGTGGGTTGAGCCTGGCACAGAATCTTACAGCTAAATGGAAGGAGAGTTTGAATAGGTTCCAGGAGAGATTGCTAAAATACTCATGAATAGATGACATAAAACCATATTGGCAGAAAGCTCTAAAAATATACATATTGCATAATACCCCTCTTTAAATTTTAATAAAGGTAATTATTGGTTTTCTGCCAGAGTAATCCAGTTCTGATTTCACAGTGTGTAGTGCCATCTTATTTGCAGAGCTCAATGCAATTAATGAAAAAAAACAAACATCAGAATATAAAAAAAAAAAAAAAAAAAAAAAATCATCAACAAATTACTTTCAAATAATAAAATCCTTTCATTTATTTGCACAACTAGCAGCGAGGTCAATAAGAGATAAGTCCATTATGTGGTCGCCACAGCACTGGTGAAGATGTCCTTCCTGTCGAACACACTACTCACACTGGCTATATTTATAAGCACACCAAAAATCTGATCATTATCTGATTTCTGGAGTTAGCCGATAAATGCACCCACTGTGAGCAGAGAGAGTAAAATGCAGACTGCCTCAAGCCCACTTTTGTGTCAGTCACTTTGAACTGTAAACCTGTTCCTCTCACACCATTGACCTGGGCATGGTTGTGTTTGGCTGCTTTTTGTGTCTGACTGTTTGGCACATTGAGCAACTTTTTAAATCTTTGTTATATTTTTATTTAATGTGTGGGGATTTTGACCAAGTGCAGCTTAAAAGGACAGAAGTTAAGGACTATTGGATTGTGTGATTGAGCGGTTTGTTTTTCCTGTAACCACGTGATCTTGCTTGGAGATAGCTATACAAGCCAGCTCGCTCTGAAATGCTACAGACTTTTCACAACAATGCAACGGACTTTCTACATCAAATATGCCAGAAGATTCTAGAGGAAACACTTTGAGAGAATGTCCCGTCCCATCACCAAAACAAGAGCGGAGTGAGGCTTAGGAGAGCACTTCCTGTTGTGTCTCCAGAGTTGACCTGGCTCCCCCCTGGACACTGCTGTGATGCTGCAGGACACAGGACACAGGGATTGAACCTCAAACTGCCCTGACACTGGCTTTAATGACCCCACTTGTTGAGCTGCACTGAGACTTTTGTTTGAGACTTCTATTATTATTGTATTTTCCTGCTCAATGTGCTTAGGACAAATTGAGTGATGATATACATGTATAGATATATGTATCTTGTCCTCTTTCACATCCTAATCTGCAGAGCCTATTGCGGCCTCATGGGGCTTTGCTCACTACCATCTGCAGCTCTGCACACTGCCCCACACTGAGCCTCTTCACTGTGGGGCTGGAGCCATGTTTGTGTGAAGTGAGATTGGATCTGGATGTGTTAGGGTGCTGTCTGACCACATCATTTGAAACTGCATATATTTCACCCTTGGCTGGTTTCAATTTGGGGCAGATTATTGCTATGCAGATCATCAGACCATATTAGACCAACGAAGCATATTATTTTGTTCACACCGGTGAGTTTTAGCAAGAAAAAGTTGGCCTTCCAAAAATCTACTTTTTCATATTGGCTTATGTGGCAGTTTGTGGAAAAAAAAATACAGGAAGTAGCGGTGAGTTAAAAATGGAAAACCTCCAACTATTATAACAATCTAAATTGTTATACTATTTTGGCCCTTTTTACATTAGGGTTGCATTAATTATGAAAATATATCTACAACCCCAATTCCAATTAAGTTGGGACGCTGTGTAAAACTAAAAAGCCAAGTGCCTTTGTCAGTTCTGGTCCATTTCTGTTTGTTAACTAGGTCTGTTGATCTACACTAAGTTCACACTTTACACAACTCTAAACAAATAGTTGTTTTAGTTTCACTGTAAGGCAGTGTCCTACCAGCACTTGCCCAGAACTGAAGAAGCGGCTTGGATAAGCCTCTAAAACTTTTGTCCAGTTGACGTAATTGAATTTTTCTTTGGCTATTTATATAGAGTACCTTTTTAAATACTACTTTCACATGCTGATTTCTACACAAAGCGTGAACCAAAACTTAAACTACATTTCACTCTAAATTTGCACATTTGACTGTACCCAGTGGAAGTGTCCCTCTCTGTATTGATTTTGTTATCAGTGAACAGACAGATGGGAGATGGGTTTGTGCTAAAGCTCTGTGGACCCACACACATGTATTTAAAGGCACTTCCTGCACTAGCAACAGCACGGCTGGGGCTAACTCTCACATACAGGCTGCTTTAGGACCACCCAGAGTCCAAATGGCCATCTTGTCCATTAGTGACATAGGAACAGACAGTGGATCTGTGCTTATCTCCAGCTCACAGAACGAACACACACACACACACACACACACACACACACACACACACACACACACACACACACACACACACACACACACACACACACACACACACACACACACACACACACACACTTAGAGAGACACAAATGACTGCACAGGATGGAGGCTGCATTCACACTCACAACAGGCTACAGTAAACAAGTGGACAAAGACACAGCCAGGAACTCTGAGAAGACAAGATGGAGACCCTAGAGAGAACTAAATTGCCTCTGTGTAAAGAGTTCTTTTTGTAGCAGGTTATAGCAGCTTGGGTTCCAGAGACAAATTAATCCCCAGCTTATAATGTGTCGGACTGGCATTTTAGATATCAGAGTACAGTGTGATCAGCCTGCTTTTGTAATTGTATTCTGAACACAAAATGACATTGTTGCTTGAAAAAGATTTTCTTAAACTCATTCTTGCCTATTCTTGTTTGGCGACTGACGACCACTCGACCTCATGTGAGTATCACGAGAGCCTCAGTAGAAAACATTACCACATGTAGCATTGCTTTGTGTAGATTAATATTAGCTGTTAATGCCGATATTAGAATACGTGCTAACAGCAACTTGATAAAAATGTCTTAAATCTAACGTTATGCTGGACAATAATACACCAAAAACACAGTGGGTGACAATAGTTTCTCAGAAAAATTGTGTATTTCATCAAGCGCCGCAAATCCTGCATAAATTAGTGAAATTTTGAAACTTTTGGTGGAAGTTAAATCGGCTAGTATTACTCATTGGCAAAAATACAACAAACATAAGCAACAACCACTGTCTGGTCTGTCTGCAAATGTGAAAATGTATGTTTTTATTTTGCTATTCCAATTAACTGAATGGGATAGAATATTTAATTTCTCCAGGTGGGTGGAGAGCCCCTGCCTCAAGGTGGAGGAGTTCAAGTATCTTGGGGTCTTGTTCACGTGTGAGGGAAGGATGGAGCGTGAGATTGACGGGCGGATCGCTGCAGCGTCTGCAGTGATGCGGTCGCTGTATCGGTTCGTTGTGGTAAAGAGGGAGCCGAGTCGAAAGCTCTCGATTCACTGGTCAAATCGATGTTCCCACCATCACCTAAAGCATGAGCTTTGAGTAATGACCGAAAGGTCAGATCACAGATACAAGTGGTCAGAATGGGTTTCCTCTGCAGGGTGGCTGGGCGCTCTCTTAGAGGTAGGGTGAAGAGCTCGGAGTAGAGCCTCTGATCCTTCACGTCGAGAGAAGCCAGCTGAGGTGGCTCGGACATCTATTTCGGATGACTCCTGGACGCCTCCCTAGGGAGGTGTTCCGGGCACGACCCACCGGGAGGAGGCCCTGGCCCCTTAGGACACGGTGGAGGGACTATGTCTCAGCTGGCCTGGGAACGCCTTGTGATCCTCCCAGAAGAGCTGGAAGAAGTGTGTGTGGAGAGGGAGGTCTTGCCCCCCCTGCTGAAATTGCTGCCTCTGCGACCCAGCCCCGGATAAAGTGGAAGAAAATAGATGGAATAAAATATTTATATCCATACCATGCGAAATTCTAAATATGTTTCTTGTGGAAAGGTCTATTTCATATGTGCTGCCCATGTGCAACCATGACGCAACAGGTATTATTAACCACCAAAATTCCCAAACTGCAAAAAATTGCCAAATTATAAAAGTCTCAAATATGATCATCTTTTAGTGAAATGGGCAATGACTGGTGAAAATTTAGTCATCCAAAACAAGACCCAGTATCAATTCAAGTTATGTACACTTCTCTCATCTTCCAAACAATCAGATTCTCAGGACTCGCCTTTGGCCCGGTTGGAGGGCTTTGTGGTTTCTATCAGATACAGTTAACTTTTATTATTCCGAGTCCAGCGTTGGCTCATGTGCCTTTGTGTGCGCGTGTCAGCCGGACACTTCACACAGAATACCTGAGCAGAGATATATCAGTAATGCATGAGCAGGTACAGAGAACAGAGGAGCACTGACGAGGAGAAGAGAAAAGAGGAGAAGAACCAGACAGGAGGCTGGGCTGAGGGGAGGAGGTCGCAGAACAACGAGGTTTACTGGTTTACTGTGTGGTGGATCGGCCAGTCAGAATACAAATTGGAACTTTAAATGTCTTAAATTTTGCTTCTAAAATGGGTTTTTCCGTGTTTTGAAGATATTTTTGAAGCTGTCAGAGTTGTCCTATGCAGATTGACTGTTGTGCGTCTGTGCTTTGTACTCTGCTTTTCTGCCTTCACTTTGAGTAATACGGCAGCAGGTGCACGCCACGCTGAGTTACTGTGAGGAGGGAGTATTCACATCTTATTACCCATGATTCCTTGCTGCCCCGCGGGTCTAAATGTTATTTTGTGTGTGTGTTTTTTTCTCTCTCTCCTCTGCCGTTGGTCTGGAGTGAAGCTTGGTTTTGATTAAAGATGGTTGTGGCTTGGCGCTGTGTGAATAGTGAATTCATTACCCGCAGTAACAGACCTCAGGGACACTGCTCTGCGTACACATATCACCACACACACACACACACACACACACACACACACGTTAGTCACTCTGGAGTAGTAAGCAAGATTTGTTATTCCAGAAAAAAAAAGAAAAAAAAAAAAAAAAAAAAAAACAAATCCGTGTCACAATGCATTCATAAAACCAATAAAACATAACTAAATGTGCACTTTAACTTTCCTGGTGGAGGGTGCGCCACCTGCTGTTCGAAGATGTTATTGCGTTGTTCCGCAGTATGGCATTAAAATTATCTATCTCTATGGAGGCTGGCTTTATATACCCACAAACCCACATAACAGCACTGAACTGCATTTGAATTCAGTTAAAAAGTGTGGATAGATAGATTTTTTTTTTTGTAAGTACTTGCTTTACTTTTTTGGCACCAGTTCTTGTCAAAACCAGACATAGAGTGACTTATCCATGCGTTTGTCTTCAGTAGGTTAGACTACCATAACAGCCTGCCCACTGGCCTCTCCAAACGAGCGTTTAGACAGCTGCAGTACATCCAGAACTGACACCTGTGGCTCAGACTTTAAAGTACCTCCTCTTGTGAACAAGTCTCTCCATGGACCAGCACCAAAGTACATCTCCGACATGTTAGTGCCGTATGAACAATCTCACACTCTGAGGACTTCAGGGACCGGCCTCCTGCTGGTCCCAGAGTCAGGACTAAACATGGAGAATCAGTGTTTCACTTTTATGCAGCTACAACCTGGAACAGTCTTTGGCAATGTTTAAATAAAGGCTCCAACTGACTGAAGGGTTTATATTCTGCACTTTTCCCTTTTTAATGTTAATTTTATGTTTGTTGTATTGTGATTTTAATGTCTTTCTTATTCTGTAAAGCGCTTTGAATGACTTTGTACAAATTGCTATACAAATAACTTGCTGTAACTGTACTTTTACTTAAGGTTACTGTCACACTATCAGATATATTACTTACTCAAATTAGCAGTAATAGTATGGTGTCTGAAAACTCAGAGATGAAACATTGAATTAAAAAGTTGCTTATTTGAACGGACTATTACTTACTTACTATTCATCTCTGGTTATCATTTGCAGTTATCTTAAAATCTGTATTAGTGAGTCACGTACTGCGTATTATATCCGATAGTGAAGCAAGCTGTGTATCCCACCCCTGAACTGAACCTCGCATAAATCTTATTACAACTTACCCTTTTATACTCTCCGATATCAACCACATATCCAATGTTTTAATTTTTCTTTTCTTTTTTTCCCCCCACAGTGGTTTTGAACTGTAAAACGAATCTGATATGAATTAGTTCCATTGACAAAGTCTTCCGTTTGTCATTAAAATGGTTTGTGAATGTGTTTCCTTATCTGATCTCACGCTGATAAAGTTCAAGGAGGCGAGAAATCAATGTGCAAAAGGCAAGATAGGAGCAGTAAGCTAGCGGAAACAAATCAGGCTAATAATGATAATGACATGCCGAGTTATCAGAAAACATGGATCACCGTGTGGAGCTGTGAGACGGTCTTTTAAGCCAGTGGATGAGGTTTCCAGCTTTTCCGTCATAGGTCTGCAGATATTTGTTTGCGTTTATTTGTCCGAGGCAGGTCTGAAGTACTTACGCAGAGAAAAGTAACAATTTCGCGTTAAAACTAAATTAATTCAGCAATAGTGGCAGTAATTGTATTCTATATATTTGTAGGAAGGGTCGGTTTGAAGTTTTTGCAACAGCTGCTAAAGGCAAACTGTGCAACTTTCCCAGCCAGCCAAAGTTCCACACTCTTTGTTAAAACTTTACAAAGACGTGTGGGTCTGTATCGGTGTCTTTGCGATTTCAGATGTGCAGATTAACCAATCAGAGAGAGAGAGGCGTGGTCTGGTCTATGGTAAAAATGCATGAGAAATGTACTTTCAGGACAGGGGTGTGCACGATCACTGTTAAGCTCCATGAAAACTTGCAAATAAAAGTTAAAAAAAACAAAAACCAACAACAAAGGACTGAGCATATTTCTACAGTATCAACCATGGAAGCGCAAGACTCATTGATTTAAAAGAAGTTACGATGCAGGAATATTCAGAGGAAATGTCTTTCTCAATGACAAGATAGGCAAATGAAGCTCATCGAACCTGGGGAGAATTTAGAGCCACGTTGTGCGATAGGTAAAATGGTACTATATGCCCCTAATATAATGTTCTGTTCTCATATACAGTGATGTAAAAATCATAATGTGATTTCATGTTAAGAGAGAAAATAATTAAAAAATAGTAATCCCCAAATCCCTCTCATGATTTATTCTTCATATTTTCAGGGGTGTAATTCCCCATTTTTAGAGGTACACAGTTGCGTGTTAGGAATTCTGACTACAAGTATCATAGCAACCAAAGAGCCAATCCGGAGCGAGGCTGTTGAAGGTAACCCTCCTTTCCGCGTGCGCCGCTGGTTTAGCTGGGAGCGGGCGCTTAACAATGCTGTCAAGCAAACCTGTTGCTAATGCTAGTGAGCCTTATAGTTGTCTGAAAGGAGAAGTTAACTACAGTGAAACTAACACCCTGGTTGTTTACCGTGAGTAGATGTTAATAGTTAAAGAGGGGATATTTTACTTCTATGGGGTATTAACTGCTCAGACGTAACATTTATATCACTATTTTACCTTTTTATTGCTTTGAAAGTGCTATATTCGTTGAAAATATATTTAACATATTTCATGAGTTTCAAGGAGGTGTCCTGGGCATGTCCCACCGAGAGGAGACCCTGGGAAGATGCAGGACACTCTGGAGGGACTATGTGTCTCGACTGGCCTGGGAACGCCTTGGGGTCCCACTGGAGGACATGTCTGGGGTGAGGGAAGTGTGGGAGTCCCTGCTTAGACTGCTGTCCTGTGACCCGGCCTCAGATAAGTGGAAGAAAATAGATGGATGGAGTGGAAAGTCACTTCTCCCTCAGAGCACTATCACAATACAATGAGTGTGCGTCCCGCTAATGAAACTACTGCACATTGGATCAGGTTTGTCAAGTTGCTTTGTAGAGTTTTGTATATTCATGGAGAATTGTCACGTGGGAGCATGGGTGACGTCGGCTTGTGAGCTGAATATTGCAGCTAACCATAAAAGGATAGGGCCGGGGAGATGTCACAAAATTACTCAAACATGCATGGAAGTAGGCACTGAGTATTAAGACTTTTTTCCTAGTACTGAAATGGAGTTTGACATTTTAGTATCGGGACTGTACATTATTCTTCTCCTTTGTAGGCTACACCCACTGGAATACTGCCATTGGATACTAAATATTACAATTGGAAATGTGTTGATTATTAGTTTTTGGTTGTTTAGGCGCTGATACAACAAGTTGGGGTTTCTTAAAGCAATCAAACTCGGGTATACCACAAATCACACATAAGTACTTGCATAATAATAATAATTTGATGACATACATAGCTAAAAAAGGCTACATGCTTACGTGCGAGTGGTGCTCCAGCAGGGAGATATTTGTGCTTCAACTTGATTCCAGACTTTTCCTGAACACAATGCATCACCTCCCAAGTCCCTGTGTGTCTCAGAGGGAGAGGAGCGAGCACCGGTTCAGTCACTGCGTCTCCCGTCTGTTCTCTCTCTTCGTCTTCTGTATGTTCTCTCTGTTCTCCTCGTCCTCTTCTCTGTCTGATTCCTCTGTTCATCACTTAGATCCTGGAGTTGCACAGACTTCACACAGGCCTCCCACAGACACACAGCCTGGTCCTGCTCATAGTTTCCTTGTCTTCAGACCAGTGTACACTGTTGAGGCATGAGTCTTGTTTCCATTGGTTTGATCCAGCGAGTGTCTCCACTGCCTTTTAAGTGAACCGTACCGACCCATTTGAGCGATGTGCTGAGGAACTACACAGCGCAACAGCATGATTGGATAAGAGAGTCTGCAGATTTAGGTGCAACAAACAGAAAATAATTATTTCTCATCAAACACTGACTTGGTTTTGTGATAAACCACTGCATTTCTTGAGATGCATCTAATATCAGCCAACCCAATGCATCTCACATGTGTCAGACCCATAGACTGTATATATAAATGAACACAGCTAACCTGCTAGCCGCCACGTTCCATAGGAAGTGAGCATGAGCGCACTTCCGGCTCCTTTGACTCTAGCGCCAAATCACTTTAAATTAGAAAACTGCTGTTGTCTCCATAACTGCTGCTGTCAGACTCACGAGGGGTAAACTGGACTCAAACGCAACACAAATGGAGCAGTCAAACATTTAGAAACAACAAAGTGTCCTTTAGAAGGTAATGCAGAATGTGGAAGTCAGGCAAGTAAACAACTGAGGAATAGGTCTTATTTAATATCAAACAGAAATATCTTCCAAAACTGGGAATTCAACAAGGGAAACGGAAACAGGCTGGGGAAATAAACTCAGGAACAGGGGACTCAAACGGCAGATTCAGAATATTAGGATATCAGTGTTTCAGAAACGAGGCTTGAGAGTTGCTGTTGTCTGTTCAACAATGTGGCAAGAACTAAATGAAGTGAGGGAGTATATATAGACAACCCTGGGCTGATTAACAAAATGAGAGGCAGCTGCAGGGAAAACAGGGAGGTGGCAAAAGAAGGACTGGAACATGGAGCTGGATTGGAGTGGCGAAACATAGTCACTCTTGAAACCTTTTGTCCAGTTGACAGAATTCAGTTTTCTGTTGTACAAGTATAGTAATAATTAAAAATAAACTGTACCATAGATTTGTAATTTCCAACACAAAAAACAGGCATGTTCTTTACTACTACCATGTTGTCTGATACTAGTTCTGCTATAGATCGAAATCAGTCTAAAACTATTCACTTGCTCGCTTCAGTCTTGATTAGTTGGTATAATTTTCCGGACAACCCTACAGAGGACCAGTAACAGTTTATGCGTGGGACTGTAAATGCTGCATCCAGTCTTTGAGCATCTGTCTACGGCTCCCGAGGCTCTGATGGAGGGCCAGGTGGAGGAGCAGCTCTTTAGCTTTAGGAGCACTCCAGACTAATGCACCATCCACAAGTCACACATTTGCATATTGTTACTATTACACTAGGGCTTTATTCTAATCAATCACATCTGCTACATGATTTATTCACAGACTAGAGCCAGACTGTGTATCTAAATTGCTAATAGGGAGAGCCAAAGTTGACAGTGTAGTTGCGCATGCTGCAGGGGGCGATGGTCAAACACTGCTGAGCTCACAGTTGCAGTTTTAAAAAAGGTATTACAATCACAACTAAACGTAGATTTCCCGGGCCTAAACCTGCATATAGAGGACACACTCTCAGTAAATGAAGAGTACTGCAGAATAGAGGTACTTTGATTGGGTAATCATTGGCTGCAGGTGGTGAGGTTTTGCTAGTCAGGATTCAGATCGGAGAGTATTTTTTGTTTTACACCAACTGAATTCCAGCATTGAAACTAGCAACCTAAATGAGACTCATGTGAGGCTTTCTGATTGGATAATTGTCTTGAAGCGTAACACCAAATTATGACATAAACAACTTGGAAATAATGTAAAATATTTTGTAACTAAGAATAATTACAACAGTCATCAGTAAAAGCTTGATTTGTCTTGATATTTGATTTGAAGATGTCCATCTCGTATCCGGGGACACACTTAGGTCATGTTTACAGAATTCAAATTTAGCTTTAACTAACAGTGGGAGTCAACTTCCTGATTGTCTCCATGGAGATGTAATTGCTTTCTCTGGAGTGCTCCACAGTAGAGTATTAACTCATCTATCTTGCATTTACCCATGTGTTCAAAGCATGTGTTCATACTGTGAGCGTGCCCTCTCAGTTCTGAGGTCTTATTAACAAAGCTTGCTCACGCACTATGCATTGTGTAAGGTGCCCTCTGCATCAGACGTGAGATTTATAAAACTCCTACTAGGTGCTGCAATTTGTTTATCTCTGCTCCAGCTAGGACGCTGGCATGTGCTCTACGCAAGGTCTGACACAGGGAGAAAAGGTGACACTCGTGAAGAGGAGCAGAAGTGAAAAGAGTTTAGGAAGGTTTTTGATCAGAGAATCATTAGAAAATAGGCTGCATCTTACAAAATAATGGCAGATTTCCGTATTTAAGCAGATGTGAGCCAAAACATGGATTAGGACTGTTTATTCCACTCATTATTCTCGACAATCTTATGGATTTGAAGCTGTGCACACTTTCCCTCAGTCCATAGAGTTCTATATACAGACTATAGCTATGACCCAACGCAGAGGATCCATGGACTCTGTGATTGGATTTATGGATGTGTTCATATGCTCCATGTGAAGAGCAGATGTAATACAATACATGACCTGAGCCCAAAATATTCCCTGCATTTTTTGTAACAAAGAGCTCTTAAGGGCCCTCCTGTCTGAATAAAAGAATAGGCTTTGTCTGTGCCCGACCCCTCCGAGGCCCGCAGAGCAGGCCTGCATAGTTTTGATTTTCTATACGGACTTTTATTTGCAAAATAAGCGTGCCTGATAGAGCTTCATGTGTTCACAGCTGTTGTGTTCTACCTGCACATGCCTCTGCCTGGGGGCCAAAGTGCTTGTCCCCTGGCCGCTGATCCACGCATCGCTCCCTTGCTTTATTCGCTCTCAGGGGAAGAATCTGAATCTCTCGCTTGGCCTCATTCATGAGTCACTTTGCATGGTCTTTTTATGGTGAAGTGGAGGTGTGGAGAGGGCGTGACATGACACAGAACGCAGGTGGGATCTAAAAGCACAGATTGCAGTAGGAGTGCTCGCAGAGGGTTTTTATAAATCAGAAATAAGATAATAAAATGCAATCGCACAGTGGGAGTTTGGGAATTATTTGAAGCATCTTAAAATTGTACAAAATCACAGTGTAAGCCCAACTTAATAACAGTATTGGGGATCACAAGTCCTCAAAACCCAAAAATCAGACAATACTTGGACTTCCAAACTCTCCAAAATGTTTTAAAAAGCATGTCCTTCTCTACCTTGCTTATGAAGACACTATGGTGAAAACTATTATTTCCAGTGGCATTCTGAGTGAAAAGACTCTCTCGTGCCTTCTGTCTGAGAACAGAGAGAATTTAGATGGATTCTCTGTGACAGGAGCAGGTGAAGTGTAGCAGAAGTAAACAGGTGTGTTGTGATGTGTGTGCCCTTAGATTCTCCCCCGTGCTGCTTCCGTCTCCGTCTGTGTTCGTGTGTGTGTCGGCGTGAGTGTTTTTGTGATGAGATTGGGGCGAGCAGGTCAGACAGATGTTCACACTCCGGCTGCCTCCTCCGCCTGTGCTGTGATCATGAGGTTGGACTCCACTCCTTTTGTGTTCGCTTTCTGTTTGCATTAGTGTTTACACCTCTCTCCGAGCCAAACACTGCAATAAAGAACTATCTGCATAGGTTAAAAGGTGCACTCTGTCACTTTTCTCGTGGATGGCCTGCCACCTGTGTCTTATTACTTTGGATAGAATAATCCATAGTACACTTAAAGAGGGGGTATTACACTATGGGGTATTAATCGTTAGCATCTCACATATCTAGATCACCATGTTGCTGCTTTATTTGCAATACCTATAATACATATCCAGGCCTATGTGACATAGTGCTCCGTACCCTTATAGTATCTTGAGTTTAAAAGAAGCAAGAGGTATTTCACTACTTACCTCCTCCTCGGATATGAAGGCCAGCATAAAAATATCTACTGTGCTATTACAATACCACATTTGCTTTGGTCTCAACTCTATTTATCCATCCATTCATCCATTTTCTTCTGCTTATCCGGGGCCAGGTCATGAGGGCAGCAGTCCAAGCAGGGACTCCCAGACACATCCTCCAGCTCTTCTGGTGGGACCCCAAGGTGTTCCCAGGCCAGCCGAGGGACAAATTCCCTCCAGCGTGTCCTGGGTCTTCCCTGAGGCCTCCTCCCAGTGGGACATGCCTGAAACACCTCCCTAGGGAAGCATCCAGGTGCCATCTGGAACAGATGCCCGAGCCATCTCAGCTGGCTCCTCTCGACGTGTAGGAGCAGCGGCTCCACTCCGAGCTCCTCCCGTGTGACTGAGCTCTTTTTAAAGAGGGGATATTATGCCAAACCTATACCTATCGACTTTTTGGAGTTTTGTCCCATATTCATTTGTAACATTAGCTCATCAAAATCATTAAAGGTAACATGGTGATCTAAAAATGTTATGTGTTAGCAATTAATATCCTGTACAAGTGGCAGTTAGTACAGTCTATCAGCAAATGCGTAATATCTATTATTGAAAAGTTTTTATGTACCCTAATGTCTCCCTGGTGTGATGCAGACAATTGTTCTGGATGTTTGGTATGAAAATCTTTCATAAACTCATTTTCTCCACTTTCCATTGTTCGCTGTGGTTGCACTGACCCATTAGCAGCTCAGCCATGACTCAAAATAGGACTCAGACTATTTCTCCTCAAAATGTCAGCGCGGTCGCTCCAGGGCCTCTGTGTTTAGCTTCTGTAGCACATTGGTGAGAGCCACAGGAGGCCACAGACGAGGAGCTCCAAACAAGTCTCACTTCTGCCTGAGGTGCAGCCAGGACACAGCCCTGAGGAGTATTGATTGGATGCCAAATGCTCAAAATCTCTTCTTTTCACTTCTCCATTTTCGTCCCTCTGTCATTTTGGTGGTGCGATTCCAGCTTCCATGGATGAATGCTGTTATTGTGTCCTGACCCTTAACCCACCTCACCCTCAGTGTCTGCGTACACTGGTGTATGAATGTGTGTGTGGATGGGTGAGTGGTTCCTTGATGTAAGATGCTTTGAGTGTCTTGAAGGTGGAAAATGCCATATAAAAATGTGACCATTTACCATTTTGTATACAGGGTGGCCCAAAAGTCACTAACACTTTTAAATCTTCAATACCTCCTGTAATTCTTAAGTTATACTCACCAAATATTAGCAGTAGGTAAACTGTGAGCCCGATCCAACACACTTTGCATAACATTTGAAAATATTTCCGGGCTTATGGCTCTTATTTGATCCTCGATATTACATTTTAAGTCGCTTAGTGTCTGAAGTTTATTCACAAACACCTTTTCTTTAAGATAGCTCAACAGGAAGAAATCGGGACTAGTCAGGTCTGTCTTTGAAAATAACTTATTATTCCTTTAATGGCATTTACGCTTGGGGCATCTCTGGTATTAAAATGTCAACAGTAACACCACTGAATTTGACACATGTGACTCCAAGTACCACTGTACAACGAGGGTTCGTTCCTCGGTGCTATATTTGCTCATATTAATGTTGGAAGAGTAGTTCTAAATGCTCTGAAAAAAATAAAATACAAATATTTAGAAACAAAAGAGTTATGACATTTTTTTTCAACTGTCAGTGACTTTTGGGCCACCCTGTAGATTTGTTTTTTGCATTATAGTGAGGATACTATATACAGTATTTTGGCTTCTAAAGATGTCAACCATTCATTTTTCCCATATGTTTTTTGAAATTTATTTTTTATTGAATATTAAGAGGTTAAAGGCACGATGGTGTATTGGTATCGAAATATTGATACTGACTCAAAAGTAAAGATACAAACATATGCATACCAAGGCTAGGCATCAATTTTAGACATGTTAGGACCATTTTTATATTGTTTTTTGTCCAAACACCTCCAGCAGCAACTCACTGTGTCAGGTCAGGTTCTGTTTGTCCTTTAGAGTCTATCTGAAACGATTTTATAGCTATATTTATTGTCTTTACCCATAAGGTTAGACTAGCATCAAGTATAGGTATCTGAAAAAGTACTTGGTATCTTATGGTACCAAAAATCATGGTAACTAATTTTACTAACACACTTGAAGAAACACATTTACCATGTAAAATTTGTGGAAATATTTCAATAACTGAGACGTTTATTAAGTTTCAGAAACATAATTAATGAAATAAAATTGCAGATCTGATGGTCATTAGTTTGGAGTTAAACTTTGTATTCACTGTCAAAGAAAGACAACCTCGTAAGCAGGATTATCCAAAATATACTACACCAACAAGGCCAAAAGCTCAGTTTTATATAATTCCCTTAAAACCCTTTCATTTGATCTGATAATTGTGTGGGTCTTTCTGCAGGTTAGAATCTTGGCTTTGCTCCATGTGCCCATAAATATCCTTTTGACATTTTAAGCCATACATTTTTTTCAAAGTTCAAAAACATGTTTAACTCATCCACTTTTCTCACGTCCACCGCCCTTCCTCATAAATTTTACAGTTTTATGTGATGACTGATAATGTAAGTGTTGGCTAATACTTAAGCTCATAAAGATAGACTTTAAATTCAGCCGCTGTCCATAAATCTGCGCAGTATCTCTTTCTCTTGTCTTTTAATAGTAGCAAATATTAATGTGTGAAGGACTGAATTCTTTTGAGGTTATGGACTATGTGGAAGCACCTTCTTAATGCAAAGTGTTTCTTCTTACCCCATGTTTATGTGACAGATGGTAATGTGAGTGTAGAAAATACTTTGGCCTGTAAAGATGGATTTTTAATTCACCTGTCGGGTTCAGAGTGAATCGGCTGAGTCTGCTGCTGTTTTTCTGCTGAGCCAAGCAGTTTGGACGTAGTGAAGAGACGACCCTTTCAGCAGCAAACTCAGATCAAAGATGGATCCCTGGTGTCTGTAGTCCTCCCTGGCGTTTCATTTTGTAGTTCATAGTTTGAGCGTTGACCTGCTTTGAACAGGCAAGCGATGTTTAGGATGTAAAACTGTAGCGTAATTGACCTTATTCTGCCCCGCCCACTTTAGCCTCTTAACGCGACGCTCAGACTGCGCCCGATCCTGATGCGACTCTTGTGTCTGATCGGTGTAGTTGCAGCGTGACACTCAAACCAGGACCTGAGGCTTTGCGACGTTATTGTGGTCACCGGCTTTGAAGCTGCACATGCGAGACCACTTGTTCACGTGATAATGATTTACTTATTAAGGGAAAGGGACATTTGGTTTAAAATAGAAACCGCCGCACCGCAGACTGTCTGAGCCTGGAGTAAATGCTACTAAACCACTTTTTCCTTGTGGTGGTGCTTCTAATTAAGCAGAAATCCCATTCCTTTCAGTACTTGAGAAAAGTTTTGCCATTAATATAAGATATAAAATAGGTTGATTTGTGTAAAATGCTGAATGTTTATGTGCACTAACATGCCAACAATGCACTGATTCTCTGAGAGGCTTAAAACGGCTTTGTAGTCCATATGGAACTTATTTGCTGTCAAGATGAATGAGGCAAAATACAAAGAGGGAAATATCCCAACACTCTAAAATCTGTGGGTATAATATGAGCCTTTTCAAAATTAACGGATTAGAAGTGCTCCACAAGGACTTATCTGACTTTAAGTGAATGCACCAATCAAACCTTAACCCCACTCTAATCTTCCTGGATACTAATTCTAACACTATTGAATCTTCCTAGTAACAGGCTCTAATCTGAGAGGTGTTACATGTGCCACGGTGCAGCACAAGTGAAGATGAAGGTGAGAAGTTTGTCTGTCTGGAGATGAACAAGTGTGAAGTGTTTGGAAAAACTCCACTCCTCCATTGTTCAGTCCAACAAAAGCCTGTGGTCCAGAGGTCACATGGTCAGCGCTGTCTGCAGGTGGGCCTTGAGCTGCCGTCATGTCACATACATTTACTCTGATGCACAGTGTGAGCCTGGTACCAGTGGAGCGGCTGTAATCAACACTTTGAGAGCTGTGAGGAGGCAGCACGAGTAACACCAAGGGACTGGCAAATATGGGAGCGCATGTGTTTTCATCAAAGGCAAAGGGATTTTAAACCTCCAACGAGACTGATTTTACAGAGAGCACTTAGCATGTTGTGTTATAAAAACATACGCCCATCTGTGACCCATCGAGTTTTATAACTACTCAACCTGGACGTATTTTTACATGCACACAAGTATTCAAACTATGTACATTGTCTGCTACTATGAGTGTCAAACATACACACATATGTTGTAATTCTGTTACTTTGAGATCAAACAATGAAATACAAGCTTATCTGTGGAAGAGGAACTATAATTTGTGTAATTGTTGGTCTTATTAATTGATACATCTCAAAACTATTTACTATTTTTCTGGTCGTGCTAAAATTACAACACTCTAAATGTACCTGTCTTGTTTTCATGCAATCCTGTTATAGTCAAGAGTAAGGTAGAACTTCACTTAACTTTTTCTCTCTATGCACATGTTGATGCACTACCTAATGACTGCAAAACCGGTCTGACTTGAACCTGGCTTTTTGGATAATAACTAGACTAGACTAGATGGTGTCCTCCTTGGCCACACTGCACACACTTTTCTGGGGAGGGCAGACCTCTGTTGAAAATCGTTCCAATTTGTCCTTCATTAGGTACAAGAACATGTCTGCGAGGCTGCGGTCCCTGTCTAAATGCCCCTTATGTCTCTCCAAAGCACAAACATGAGTAAGGGCCTTGTACACACACTTCTGTAGCATCATCCACATGGCACAGGCTTCACAATGAGGCTCAGTAATGATGGCTCCACTGTGAAGAGAAATACTGCTGTTTAAAGTAAGTCATTAAAATGTATCGGACTGAACTGTTCACACTGAAGCAGCAGAAACAAATTGCAGTTATTAAGACTCACTCATTCAAACCACGTGTAATTTGAAAAAGTCACTCTGGAATATTTCTTTCCAGTGATTGTCATGATACAGAAAGAGATGAGCTGCAATGGTCTACCATCAGGAGCAACAACAATTCATTTATTTCACCGGATTGATCTGTTATTAATGTTAAAATCTTAATTTAGAGACAAAATAGATAAATAAAAACCCAGGATCAAGTAGAGCGGATTAATATGAACATTTTAAGACGAAATAGATGAAGCTTGCAGCAGTAGCTACAGAGAGGGGTAAAAATGTTTCAATAGAAGTCAATTGCAACCAGAGCTTGAAGGAGCCACTTTACACCTTTGCTCACTTCCCAGTTGGACTAGCACGTCCATTTATATATACATCCTATGGACTGGAGCAGCAGTGTTCTGCTAATGACTCTGCCACTGCCTGGAGAGAGCTGAGGCAAATTACAAACTTTAAGCCAAAAGCGCCCCACTCTGCTAACGACCTGAACTAGCTGGACAACTTAATGGATTCTATTCATGCTTTGAAGTCAAGGACTCGCACCTTTCCTGGATTTTCTGTAAATGTTGCCACGTCTAATCAGTGCAGCTGCTGAGCAGAGAATTTCTCGTAAGCTCTGGCCAAATAGTGTAATCATCAGTTGGTGCAAAATATTCACATCGTCTGACAGCCCTAGAAAAACTACAATGTTATGGTCACAATTGAAGGTGGAAAACATCACTGATTTCATCTGTTTTTTCTTTAGATGTAACTTTGCTGCAGGTGGTAAAAGTGGTCACTGATGAGGTCTTTTATGGACACTCGAAGGGAATATTTACCTGCTAAATTATTCTCTTTTTGGTTTTTATTTCCTTTCTGAGTGTATTGAAGGTGATAAAGGCACGGTGCTCTCAGCAGTAAGAGCAGAGGTGTTGTGACAGATCGGAGGGCTCACTCTGTCTCATTTGAAACATATTCTGACAGATGTGAGGTTCAGGAGCAGATCAAAGAGCAGAGTGTGAGATCTCTGACGCTTTACACCAGCTCTGATCACACGAGCTTTCATGTCCACATCACCCGGGAGGGGAGACCAGATCATTTATTTTAGAACATTGTGTTTGTTTATTTGGATCACACTTGTCTTGTATGCTCATATACATCAAACTCAACACATGAATATTACTATTTCCCATGTGGTTACAAAAGCACAAATTTTCTTACAGCAATACAGATATACTGTGAAAGTAGCTATTGGGGTCAAAATGAGACCACTGTGTGCTGTCTGCATCTATAAAGGCCGCTTTATGGTCCAGCGTCAAATCAACTCGAATGTGCTGTACAGTTCCCCGATGCACATCCAATCAGAAAAGCTTGTGGAGCTCGTGGTGCTTGCTGTGCCATGTACATCCACCTCGGCCAGAAAGTTACAGTGCGTTGAATTTCCGTCAACTGCAAGGGCTGAAACCCGCTGCTAGTTGCAATGGTTTAAGTATTGCACAGAAATGTCTGCATATGTTTGCTGATGCTGGACTATAAATCATCCTTAAAGTCTCATCCTCTAAGAACCAGGAAATGCAGTTTTAGTTTGAAACGTCTTCACTCATACAACTTTTTGTCCACTTGACATTCATCCATCCATCCATTCTTCTGCTTTATCTGTGGTCGGGTGGCAAAGGCAGCAGCCTGAGCAGGAAGGCCCAGATTTCCCTCTCCATATGCACTTCCTTCAGCTCCAGGAGGCAGTAGCTCTACTCCAAGCTTCTCCCGTGTGATTGTGTGTCTCACCCTATCTCTAAAGAAGCGCCCTGCAGAGGAAACTCTTTTCAACAGCTTGTATCTGCGATCTGTCTGTCTTGGTCACGATTCTTGTAATGCATACGGTAAGTGAAGAATAACTTTGGCGTACTGCAAACCATTTGAAATTAGCTAGTTTTGCTTTTCACAATTTTGTACAGCACCTTTTAATTAACCTATTTCTTAACTGATCTTATCAATGGCCCATTCATTGATTAGATTACTTGTGACCTGAAAACCATAAGAAATATTAAGTAAACATTTCAATATATACAAAGATATGCTTTAGAATAAAATAAATGTAGTAAGAAATAAACCAGCTTGTGCAATGTTCTGAAAAATGTCTCGATGCAAACACAGCGGTGCACATTTTGTTGGAATTTTCAATACGACGACCCGCTACAAAAAAGTAGTTCTCCATATTTATTGATGTCCACATATCAGTAAGCACTGAGACAACAATTTAGTTTTGTTTGGCTGTTTCTCCTCACATTCAACATACCACTTAAACTTAAAAAAAAGTTTCTTCAGAATTGAATTTAGAATTGTTTTAGGATCGAGAATCCTTTCATCCATCCATCCGTCCATTTTCTTCCACTTATCTGGGGCCGGGTAGCGGAGGCAGCAGTCTAAGCAGGTGACTTCCCTCACCCCAGACACATCCTCCAGCTCCTCAGTGGGACCCCAAGGCGTTCCCAGGCCAGCTGAGAGACACAGTTCCTCCAGCGTGTCATTTCATTTCGGTCATTACCCAGAGCTCATGATCATAGGTGAGGGTAGGAAGTAAGTGGAGGAGTTCAAGTATCGTGAATCGGGACCCCAATAATCGAAACCAAATCGCATCGACAGGGCAGACTCCTCGTTAACACCTCGTCTTGTTTGGTCCTTCACAAGTTCAGTGTCTCTGTTTCTTATATATGAGCCTAAAATAAACTACCTATCAGTTAATCAGTAAAAGTTGTTGCTGAACAAGAGTGTAGTGTTCATCATTGTCAATGTGTTGCGTAGGAAGAAAGAACAGAAGAAAATTATTTGCCTGACCCATTCAGAATAGCTCTGTATTTTTTTGTGGAAAGGGACGTCAGCCTGGTCCCCACTTCCTCTGTTACGCACTAAGTCCAACCAAACAAGATCGTGACCAGTCAGATGTATTTTTCAGTGATGCACGTGAAACAAAGGAGCTCATCGGTCATCCATCATTTACCAACAAAACTCACCTCAGTTTAGTGCTTCGCTCATTGATTCTGCGGAAATCCAGGGATGTTTTTTGTCCCTTTCTTTTCTCATTTTGTTTTGACACAGACAGACCATGCGTATCCCTGATTGACTAAGCAACCCGTCAATCACATCCATCTAAAAACAGGGAGATTCACCAGTGACCAGATTCCTTGTGAAGTATTGAAGAAGCGTGTATTCTGGACCCCAGGTAAGAACATCACACAAACAGAAGAGACACTGGATGAGCGGTGAACTAGGAAGAGGAATGGGGAAAAAGGGAATAGTAACAGCCCAAAGGTGTAAAAAAAGAAAAAAAACAAGATATGAACAACTCTAAATATGAGTCAGTGTGGAGGTCCATGAGCAGAGCTGAGCATGTGCTGCTTCGCCTCATGTCTGAAGGCCACATCCATAAAGAGTGTGATTTAGAGTGGACAGCACGGCTCTGTTGGACCACACTGATCTCTGGGCACTCGTACATCACTTCTGTGGATGAGCTCACACAGGCAACAGTCAAACATCATAAAATATGACTTTGCAAGTTTTTGTTGTTGTTTTTAAGTACTTTTCACCAGTTTTTTAATTTGAATCTTTATTAATACTCCTGTTTTATACTTCAAATCCTCATTCATGAAGCGCTTCGAAAAAAACAAATTTGTACTTGAGGCCTTCTTATGAATATTTTGGGCATTTAAACTTTCTAAAGTGAAAAAGTTTTTTTTCTGGAAGAACAAATGGTTCAAACAGTCACAAAAAATCTCAGTTTTAGAATATTATTACTCTTATAATACAACAAAAAACTAAAAATCTAATTCCTGCAAGGTTGTTATATATTTAGAATAATTTCTTATAAAAATAATGCTACGGGTATGTGATCCAATAACATTTTTAAAGAGTTTTATAGAGCATGTGGTCTATTTGGTCTAACAGACTTTATACAGTTTATTGAAGCTGTAGTGGCTGGCCATATGGGTCACTGTCTGGGCATGGTTCATTTGGACTCTCACTGGACACACGTGCCACACTTTAGGGACTATCTGTGCTTGGGCATGGTTCAGTTGGGCTGGTGTCAGAGCACCCTAAGTCAGCTGTGTACTATCTGCATCTATCTGCAAGTATTTTATTGTTCGATAATCAGGAAGTGCACTGTCAATCTGTACCATTGGCCCTTGCATCCACCATCAACACTCACAGGCTGTACCATGTTCTTACAAGGCACGGTGGGTAAAGTGTCATGCCTAAAGACACTGCAACAGAACTTGGTCAGAGCAGGAACTGATCTAACGTCGATCCAACCACTACTCTAACCACTGGACCACTGCCGCATAAGGAAATTGCGGAATATATTTGTCAGGATTAGCTCCTGATCAGAGTATTAAGAGGCTGAGGATTCCAACACTCGCTGCCAGGTCGTCTTGTCGTCTTGGGTATTTCTACAAGTCGTCCTTCATGTGGTACTCCGGCCAGATCGTCAGTGTATCCTCGTGATTTTGCTTCCTGGACTATCGTGCATCGCAGCTATCAACCCAGGTCACCATGACCTCCAGGTGCCAAACTGACAGGATTGGAATAGGTTTATGAAAGGTTAAAAAGCAGAGGGCAATCAAATGCACTTAAAAACAATTTCTTATGGCTTAGGAATCTTCTCTTGAACCCAAGGTTTATTCTGTAGTAGCAGCCTAACACTTAAATATTCTTCAATTTATTTTACTGAGTATATTCTCCATTATCAAGACTTATTGAAACACAAATACAATCAAATCTTGGCTGCGGAAACATGCTCAGAGCCAAAGCTGTAATGTAATTCAAGACAGAGAAGAGAGGAAATCTATTTCAAATCCAGCTTTATTAAAACCATGGGAGCCCAAGGCAGAGACGGAACAATTTACACAACGATGGAAGATTGAGATGAAGAGGCTTAGCTGGTTTAGAAAGAAGAAAAGGGGAATCATAAGTGAGAGCCACAGATTAGAGGATAACTGCATACAGACAAATACAGATTCATCACACCCATGTCTGTGGACAATGGCTGTAGTTACATGCACACTCAAAATTGGATTATTATTATTAGGTTTTCTGAACTATAAGTCTATTAAAATGACATGTAAACAGCAAAATCATCCTTTTTGATCATGCTTCCCCTGATCACTCACATCAGATGTTGCAGTTTGCATGTCATTTTAATAATCTTAAAGGTCCAGAAATGAGATAATAATCAGATTTCAGAGTAAACAAAGCCAGTGTTTCTGTCTGTAGCCTTTAGAAACCCAAAGTAACACAGTGAATTAGGTCCTTCAGAAGCTGTATTAACAAGACTGTCACTGGTTCTACTATCATATCAAAAAAAAAACACTAATTAAAATAACAACAGATACCCTGGGTTGACAACCAAAAAGTGGGGTTCCCATGGATACTACAGTATTCTCTAGCGGTGTTTTAAGAAAATGTTATAAAAAAAATTATGCAGTCACAGCGGAACCTGGATTACCGAGGCCTAAACTCACAGATAGAGGACGCATACAGGTTTTTCTCAGTATATGGACAGGCCATCCCTTATGTGAAAGCTCAGAACCTCCAGATCCATTCATTGAGCTGCAGCTTGAGACACTGCCAATCCAAGTAAAACACAATGAGCCAAGCTAGAGATCATATCCTCAAACACAATCCTGCATTGCACAGGATTGGGCTGATCTGTCCCAAAAATCTGCCCATACTCTGTCCAAACATTACACGCCTGCTTCGTGCATCATCTTCTGTCACGTCTTACCTTATTATCTTCACATTTCATATTTAACTAACTTATTTACCTGTTAATTTTGTTGTCTGGCTACACTGGAACTTTCAGTAACTGCTGCCAAGAGCGTGAGCGGCAGTAGAGGGTGAAGTCGTCGGCAGAAGTTGGGACTGGGGACTGGGGTTTTCTGACGCTCTATGTCAGGGGTGTCAAAACATTTTTCACCAACGGCCAAATATCGAAACATATTTGAGGCGGTGAGTCATGACTGTGGATTATTCAGAGGGATGCATCTTACAGCTTTGACAGAACCACCATACCTATAATAAGGCTCCGAGCAATAATTTGAGGTCTGTATCACAATATAATGTGACGTTACAGAGGTTATAGGGGTAGAATGACGTCAATTTGCAGTCAAAATTACCATTTGGGCCAATTTAGCAGGAAGTTTAAGGGCAAACGAAAATTGGTCTGAGGGCAACATTTGTCGACAGTTGAAAGAACAAGAATTGTATATCATTGCTGGTCTGGTCCTATGCTCCCTTGACCTAAATCCAGTCTCAGTCCAGCCAAAGTTGCACTCCAAACTAGAGCTTTGTAATTCCCCGCACATGTGGTACCATAATAAGATTTCATCCGGAGAGATTAACAAGACATACTTCCTTCCCTTAGATTTTTGGACAGCGTCAAGTGAATAATTCCATTTTCAAAGAGATGGAACTATGTTAAATCGACTTTTTGGTGCTTTCTACTGTGCTATAACATCCCCTCATCAAAAACATGTCTGAAGTGGTTTCATATGTCAATCATACATGTTTAAGTAACCTTGCGATGTTTCTCCGACTCTACACAAAAGCCTCCTTACGGTAAATAGTACGTCTTGTGCGAGGCTCAGCCCAAAAGTGTACGTAACGTTGTGCTGAGATGGTGCACTGAAGGGGGAGCGACTTAGCGCAGAGAGCATGGTGGGTTTTCAAAATTATAAAAGGTAATATGGTGATCTGTATATGTTACGTGTCAACTGTATAATACTCTTAATAATCTTTAATTTATGAAGACATCCAATAATACTTTCCCCTTGAACAACTTATGGGTTCAAAGCGTTTTGTCAGTTCTTATGAGCAATGTATAAAGATGTGATTGAAGTTGGGCCTGAGGTTAAGACTAGTAATTGGTTGAGAAAGACAGAGACAGAGCCCAGCCGGGAGAGACACGAGGAGAGATGAAACACGTTACAGCAATGATGGAGAAACGGAGGACGAGAAGAGGCTGCAGGCTCCGAATAAAAGGCTGTTAAAGTAATGTCACTCAGCCAATTATAATTCTCATAACAGACACATTAAAATACAAAAGAAAATGTGCCATGTGCAATGTTTCCAGTCTAGAGGTTTTCATTCGTCCGTGCTATTATATACCCCCAGCGGTTTTCTTTGAGGATAAAGCTCTTTCGCTTAACACATTTTACTTTGAATATTAGTAATTTCAGTAAGACTTATAGAACATAGTTGGAGACGCTACAGAAAGAATGACTATGACTAAACGATAAGCACAGGAAATGCGTCTCTTTTGATGTCTTTGCAAATTTATAGAACATGACATGCTATTTCCAAAAAGATTTTTTTTTTGCCTGAACATCAAACCAAAGTTTCTTCTGATCTGAGTCTTCCTCCGGGGTCTTCATCACGGGAGACCGAGTGAGATCTGAAAGAGAGCAAAGGATCATGGGGGATGTAGTTTTATATGCTTTTTAAAAATTTAACTTGCTGCAGAAATATTACAAATCATTTTATGCCAAGCACCTTGCAATTTGACGTACTTGTAAAGTTGTAAAGTACACAATAATGTAATCTGTGGTAGTGCTTTGCTGCTACCACTTTAAGGATTGTTATGTTTCTTTTAAGGTTAAGGTAAGGGTAAGATGCATTTTATTGTCCCCATAGGGAAATTTGTCCTCTGCATTTGACCCATCCCACGCTGCTGGGGAAAGTTATTACTAAAGTTTTTTACTGTTTTAAAAACGCTTTTTTAAAGACACATCGTTCGTTTTAAGTACTTCATGATCCAAAGTTGTTCCTCACTTACCTTATGCATTCCGAGCATCCTATTTATTCACAGCAATGAGCCCAGTTTAAAACATTCAGAAGCCAGAGTGGAGTTTTGATGTCACCACAATGCTTGCAACAGCTAGCATGCGAACACGGTACTTCTCTTGAATTGTGTATATAAGTACTTTAAGACTCTACTTAAGTTGTAAACTATTGGAGTTAGCAACCCTTCAAATGTGACTGCCGAGACTGCTGTTACTCTGTTAGTTAGCTGCCAGCTTACAGCAAAGTTGAGTGTGTTGTGTAAAACCGCTCCACACTCTGATGTGGACTTAATACATCATTCAGCTCCACTCTCCCAGGTCACTGCAGGGAGGGTCAAACGCCTCTGTCAGGAACATGCCTCAAAGTGTGGCCCCTGTCAAAACTACACTACCCAGAATGCTCTGCTCACAGCCGGGCAGAGAAAACATGGTGACCCTGACCTGTCCTGATTAATGAGGCTGAGCAGGAAACGTCGCTGGGATTGTTAGAGGGAGAACAATGTCTCAAATCTCCAATGAGAACAATGTCTCAAATCTACATGGCAATCAAAGACTAGGACCTGTCTACAAAACCTTTGCCAAAACGTAAAAAAAAAAACGACATTTTTGCAGAGAAACAAAAAAACACCAAATGCACATGTGGAGGCTGGGGCAGAGCTGAGACAGGAGGACGGAGCATCAGATCAATACAAGGTGAGACAAATCTGACATTTGTCACAGACCCTGTCTCTGTCATCAACTTTTAACATGATTCCACTGCCACCTTCAGCTTGTCCGATATGTACCAACATGTGTTCTTGTTGCTTTAAGTCCCTTCTAAACTTGCTTTTGGCCACCTTGGAATTTCACATTTTCTAACTCAAAAGAATGCTTACATCTGGAAAGCACACTTTACAAAGCTACGACTCTGTTTCCATTGAGGTAATTAGGTGTTAGAGCTCCCTCTGCTGTCAGCCGTGAGAATGAACAAGTAGAAAATAAATGAAGCCACTTGGCAACGTGAATGCTGTGCTAATAAAATCATTCATTCGTTGTGAGCACAGTATGACCGTAGAAAGAGTCTATTGAGGGTTTATGGTTTCAAAAACTACATAGAAGTCCGGATTTTAAACTGTGATGCAACATTTTTTTCCTGCATGTTAAGATAATATCAATAGATAAAGTATAAACTATTGATTTATATTAATTACAAGACAACATTGGGGAAATATCACAACCTTTCCACACACCAAACTCCCAAATAGTAAGACCATGTAAACCATAGACTCATCTCAGTAATTTGTACATTATCACAAATCTGGTATTGGCTTTGTTCATTTAGTTGAATTTGCTCCTTCATTTTACCCCACGCATAGTCCTTGTAAAATGAGCAGAGGCCCTCCCCCCGATCCCAGAGCAGATTATCTCCAGATTATCTTGGATCCGACCCAAAGACTGTGGATTAAGAGGCTGCTGATAGGAGTCATAGTGAGTTTAATGTCTCTTATTTCTCCACAGACTCATGTACAAACCAGATTAGACTAACCTGATCACGGAGTTTGGGGAAACAATGCATCAGTAGCCATTTTGATTTATTACCTTTCTTCAAGAACAGCTTCTGTTTCATATTGTGGTGCAAAATGAGTGTGTTTTGCCACTCCACCATTTCTGATTTAATAAACCACTTTCATACTTTCATGTAATTGAATCTAATTATACTTCAGTCTAATGTGGCAAAACAGAATAACCTTTTCAAAACGTGTTCCTTTGACATCTCATTTGTGCTTTACTGGTTCAAGGCTTTTGTGGTAAATCCAAGAATAAATATTAAGTTTACAAGCTGACAAGTCATATTATGTAAACCATTTTTTTCCCCCTCAATTTTAACTGTATATATTGCCAAAAATCTTGGAAGGTTCAGTTTACCTACTGATAAAATTTAACTTAAGAATTATAGGAGCTACTGAAGATTTAAACCAGCTGTATTAACCCGCTCTACATGGTCCTGGTATTTTTATTTTGCTATTTTCTCTGTAAATCAAGATATGAACAGTAATAACAAACAAATCAGGTCCTGCTAGTGTCAGCAACAGGTTTGATTGACAGCGTGGCAAGGCGTCAGCTTGCTAAACTTGTGGTGCGGTGACTGAAGCCCAACTCTATGGGTGACGTCACACTCCCTTAGTCCATTTCTTTATACAGTCTATGGTCTGTCTATAGAAGTGTCATTTTTCACATTTATATATTGGGGGTTCATGGTGTTTTGGTGTGACAACTCTCAATATTTTACCAAAAAACTAAATTTGACCACAACAGAGTATGGCTTTTTAAAACTCTGAGTTAGTATACGTGTTATCTATATAAAACTACATATGTGATGATTATAATGAGTCCTACTAAACAGCTGCTGCGCTGCCGGCCACCTACAGAAAGCCGTCTTCATTATAAAAAGATGAAAATGTCACAATCAGGCTCATGCTGCTGGAGAACACACGCTGCAAACAGAACTGATGAGCACTGCACAAAACAAGCTGAAAAACTTGTTCAAAGTTACACAGCATCGAAAAATCAAAGTCTCTTACAAAGTGAAATATTGTTACCTTAACAGTGAGATAAAACATGAATATTTGATGATTGATATACGTGTATTCCCAGCAGATGATGCAGTGATGGTGTCTCTTTCACAGTGTGGCTCAAGGATTTTCTCTGCTCAATTAGCCTTAAGACTAAATAATGGATGTATGGAGGAAAAGCGCCTCCAGGGAAAAGACCTTAAAGACACATATTGAAAAGAAAAGCACAGTTAGCCTAGAGCAGAGAAAGTATCAATCTGGTTATGTGGCCTTGAGAGGGACGAGCTCTGCATTCTGAGGCTGCACAAATATAAACTTAGTCCATTTACAAATTGATGCCACATTCACTCCTCAGTTGTAAACTATACCTCCTCCTTTTTTACCTTTGCTTCATGCATCAGTACTTTACCTTGCGCTCTCTACAACTGATTATAAAGCACTTTTTTTATATCAATTATGACCAATTAGAATTAAGAGCATGGCATAACTTACAAACAAGAACATTTGGTTAATTCAGAGTATTTGCCCTAATTGTAATTGACCAGAATCTACTCCACCCTCCTCCACCCTCCTCAGGCTCCTGTACATCTCCCACACACACTCCAGATTTCACTTGAGGGAACGTTTCACCTACATCTGCTGAATACACATGAATCTGGGCCTTTTCAATGGGGCTAAAGCGAACTAGGAAAAGAAACTCCTTCAAGGGCTTTGAGACATATCTGTTAATGGTTTCCTGGTTAATTGTTTTTACTTTACTGTTGTTAATCTCCGTGCTGTAATGCAGTAATTAGGAAGCAGAGCGGCGCTTGTTCACACAGAGGATAATTGCTGCTTGTAGCTAATGTCTTTACAGACCACACACACACAAATGCACAGAGGGAAACAGCTGTATGACACAAACTACACAATATCAGACACCATGATGGATTCTCGAGGTGAGGAAAAAAAACCTTTGCCCATACACTTACATTTTTCATGTTTTTATTCATACCATACAGAATTATTTCTTAAAGGATGGAGTTTACATTGGTCTCAGGAAGGAGACGGACACTGAATACATGTTAATGCTACAAAAATCTACAAATATGTTCTTTAGGGAATAAAATGGTAGCGTTTTTTTGTTTTTCCTCAAAGTTTGTCGTCTCAATAGTAAAAGTATAACAGAGCAGCTCTATCTGAAATGTGGTTGCGGGCAGAGTTTAGGTGTTTAATCCGAGTTTAAGAGATGACTTGAGAGACAATTTTGGACGTACCTCTTGTTGCTTCCTAGAGTTGAAGGAATTCTCAGTGAAGTATCCTAAACTTTCCACAGTTCGGCATTAAACTTCTCGCTGGGGACAAGCATCTTTCTTTTCTTTTTTGTTCACTGGACAAAAAGTTGTAGGAGTGAAGACGTTTCGCTGCTCATCCAAGCTGCTTTGGCGTCGCTCCTTCAAGTTTTTGTCCAGTTGATAGATTTAACTTTCGCTTTTACTATGGATCAGATCTGGACGACTGATGGATTACACAGACACACACACACACACACACACACACACACACACACATACATACACATACACATACACATTTATACACCAGTGTACACAGACACTGAGGGTGAAATGGGTTAAGTCTGTTGCCCAAGGACACAATGACAGCATCCATCTGTGGGAGCCGGAATCGCGGAGCCAACTTTCGTATCGGTGGACAAACGATCTATCGACTAAGCTGCTGTCTCCCCCAAATGATCATTTCCACCTTCTCAGTACCCACCTTATTATACTTTACATCCAGTATATTTTAAACGCAGCCATTGTCCGGGTCTATTTCATCTCGGTTCGGTGCTTGAAAGATGGGGACACATTTTACACAAAGACTCAGAGGAACAGCACACCACTGGAGCCCTTTAGATGTGGCAGATGAGGCCTTTAATCTGTCAATAGCTGCAATTATAGTCATTATCTCTAATAGCGGCGCTTTGTGTGGACCCTCTGATATGTTTAACACAGGGGCACACGTTACATTGATATTAATGAAGAGACTGAGAAGGGGCCAAATGAACTGCACTCCCCACAGACACATATGGACTGAGAAGAAGGAGAGGGTCTAATGGAGCTGTGGGTTTTCTACTGCGGAGCTTTTGTCCTGGAGAAGACAGAGGACAGGCTCATGTGAGGAGGTAGAGGGGGCCAGGGAGAGAATGCCACCAATTACACTAAAGATGATTTAAACACGTGAGAGTTTCATGTGTATAATGAGTTCAGTTATATGCAGGAGTATCGATTTTATATAAAGCATTTATTTAATGTGTAGTTGGATTTAAAGTAGGGTACCCACTACACAGGGTCACAGGTTTTACCATTTAAATTAACTGTTCGTAGTCTTAATGCAAAAAATTTTAAGCATGCTAAAAGTGGAGCAAAAACCTGACAGACGCTTAAAAAGACACAGCACATTTTTGCTCCTAAGACTGAATGAACATACAAAACAGGAAACAGGAACAGAACCTGCAGAATTCACTCACTGGGCTGCAGAGGCTGCACTAGCACTGGTTAATGGGCCCATATTACACTTTTTTCTGATCTATTATGATGTTTCCTCATCGCAAACATACCTAGAGTTGTGTTTTGTTTCATTCACACATGTTTAACACATAAACGCTGCATATTTAGGCTGACTTCTTCTGTCAAACGGAAAACACTCTGTTCCACCTTGTGATGTCATATGGAAATACAGGAAATACTCCACTGTGTCTTTAAACCCCATGGACCTTCACTAGAATCATTTGGATGATGTCAGCCGTGGAATTGCGAATCTCTACAGAACTGAAGGTAAAAAGTAGGCGTTAACTTGAAAACTACCACTAGATGACATCACAAGGTGGAAGAGAGCATTTTGAGGTTTGGAGATGCGGACAGACTAATAATGCAGAATTACTCAAACATGCTGAAACAAAACACAACTCCAGCTGTGTTTTTGATGAGGGAACAACATTCTAACTTCGTAAAGCTCATAAGAGTCAATTTTGTGTAATATATGAGCTTTAATGATTGTCTGCAGGTGCTGGGGTTTATGCAGTGACCAATAGAACTTAACTTTTAACATAGTATAGTCATTTATAGCCATTAACTGAACTCGGCTGAATTGTCGGCTCACCAAAGCTTGAACTGAAAATTTGAAAGTACTTGTTTACATGAGATAGAACAGCATGAAGTTGAGACGTTAAAGGAGCCCAGACTTTCTTCTCGATGCAAAATCTTTCATCAGTCACGTGGATCAACAGTGACACCAGTCTGCTGTTTATTTCATCTGGTACAGTGGCTGTTTATTTCATCTGGTACAGGGGCTGAATCATGTGAAAAACAACGCAGATAACTGTAACTTTTTGGAGACATCAAGTCATTTTGTGCTGTTTACTGAGGAAATGTACCTACACATACACCATGCTTTCTGGGACATTATATAAACCATAACCTTAACCTAAAATAACTCATATTTTAATGTTGCTGATCTGAATTTTAATAATATGTACAATGTGACAACAATGTGATTTAGTTAGATTTATCCCACTCAGGACAGGGCATCGGAGGGGCATGTTGTAGAGTTCTACAACTTTTGAGATGGAGTATGTATTACTATGTCATATGTAGTCATTCATCATCAACTCTGACTTCTGTTAGTTGACTTTCTGCCACACTTTTGATGCCACTTTCTTTTAAACTTTTCACACATGCACTGAGACAAATGAAAAATCTGAATCTAGTAATGTTAATTGTAAAATAAATCAGACATGATGCATTGAATAATCAGATCAAATAATGATTGTATTTGTGCATGCAGGCAACCATGGTCATTGCATATGAGACCGATCCAGAGCGAAACTATTAAACTATTAAAGGTAAAGCCCCTTCCCACTCGCACCACTTTTCTGTCAGTCAAACCTGTTTCTAACATTGTCAAAGTAAAGGCCTGTTTCACATCTTCAGACAGACTGTGTCAGGCTTTAGCTGCATTAAATTAAAACGCTGATTCCTCATGTTTAGTCCTGACTCTGGGCACCAGTATTAGGCCGGATCCCTGAAGTCCTCATAGTGCGAGATGGTTCATATGACTCTAACATGTGGGACAAGTAGAGCTGCTTTAAAGTCCTTTCTCTGAGCCACAGGAGCCAGTGCAGAGACCTGAGCACAGTTCTTATGTGTCCTTATACTTCCTGGTTCTGTAAAGCATTAATACAAGGTTACTCTGCTTCTTATGTTTCAACCTGCAAGAACTCCTAATTGAAGATGAATAGGATCATAAATGCAGAGATTGCCCGGTAGACTCTCCAATTACGAGAGAAACTTCTTCCCTCTCACTTTAGCCATTTTTGCATTCTCTATGTAGTTGATTTCTTATTACATCTTTCCTAAATGTAACGTTTACTCCGATCAGTGCTAGAGATAAAGTGTCTGAGCCTGATCTTCCACCACATCCTCACATTAGTGGTCATGAAAGCTTTTGTCCTCTGTATGGCCAAAGTCCCCTCCTCACTCGTACAGATAGTTTTTCTCTGTGTCGATAATGGACTATGTTTAGTGTGACCTTGTGCTCTGATCCCATTGACTGACTGGGCTTGTATCACTTACTCCTGTCTGCTCCTGCAAGCGTGACTGTGCATTTCTTCCAGAGTGTACGTGCTATAGTATTACTTTACTACTGTGGGCAGCTGCATGGGTTTAACAAAGCGATACTTATCACATATGAGGCTTTTATGGTATATTATGTACTTATCCCTGCAAATTTGTCTGCAGATTTGACCAGGTTGATTGCATTGACCTGCCATGAAATATCTAACTATATTATGAAAATGCAACAAAACCTGCATTTTAACAATATAGTTTTAGCTGCCCCATCTGGAGACCAAAGATTCAGACTTGGGTAGTATATTTACAGGCGCGGTAATGTGAATAAAAGTAGACAGAGCAGAGAGTTGAGAGCGCTGTCGTAAGCCGTAGTCTCGGAGCAGGTCGTGGGTCGCGGGGTCAGAGGCTGGGGTGGTCGTACCGGTTGAGGCGAGCTGGATCTAAGGTGTTCGTACCAGTGCGGAGAGCTGGGTTGGAGGCGGAGGTGCAGAGTGGTTCCAAGGAGCAGGATTCGACGAAGAGTAAAGATAGCTAATATCGAGTATCGAGGGTCATAAATGCAAAAACTAGACTGAGCCAATGATGATTAGTTGTAGGTGTGTGTGTGGGAGGAGCCAAGTCATGTCCAGCTGCTGTTTTTGTAAGTTAAAGCCAGTGTGGTGATAAAAATTCAAGATGCTGACTGTCTTAAAACATGAAAAACAGAACTAGTTCATTTTAAACAGTTTGCAGTGGTCCAAAGTTACTCCTCGCTTACCTTTATGCACCTATAATAATCCACTGCGATGAGTCTATAAGCGCTTTTCACGACTTTCAGAGGCCGGAGTGGAGTTTTGCGGTCACGGTAATGCTAACAACAACTAGCATGCTAACGGTGCACTTTCACTATACAATGGATCTCGAGGTATTTTGACCTCAAGATCTGCTTAAACAATAAAAGCACATCTATATGCTTAAATACATGGAAGAATCAGGTCCTTTTAACTTTGTTTGAAAAGATTGTTTGAAAAGTATTGCTTGTAACTACCAAAAACAGTCCAACAATTCAGCTGAGAGAGAGATTTGAAAACACTGGCCTCAGCTCTCATTAGCTTACTATATTGGGTGAGAAGAGACTTGGTACCCAGACCGTAGTGTATGTCTTGGATGAGAGCACATGCAGCTATAGTTTGACAGCTGTAGAAGAAACTTGTGATAGAGGCTGAAGAGGAAACAGCTTGAGTTAATTTAAAATGACAAGTTACAGAGAGGAACTAAGTATGGTATACTTTCTAATAAAACAAGTACAGAGTGGAGGAGAAAATGCAATGTGACAAAAGTAAACTGACATAACAAACTACACAGCTGCTTTTAGAACTAGAAGCATAAAACCAGAGGTGGACAGAATAGCCAAAAAAGTAAATAATTTAGAGTAATGTTACTTAATTCAAAGTAATCATCCAAAAAAATAAATAAATTACTAAACTAAGAGTATTTTAAAGAGTAACTGTCTGGACACAACATCAAATTATAATTTAAATGTAATTTAAAAGACAAAGGATGCACTCTGGAGAGGGTCAAGAGTTGCCTGGGATCCAGAATACTCACTTCTTCAGTACAAACATGTGAGTCTGGACACGACTGAATCTCCCTGTTTTCAAATGGCTGTGATTGACAGGTGGATGGGGCTGAAAAACATGGTGGACATCAGCAAAGCACTGAACTCTGTTAACCTGAGGTGAGTTAAATCTGATTTCATTTGGAAATCATAAGTGACCAATAAGCTTCTTCGTCTCACATGTGTTAGTGAAGAAAAATCTGATTGCATGATCACGTTTGATCAGGCTTGAGGCGCAGTGGAAAACATGAGGACCAGACTGAAATCAATCTGTATAAAAAATACAGAGCAATATCATTCTGGATTTGTCAGGCAGTGTGAACACGGCCGACCTCGGGCCAATGTATGCAGTCTGTGGTGTGAGTAGAAGTGCTCGGAATTGGGTAAAAGTGCTTAGATCATGTATATTTGTATGGATGGGCTGCAGACCTGCTGTTGTTGGCTCTTGTTAATATCAGAAACACTTCTCACGTCAGCCACACACCTCCTGCCTCTGTCTGCACAGGCGAGCCTGGGTCTGTCTGTGTGTCATTCAAAAAGCTTTTTGTCTGCTGTCACCGGCGTGCATAGTCCTCATGGTGTATTTAGCCACAGGTCAAAGAAAAGACCACTGCGTACAGCAGCAGAGAGGAGAGGTTGTGCATATTCATGGGATTCTGATGATGGCCTCTCGTCACTCATGGTGCGTGTTTGGGCTGAACGATGCATGTGAACAAGACCAACCCAAAAGTCAAGTAAACAGAACAAACTCTAGTGTACATGGGGCTGGCCCACAGAGCACAGCAAAATGTGAGAAAACAACCTCATTCACAGTGGGAAGAGTAACCAAAACGTTAAAAGTAAGAGCTTTGTTACTTCAATAAAAATATTACTCAAGTAGGAGTAAAAGTGCTGCTAGGAAAAGTACTCTGAAAAGTACAATTTGTTAAAAAAGTTACTCAAGTAGACACAACTGAGTAAATGTAACTGAATACTATCCAGTTTTGCATAGAAGTTGGCCTTAGGGACCTTCACCGGAGCAAATAGTCTCAATTTGTCTCTGTCACAATTGTGACATTTTTCTGGCATGAAACGATTTAGACCATTTTGCTTTGCTATACAAATAAAAGAAAAATTCTATTCTGTCAACTACACTAAACCTTTGGAGTGAGGATGTTTTGCCATTCATCCAAGCAGGTTCTTCAGCTTCAGTCACTGAAGAAGTCGATTGGATGAATGATGAAATGTCTTCTGGATTCAAAGTAAAAAAAAAATGAGGCACTCAAAACCTACAAAATAATTAAACACCTTCATTACCACATGGCAAATCAAGTTCAAATCACTCCAGTGTTTTTCAGACCCTTTATCAGATCAAACTTGAAGTGGCTGTCATACGTGTAGATCACATGGTCAGAGTGGGCTGGCTCACATTCACCTGGTGCATGATGGAACTTGTAAACTGAGCAGAGTTTTCTTCTTAACGTGACATTTAAATTCTACATACAATCATGTTCATATTAGTGTAAATAAAACCTATAGAATAAATAAAAAAAAAATAATACAAAAGTGCTAGAGATGTATAATTTTCTATAGGACAAATTTTAAAGACATTTATGAAAATATGTTATGTAAAAAAGTAGGCATTGATTTATAGTTAAAAGCCTGTGGTTTAAGAGAAAGGGAGAGTAATCTAACTCTCCACTGAGGTCTGGACGATGAAGCCTTGAGATTATAGATCCAGTAAGACTCTCTCTGAAGACGTTTTTCAGTCCATCTTCTCTATAATGTCAGGCCCAAACAAAGAGCACAATAGCAGGGTTGTTAAAGCTTGAACAGGGTAGTTTCAGCTGAAACTGGAGACAATAGATGTTTACATTTTCAGTGTGGTTAGCTCCTCCCTTTAGAAAGATATAAGGCCGTGTCCACCAGTAATCTGACGAGAACTGAAGAAGTGGCTTGGATGAGCAGCAATGCATCTTCCCTCATATAACCATTTGTCCATTTGATAGATTTAAACTTCATCTTTTGCTATGGATCAGACCGAGACGACTGAGGGATCACACAGATGTTTCTATGTGTTCTATTTCACATATTTTTAGGATTTTACATCTGCCATGGTTCACTTCTGTACAGTGCATGGCCTCTGATTTTGAATCTGCAGCTCATGTCTTGGGCATTTTTGTCAAAACTAGAATCAGTGTCACAGATCCTCCACAGTCTTTGAAACTGACTGAACTGAAACTGACATTATAACATGCACAGGTTTTCAAAAGTTTGCACATGTGAGAGAGAAATGGTTAATATCAAAGCAAGTTTGCATCCATTAGTGAATGTGTATGAAAGAAAGGGTATTTGTATATCTGAAATTGACTGATTGTGTCTGTGTGTGAATAATTTGTTATGGTTATGTATGTGTGTGTGTGAACAGAATGTTTTTAGAAATGGCATAATTGAGGGGTGCTTTGTGTTGTATTAGATATATGTATCGTATGTTTACAGGTCTTTCATCCATCTACACCAAACTGTTCTTACTTAACATCATCCTGTCCAGGGACTACAGGCGGGAATTAGTATTTTTGCTATAACCTGGCACCATACGTCTTTCCTGTTTTTTTTAAGGTCAGTGTATTGTTGGGCACTGTCCCTGTCCAAATAAAAGCAGACCAGACCAGAACATACTGACCATGAGGGATATCGTGCTGTGTTAATACATACTGTGTTACTGTATACTGTGTTAATCTCCATCAGTGCATTTATAAATATTAAAATCAAGAACACATATTTCTGATAAGGAACAGTCTAGGCTTGATATTGACATTTATATTATTCAAATATGAGTGTAATTCTAGTTCAGACCCAGACCACAGTAACAAAACATCATCAATGTAGTGACCCCACCACAATATATTTGTCCTGAAATGTGTTAAGGTTTGAAAACACATAGTTCACCTCCCAAAAGCCCATGCACGGATTAGAGTAATTGGGGGCAAAGCGTGCTCCCATTGCTGTGTATTCTTGTTGTTTGTAGAGTTGCTGCTGAAAGAGAAAGATGTTGTTTCTCAATGTCCATTTTGTCAATTTTAAGATAAATCCAGCAGGGGGCGGTGTTTCTGGAGTCCTCCATGTCATGTAAGGTTCAAGTGCCATCAGTCCATCTTTATGACCCCCGTTAGTGTGTAATGATTCTACATTCATAGTAGCAAGATAGCCTTCACCGATGTTTTTAATCAGTTTCAGTTTATTTAACACTCGAGTGCTGTCTTAGATAAAGGAAAGAAAGCGATTGAAAAACGTTTTAATGTGAAATTCTATGTATTTGGATAAATGTTCTTTGAGTGATTCCTTTCCAGTAATTATGGGTCTCCTTGGTTGGCTTTCTATACTTTTATGAACCTTTAGGAGCATGTAAAATGATTGAATATGTGGGTTTTTATAAAGAAAAGTCTCATTTTGTGTAATCCTTTTTTCTTCATTAGCATGTGCAAGTAGTATTCCTCATATGACAGGTTGTTTAATGTTTGATTACACATACAGTAGGGCAAAAAAAGTATGTAGTCAGCCACCAATTGCAAAAGTTCTCCCACTTAAAAAGATGAGAGAGGCCTGTAATTTTCATCATAGAAACACTTCCAGAAATCCAGAATATTACTGCTGCTACTATTATTGCTGATGGAAGGAGGTTTTCACTCAAAATCTCACAATATATGTCCCCATTCATTTGTTCCTTTAAACGGCTCAGTCGTCCTCGTCACTTTGCAGAAAAACAACCCCAAAGCATGATGTTTCCACCCTCATGCTTCACAGTAGGTATGGTGTTCTTTGGACTGCAACTCAGCATTCTTTCTCCACCAAACATGTCGTGCACGTTTTTACTAAAAAGTTCTGTATTAGTTTCATCTGACCATATGCCATTCTCCCAGTCCTATTCTGGATCCTCCAAATGCTCTCTAGCAAACTTCAGATGGGCCTGGACATGTACTGGCTTAAGCAGGGGACACGTCAGGCGCTGCAGGATTCGGGTCCCTGGCTGCGTAGTGTGTTACTGATGGTTCCCTTTGTTTCTTTGGTCCCACCTCTCTGCAGGTCATTCACTAGTTTCCCCCGTGTTATTCTGGGATTTTTGCTCACCGTTCTTGTGATCATTTTGACGCCGCAGGGTGAGATCTTGTGTGGAGCCCCAGATCTAAGGAGATTATCAGTGGTCTTGTATGTCTTCCATTTTTTTATAATTGATTTATTCACACCAAGCTGCTCACCTATTGCAGATTTAGTCTTCCCAGCCTGGTGCAGGTCTACAGTTTTGTTTCTGGTGTCCTTTTTGACAGCTCTTTGGTCTTGGCCACAGTGGAGTTTGGAGTCTGACTGTTTGAGGTCTTGATTGATTGATCCGATTCTTTCCCCCCCATTCTGTCTCTCGTGGTTGAAGTGAACCTATGATGAAAATTACAGGCCTCTCTCATCTTAAACAGGAATTAAGGGTTTAAACAGGAATGAGCTGAGACGCAATAGTTTAATTTCTCTGTATGTTGTTTTGAACTGTTACAAATGACAGAAATCCAGGCTGAGAATAGTCCAAGGCCATATTATTGTTCCGTTTAAATAGTCAGGAGAAAGGAGGAGGAGGAGACGTAGCACCGTTCTTTTCCATTGTAAAATAGAGCCAAGATAATGTCGAACAAAAGGCTCCATCGGTCCAATCAAACGCAAATCGAAATCATGGTTACGGTCACAAGTATGAACAAAATTATTCAATATGAAAGCATTAGATCTAATATTTTATGAAGAAATGTATATATTTTATTATTTATTTTAAAGGTACAGTATGTAACTTTCTGGAAGTGGCATGTCACCTGAATGATTCCATGGAAATAGACAGTTAAAGCCATACTTCGGAACATTCTCCATGGAGACAGATGAGTTTCACGCCATGCTCTGGAAGATTATATTTGCAAAAAAAAACAAAAAACTGCGGGATGCTCTCCTTCAAATAAGAGTCTATTGTGTAGAAGGATTTTCCAGGTTTTTTTCAGTGTCAGTCAAAAGGATTTTTTTTTTTTTTTTAATATATATTTTTGTTGGACTGAAAATTTACATACTGTGGTTTTAATAGAAGGTACACAGGGAAAACATGGACTGTCTGTGTAATCCCTCAGTCGTCCAGGTCTGATACACAGCAAACGATGAAGTTTAAAGGGATGTATGCTGTATTTGTACTCATAAACTAAACCACTACAAATGGTTTTGGAGGTAAGGGCCCCTACAGTATTTGTAGTAAACCACTGATTCTAAAACCTTTCACAATAAGTACCACCTAAAATCATATTTGGCTCTCTGAGTATCTCTGTATCTGAAGACAGACTTAAACATGGGCTAAACACGGTCTAAAATTAGTATTGATTAACAGTTATTGAATTTACAGAGAGTCCGTGTACCACAGTTTGCAAAATACTAGAGTAAAGATAGACTCCACACACAATGCCATTAGTCTTATATAAGGATGGAACCCAGGACATTTTTGTTGTTAGGTAAAATGCTTAGCTATCATGTCCACAAATAGTACATGGAAGTTGAATTTATGCCTGAGGGACAAAACCTGCTGTACTCGGGATTGATTTTCACTCAAAATATGCTACGACTGGGAGAGGTGACGAGCAAAAACAAAAAGATAAAGCAAATGGCCTACTAATTCAACATTTTACTCTGATAAGTTCAAATTATGTGGTAATGCATATATTTATTGAACTGGGTTTGGGTGGCTCAAGTCTACTCTATATCTTATCAATTTCTTCCACTGCGCTGTCAGGTTTAAACATGACGCTTATTGCAATATGTTTGAGTCAACAGAAAATCTCTTGGGTCCGCAGAGCTCATAGAAATATGAACAACCAATTACTTCTGAAATGAAATAACAGCTATCGAGCCCGAGCCAAACTGCAGTGTAGTAGAAGTAAATGATGTTTTATTGTGGAGTCCCTCAGTCCCAGTCTGTATAAACACATATTGATCCAACATGTTTTATTCAGGCAACTCCTATGGGCTGCAAGGATGGGTTAATAAAAATGAAATATGTGTACTTCTTACTGGTGTAGGAGAAAAGTTCTTACTCCAAAGTTACCTGAAAGTTGAAAGCCTGAATCACAGCTTAAAGTATTTTACGTCTATAAAGGTGTTAACTGCTGTCCCCTCATCAAAAACATACCTGGAGTTGTATTTTGTATTTTTTTTCATTCACGCTTGTTTCATTAATCTATTAATCCAAACTCATCTTCTCTGAGAACTCAAAAATGCTGCCCTCTCATTTTGCCCATTTATTTGCGTCACAGATAAAACTCTGGACTTTTTAAGCCCATAAACCACCATTGAACTCATTCTGCAGTCAAATTGTGTTCACAGTGAACGCTTGGCTCTATTAGCATAGCATTCACGGGGGATAAGTACTTCACCTTAACTAATTGTTAATTCCCGTTGTTGACAGTAAAGGGAGCTCAATGGACTAAATGCCTCATTGGAAATGGAAGTTAATAGAAGTTTAAAGTTTTCCAAATTTTCCAAAGGCATACATGAAGAATACAGCTGATCTTTTCAAAAAAAATGTGTCCTGCATTCCCACAGTAAGGGTTAAGGGGTTAGGTCCATTATTGCTTCAGCTGTTTTGCTCATAATAAGAGGCAGAATTTCAAAATTAAACATGTCTAAAAGCTTAGGTGGTGTAGACATCATTTCTGGGCTCGAAACTCTTGTACAGTTTTTTGATTTGGCACTCTGAGCTGTTTAGGTTAAGATGCACATGAGCGAGTGGAGCGACAGCAAAATCCTTTTATAGTAATGCTGAGTGTTTAAAATGGCTTTTACACAGCTTCTGTCTTCACTGGCCAAATATTACACCTTAAAGAAAAGTTACCTATGGGGGCACTAAGGGCAAAGGGGCAGGAGCTTGAGCACCACCTGAGCTCTATCTGTGCACATCCCTGCTGACATTCTAGCACCAATCAATACATAATATAGGTTATCTGAGTTCAAAGTCTAAATATGAAAGCTCTTCCAATGAAACCTTTTAGCATCGATTCACATTAGCCACATGATGCCTCTGCTCCTCTATTGTGTCGGAATAGGTCAAAGTTTGGAGTGGTCACATCTCCACAGCTTCACACACACTGAGGTTTTGTCAGTTCAGATCTGCACTAATCAATGTGAGAGCTCCAGGTCTGTGTCTCATGAGCCGGGCTTTGACAGCTGAGCAAACCCACTCAATCCCAATCCATTCATATGAAAACTTCAATATTTGGGCTGTCAATATGTGTCGTAATGCAGCACACGGTGTTTGAGTCTCGCCAAACTTGAACGACAGCGGTTTGAAAAGACGATGGACTGGTGAGGGCGGTGCAGTGTGTGTAAGACAGGAGCTCAGGGTGGCTTTCACTTCATCAGCAAAGGCTTGTTTTTTTCAGGAAAATAATCAGAAATGGTCTTGTATAGTTTATCCGCCATTGGGGCGTCTTTATTCTAAACAATCTGTATCGACATCGGCCATGGAAAAGTCATCGGTCGATCTCTAGTATGAGGTAAGTTTTATTTTGGAGGCAGTTATTTCGATTACACTGTGGTCTGCTGCAGCAGCTAACTCAACTTTATCAGCAAAAATCATTTCAGGGGGTAATAACCTTGATGTTGGCCCACCATTAGACTCTACCATGTAAACTGACTGCATTTTAGACTTTTCAAAAAAGAAGACATGAGCTAATAGTGTAGAGCAGGGGTCACCAACCCTATGCCCCCGCGGGCACCAGGTCGCCCGCAAGGCCTACATGAGGCGCCCGCAGGCCGCTTTTAAAAATAGCACAACTCACTATTGAGCTGCATCTAAAATTTTATTTTATTCTGTTGCTATTTTTTTTAATTACCCTTACATTTATATAGATTTAAAAATGACAACATCTTAAAAATATATTCATTATACATGAAGTTTAGAAAAGTTAAAGTGAACTCTGACCTCCTCAGGTCAAAGGTCAGTATTGTGCGCGTGACAAAACCAGTGCTCCGCGCGCAGAGCGAGCGCTGTGAAGATTAGCTCTGAATGTAGTTTCACGACTGTAAAATAAACCTGCGTGTGTCTCATCTGCGGCGACTGTGGCGATGGCAAAGCGGCACAATGTGGAGGGACATTTCACTACGTGTCACAAAAGTTACCGAGCGAACTACCACCAGGACGTAAACTACAGGCAGGAAAGGCACGTGAGCTAAAGGCAGCTTCAGGTAAACAACGTTTTTTTTTTTTTCACGAGACCAGAGAAAAGAAAAAAAAAATCATAAAAAGCAACAGAGATTTATTTAAAAATATGTAAGTTGATTTTTCTTTAACATTATATAATTGATAACTTTTTGAAACATGGTGCAAAATAGTTTGTTTTGTTAAAAAGGTTTGTCAGTGGCCTGTGAAAATGGGACACTGAGATGAAGTGATCACCTGAAAAGTACTGAGATTTATAAAGTTAAAGTGCTGAATACTGACATCTGTTTCCCACCTTGCTGTCATTGTTGATTGTGAGAAATCATGAACGTGATCAGTGTTTTCAGAGATGATTATCATTAATTATTATTAATAATGTGTAACTAAGGGCAAACTGAGCATATTTGTCATTTCAGAAGAGCGAATCAAACTGGTCGCCCTTCATATGACTCAGTACTCATGAAGTAGCCCTCGGTTTTAAAAAGGTTGGTGACCCCTGGTGTAGAGTTGGACAGTGTGAAAGAAGCGCAAAGAAACCACCAAAATGAGCTAAGATGAATACGAATGTCTATTACAATGTCAATATTAATGAGGTGTTAAAAGCAAGCATGTTAAAAAGCAAGTACAAAGACGTCAGGTGGACTGGAGAACCAAATGGGATTCGATGTGAAAGTACAAAATACAATGTTTTTTGTAATTAAAGTGATTTTATTTTGGGTTCCAGTACAGATATATTGAAAAAAAAAGCAGCTCTTAGGGTTAAATAAGGGCCTCCTGTGTACTGTGTATATCTAGTTTAAAGCATTTGCATTTTC
>JAIEZT010000013.1:31579797-31880398 GCA_019594935.1 Periophthalmus modestus | reverse complement strand
CGGGCGGATCGCTGCAGCGTCTGCAGTGATGCGGTCGCTGTATCGGTTCGTTGTGGTAAAGAGGGAGCCGAGTCGAAAGCTCTCGATTCACTGGTCAAATCGATGTTCCCACCATCACCTAAAGCATGAGCTTTGAGTAATGACCGAAAGGTCAGATCACAGATACAAGTGGTCAGAATGGGTTTCCTCTGCAGGGTGGCTGGGCGCTCTCTTAGAGGTAGGGTGAAGAGCTCGGAGTAGAGCCTCGATCCTTCACGTCGAGAGAAGCCAGCTGAGGTGGCTCGGACATCTATTTCGGATGACTCCTGGACGCCTCCCTAGGGAGGTGTTCCGGGCACGACCCACCGGGAGGAGGCCCTGGCCCCTTAGGACACGGTGGAGGGACTATGTCTCAGCTGGCCTGGGAACGCCTTGTGATCCTCCCAGAAGAGCTGGAAGAAGTGTGTGTGTGGAGAGGGAGGTCTTGCCCCCCCTGCTGAAATTGCTGCCTCTGCGACCCAGCCCCGGATAAAGTGGAAGAAAATAGATGGAATAAAATATTTATATCCATACCATGCGAAATTCTAAATATGTTTCTTGTGGAAAGGTCTATTTCATATGTGCTGCCCATGTGCAACCATGACGCAACAGGTATTATTAACCACCAAAATTCCCAAACTGCAAAAAATTGCCAAATTATAAAAGTCTCAAATATGATCATCTTTTAGTGAAATGGGCAATGACTGGTGAAAATTTAGTCATCCAAAACAAGACCCAGTATCAATTCAAGTTATGTACACTTCTCTCATCTTCCAAACAATCAGATTCTCAGGACTCGCCTTTGGCCCGGTTGGAGGCTTTGTGGTTTCTATCAGATACAGTTAACTTTTTATTATTCCGAGTCCAGCGTTGGCTCATGTGCCTTTGTGTGCGCGTGTCAGCCGGACACTTCACACAGAATACCTGAGCAGAGATATATCAGTAATGCATGAGCAGGTACAGAGAACAGAGGAGCACTGACGAGGAGAAGAGAAAAGAGGAGAAGAACCAGACAGGAGGCTGGGCTGAGGGGAGGAGGTCGCAGAACAACGAGGTTTACTGGTTTACTGGTGTTGGATCGGCCAGTCAGAATACAAATTGGAACTTTAAATGTCTTAAATTTTGCTTCTAAAATGGTTTTCCGTGTTTTGAAGATATTTTTGAAGCTGTCAGAGTTGTCCTATGCAGATTGACTGTTGTGCGTCTGTGCTTTGTACTCTGCTTTTCTGCCTTCACTTTGAGTAATACGGCAGCAGGTGCACGCCACGCTGAGTTACTGTGAGGAGGGAGTATTCACATCTTATTACCCATGATTCCTTGCTGCCCCGCGGGTCTAAATGTTGTTATTTTGTGTGTGTTTTTTCTCTCTCCTCTGCCGTTGGTCTGGAGTGAAGCTTGGTTTTGATTAAAGATGGTTGTGGCTTGGCGCTGTGTGAATAGTGAATTCATTACCCGCAGTAACAGACCTCAGGGACACTGCTCTGCGTACACATATCACCACACACACACACACACACACACACACACACACGTTAGTCACTCTGGAGTAGTAAGCAAGATTTGTTATTCCAGAAAAAAAAAGAAAAAAAAACAAAAAAACAAATCCGTGTCACAATGCATTCATAAAACCAATAAAACATAACTAAATGTGCACTTTAACTTTCCTGGTGGAGGGTGCGCCACCTGCTGTTCGAAGATGTTATTGCGTTGTTCCGCAGTATGGCATTAAAATTATCTATCTCTATGGAGGCTGGCTTTATATACCCACAAACCCACATAACAGCACTGAACTGCATTTGAATTCAGTTAAAAAGTGTGGATAGATAGATTTTTTTTTTGTAAGTACTTGCTTTACTTTTTTGGCACCAGTTCTTGTCAAAACCAGACATAGAGTGACTTATCCATGCGTTTGTCTTCAGTAGGTTAGACTACCATAACAGCCTGCCCACTGGCCTCTCCAAACGAGCGTTTAGACAGCTGCAGTACATCCAGAACTGACACCTGTGGCTCAGACTTTAAAGTACCTCCTCTTGTGAACAAGTCTCTCCATGGACCAGCACCAAAGTACATCTCCGACATGTTAGTGCCGTATGAACAATCTCACACTCTGAGGACTTCAGGGACCGGCCTCCTGCTGGTCCCAGAGTCAGGACTAAACATGGAGAATCAGTGTTTCACTTTTATGCAGCTACAACCTGGAACAGTCTTTGGCAATGTTTAAATAAAGGCTCCAACTGACTGAAGGGTTTATATTCTGCACTTTTCCCTTTTAATGTTAATTTTATGTTTGTTGTATTGTGATTTTAATGTCTTTCTTATTCTGTAAAGCGCTTTGAATGACTTTGTACAAATTGCTATACAAATAACTTGCTGTAACTGTACTTTTACTTAAGGTTACTGTCACACTATCAGATATATTACTTACTCAAATTAGCAGTAATAGTATGGTGTCTGAAAACTACTCAGAGATGAAACATTGAATTAAAAAGTTGCTTATTTGAACGGACTATTACTTACTTACTATTCATCTCTGGTTATCATTTGCAGTTATCTTAAAATCTGTATTAGTGAGTCACGTACTGCGTATTATATCCGATAGTGAAGCAAGCTGTGTATCCCACCCCTGAACTGAACCTCGCATAAATCTTATTACAACTTACCCTTTTATACTCTCCGATATCAACCACATATCCAATGTTTTAATTTTTCTTTTCTTTTTTTCCCCCCACAGTGGTTTTGAACTGTAAAACGAATCTGATATGAATTAGTTCCATTGACAAAGTCTTCCGTTTGTCATTAAAATGGTTTGTGAATGTGTTTCCTTATCTGATCTCACGCTGATAAAGTTCAAGGAGGCGAGAAATCAATGTGCAAAAGGCAAGATAGGAGCAGTAAGCTAGCGGAAACAAATCAGGCTAATAATGATAATGACATGCCGAGTTATCAGAAAACATGGATCACCGTGTGGAGCTGTGAGACGGTCTTTTAAGCCAGTGGATGAGGTTTCCAGCTTTTCCGTCATAGGTCTGCAGATATTTGTTTGCGTTTATTTGTCCGAGGCAGGTCTGAAGTACTTACGCAGAGAAAAGTAACAATTTCGCGTTAAAACTAAATTAATTCAGCAATAGTGGCAGTAATTGTATTCTATATATTTGTAGGAAGGGTCGGTTTGAAGTTTTTGCAACAGCTGCTAAAGGCAAACTGTGCAACTTTCCCAGCCAGCCAAAGTTCCACACTCTTTGTTAAAACTTTACAAAGACGTGTGGGTCTGTATCGGTGTCTTTGCGATTTCAGATGTGCAGATTAACCAATCAGAGAGAGAGAGGCGTGGTCTGGTCTATGGTAAAAATGCATGAGAAATGTACTTTCAGGACAGGGGTGTGCACGATCACTGTTAAGCTCCATGAAACTTGCAAATAAAAGTTAAAAAAAACAAAAACCAACAACAAAGGACTGAGCATATTTCTACAGTATCAACCATGGAAGCGCAAGACTCATTGATTTAAAAGAAGTTACGATGCAGGAATATTCAGAGGAAATGTCTTTCTCAATTGACAAGATAGGCAAATGAAGCTCATCGAACCTGGGGAGAATTTAGAGCCACGTTGTGCGATAGGTTAAAATGGTACTATATGCCCCTAATATAATGTTCTGTTCTCATATACAGTGATGTAAAAATCATAATGTGATTTCATGTTAAGAGAGAAAATAATTAAAAAATAGTAATCCCCAAATCCCTCTCATGATTTATTCTTCATATTTTCAGGGGTGTAATTCCCCATTTTTAGAGGTACAACAGTTGCGTGTTAGGAATTCTGACTACAAGTATCATAGCAACCAAAGAGCCAATCCGGAGCGAGGCTGTTGAAGGTAACCCTCCTTTCCGCGTGCGCCGCTGGTTTAGCTGGGAGCGGGGCGCTTAACAATGCTGTCAAAGCAAACCTGTGCTAATGCTAGTGAGCCTTATAGTTGTCTGAAAGGAGAAGTTAACTACAGTGAAACTAACACCCTGGTTGTTTACCGTGAGTAGATGTTAATAGTTAAAGAGGGGATATTTTACTTCTATGGGGTATTAACTGCTCAGACGTAACATTTATATCACTATTTTACCTTTTTATTGCTTTGAAAGTGCTATATTCGTTGAAAATATATTAACATATTTCATGAGTTTCAAGGAGGTGTCCTGGGCATGTCCCACCGAGAGGAGACCCCTGGGAAGATGCAGGACACTCTGGAGGGACTATGTGTCTCGACTGGCCTGGGAACGCCTTGGGGTCCCACTGGAGGACATGTCTGGGGTGGGGAAGTGTGGGAGTCCCTGCTTAGACTGCTGTCCTGTGACCCGGCCTCAGATAAGTGGAAGAAAATAGATGGATGGAGTGGAAAGTCACTTCTCCCTCAGAGCACTATCACAATACAATGAGTGTGCGTCCCGCTAATGAAACTACTGCACATTGGATCAGGTTTGTCAAGTTGCTTTGTAGAGTTTTGTATATTCATGGAGAATTGTCACGTGGGAGCATGGGTGACGTCGGCTTGTGAGCTGAATATTGCAGCTAACCATAAAAGGATAGGGCCGGGGAGATGTCACAAAATTACTCAAACATGCATGGAAGTAGGCACTGAGTATTAAGACTTTTTTCCTAGTACTGAAATGGAGTTTGACATTTTAGTATCGGGACTGTACATTATTCTTCTCCTTTGTAGGCTACACCCACTGGAATACTGCCATTGGATACTAAATATTACAATTGGAAATGTGTTGATTATTAGTTTTGGGTTGTTTAGGCGCTGATACAACAAGTTGGGGTTTCTTAAAGCAATCAAACTCGGGTATACCACAAATCACACATAAGTACTTGCATAATAATAATAATTTGATGACATACATAGCTAAAAAAGGCTACATGCTTACGTGCGAGTGGTGCTCCAGCAGGGAGATATTTGTGCTTCAACTTGATTCCAGACTTTTCCTGAACACAATGCATCACCTCCAAAGTCCCTGTGTGTCTCAGAGGGAGAGGAGCGAGCACCGGTTCAGTCACTGCGTCTCCCGTCTGTTCTCTCTCTTCGTCTTCTGTATGTTCTCTCTGTTCTCCTCGTCCTCTTCTCTGTCTGATTCCTCTGTTCATCACTTAGATCCTGGAGTTGCACAGACTTCACACAGGCCTCCCACAGACACACAGCCTGGTCCTGCTCATAGTTTCCTTGTCTTCAGACCAGTGTACACTGTTGAGGCATGAGTCTTGTTTCCATTGGTTTGATCCAGCGAGTGTCTCCACTGCCTTTTAAGTGAACCGTACCGACCCATTTGAGCGATGTGCTGAGGAACTACACAGCGCAACAGCATGATTGGATAAGAGAGTCTGCAGATTTAGGTGCAACAAACAGAAAATAATTATTTCTCATCAAACACTGACTTGGTTTTGTGATAAACCACTGCATTTCTTGAGATGCATCTAATATCAGCCAAACCCAATGCATCACATGTGTCAGACCCATAGACTGTATATATAAATGAACACAGCTAACCTGCTAGCCGCCACGTTCCATAGGAAGTGAGCATGAGCGCACTTCCGGCTCCTTTGACTCTAGCGCCAAATCACTTTAAATTAGAAAACTGCTGTTGTCTCCATAACTGCTGCTGTCAGACTCACGAGGGGTAAACTGGACTCAAACGCAACACAAATGGAGCAGTCAAACATTTAGAAACAACAAAGTGTCCTTTAGAAGGTAATGCAGAATGTGGGAAGTCAGGCAAGTAAACAACTGAGGAATAGGTCTTATTTAATATCAAACAGAAATATCTCCAAAACTGGGAATTCAACAAGGGAAACGGAAACAGGCTGGGGAAATAAACTCAGGAACAGGGGACTCAAACGGCAGATTCAGAATATTAGGATATCAGTGTTTCAGAAACGAGGCTTGAGAGTTGCTGTTGTCTGTTCAACAATGTGGCAAGAACTAAATGAAGTGAGGGAGTATATATAGACAACCCTGGGCTGATTAACAAAATGAGAGGCAGCTGCAGGGAAAACAGGGAGGTGGCAAAAGAAGGACTGGAACATGGAGCTGGATTGGAGTGGCGAAACATAGTCACTCTTGAAACCTTTTGTCCAGTTGACAGAATTCAGTTTTCTGTTGTACAAGTATAGTAATAATTAAAAATAAACTGTACCATAGATTTGTAATTTCCAACACAAAAAACAGGCATGTTCTTTACTACTACCATGTTGTCTGATACTAGTTCTGCTATAGAGATCGAAATCAGTCTAAAACTATTCACTTGCTCGCTTCAGTCTTGATTAGTTGGTATAATTTTCCGGACAACCCTACAGAGGACCAGTAACAGTTTATGCGTGGGACTGTAAATGCTGCATCCAGTCTTTGAGCATCTGTCTACGGCTCCCGAGGCTCTGATGGAGGGCCAGGTGGAGGAGCAGCTCTTTAGCTTTAGGAGCACTCCAGACTAATGCACCATCCACAAGTCACACATTTGCATATTGTTACTATTACACTAGGGCTTTATTCTAATCAATCACATCTGCTACATGATTTATTCACAGACTAGAGCCAGACTGTGTATCTAAATTGCTAATAGGGAGAGCCAAAGTTGACAGTGCAGTTGCGCATGCTGCAGGGGGCGATGGTCAAACACTGCTGAGCTCACAGTTGCAGTTTTAAAAAAGGTATTACAATCACAACTAAACGTAGATTTCCCGGGCCTAAACCTGCATATAGAGGACACACTCTCAGTAAATGAAGAGCATATACTGCAGAATAGAGGTACTTTGATTGGGTAATCATTGGCTGCAGGTGGTGGGGTTTTGGTAGTCAGGATTCAGATCGGAGAGTATTTTTTGGTTTACACTAACTGAATTCCAGCATTGAAACTAGCAACCTAAATGAGACTCATGTGAGGCTCAATCAGCTTTCTGACTGGATAATTGTCTTGAAGCGTAACACCAAATTATGACATAAACAACTTGGAAATAATGTAAAAATATTTTGTAACTAAGAATAATTACTACAGTCATCAGTAAAAGCTTGATTTGTCTTGATATTTGATTTGAAGGTGTCCATCTCGTATCCGGGGACACACTTAGGTCATGTTTACAGAATTAAAATTTGGCTTTAACTAACAGTGGGAGTCAACTTCCTGATTGTCTCCATGGAGATGTAATTGCTTTCTCTGGAGTGCTCCACAGTAGAGTATTAACTCATCTATCTTGCATTTACCCATGTGTTCAAAGCATGTGTTCATACTGTGAGCGCGCCCTCTCAGTTCTGAGGTCTTATTAACAAAGCTTGCTCACGCACTATGCATTGTGTAAGGTGCCCTCTGCATCAGACGTGAGATTTATAAAACTCCTACTAGGTGCTGCAATTTGTTTATCTCTGCTCCAGCTAGGACGCTGGCGTGTGCTCTGTGCAAGGTCTGACACAGGGAGAAAGGTGACACTCGTGAAGAGGAGCAGAAGTGAAAAGAGTTTGAGAAAGTTTTTGATCAGAGAATCATTAGAAAATAGGCTGCATCTTACAAAATAATGGCAGATTTCCGTATTTAAGCAGATGTGAGCCAAAACATGGATTAGGACTGTTTATTCCACTCATTATTCTCGACAATCTTATGGCTTTGAAGCAGTGCACACTTTCCCTCAGTCCATAGAGTTCTATGTGACCATAGAGTTCTATATACAGACTATAGCTATGACCCAACGCAGAGGATCCATGGACTCTGTGATTGGATTTATGGATGTGTTCATGTGCTCCACCTGAAGAGCAGATGTAATACAATACATGACCTGAGCCCAAAATATTCCCTGCATTTTTTGTAACAAAGAGCTCTTAAGGGCCCTCCTGTCTAAATAAAAGAATAGGCTTTGTCTGTGCCCGACCCCTCCGCAGAGCAGGCCTGCATAGTTTTGATTTTCTATGCGGACTTTTATTTGCAAAATAAGAGTACCTGATAGAGCTTCATGTGTTCACAGCTGTTGTGTTCTACCTGCACATGCCTCTGCCTGGGGGCCAAAGTGCTTGTCCCCTGGCCGCTCATCCACGTATCCCTCCCTTGCTTTATTCGCTCTCAGGGGAGGCATCTGAATCTCTCGCTTGGCCTCATTCATGACTCACTTTGCATGGTCTTTTTATGGTGAAGTGGAGGTGTGGAGAGGGCGTGACATGACACAGAACGCAGGTGGGATCTAAAAGCACAGATTGCAGTAGGAGTGCTCGCAGAGGGTTTTTATAAATCAGAAATAAGATAATAAAATGCAATCGCACAGTGGGAGTTTGGGAATTATTTGAAGCATCTTAAAATTGTACAAAATCACAGTGTAAGCCCAACTTAATAACAGTATTGGGGATCACAAGTCCTCAAAACCCAAAAAATCAGACAATACGTGGACGTCCAAACTCTCCAAAATGTTTTAAAAAGCATGTCCTTCTCTACCTTGCTTATGAAGACACTATGGTGAAAACTATTATTTCCAGTGGCATTCTGAGTGAAAAGACTCTCTCGTGCCTTCTGTCTGAGAACAGAGAGAATTTAGATGGATTCTCTGTGACAGGAGCAGGTGAAGTGTAGCAGAAGTAAACAGGTGTGTTGTGATGTGTGTGCCCTTAGATTCTCCCCCGTGCTGCTTCCGTCTCCGTCTGTGTTCGTGTGTCGGCGTGAGTGTTTTTGTGATGAGATTGGGGCGAGCAGGTCAGACAGATGTTCACACTCCGGCTGCCTCCTCCGCCTGTGCTGTGATCATGAGGTTGGACTCCACTCCTTTTGTGTTCGCTTTCTGTTTGCATTAGTGTTTACACCTCTCTCCGAGCCAAACACTGCAATAAAGAACTATCTGCATAGGTTAAAAGGTGCACTCTGTCACTTTTCTCGTGGCTGGCCTGCCACCTGTGTCTTATTACTTTGGATAGAATAATCCATAGTACACTTAAAGAGGGGGTATTACACTATGGGGTATTAATCGTTAGCGTCTCACATATCTAGATCACCATGTTGCTGCTTTATTTGCAATACCTATAATACATATCCATGCCTGTGTGATATAGTGCTCCGTACCCTTATAGTATCTTGAGTTTAAAAGAAGCAAGAGGTATTTCACTACTTACCTCCTCCTCGGATATGAAGGCCAGCAGAAAAATATCTACTGTGCTACTACAATACCACATTTGCTTTGGTCTCAACTCTATTTATCCATCCATTTTCTTCTGCTTATCCAGGGCCAGGTCATGAGGGCAGCAGTCCAAGCAGGGACTCCCAGACTTCCCTCACCCCAGACATGTCCTCCAGCTCTTCTGGTGGGACCCCAAGGTGTTCCCAGGCCAGCCGAGGGACAAATTCCCTCCAGCGTGTCCTGGGTCTTCCCCGGGGCCTCCTCCCGGTGGGACATGCCTGAAACACCTCCCTAGGGAAGCGTCCAGGAGCCATCCGGAACAGATGCCCGAGCCACCTCAGCTGGCTCCTCTCGACATGTAGGAGCAGCGGCTCCACTCCGAGCTCCTCCCGTGTGACTGAGCTCTATTTAAAGAGGGGATATTATGCCAAACCTATACCTATCGACTTTTTGGAGTTTTGTCCCATATTCATTTGTAACATTAGCTCATCAAAATCATAAAAGGTGGTAACATGGTGATCTAAAAATGTTATGTGTTAGCAATTAATATCCCGTTTAAGTGGCAGTTATTACGCATTTGCTGATAGATTGTACTGTCTATAATTGAAATGTTTTTATATACCCTAATGTCTCCCTGGTGTGATGCAGACAATTGTTCTGGATGTTTGGTATAAAAATCTTTCATAAACTCATTTTTTCCACTTTCCATTGTTCGCTGTGGTTGCACTGACCCATTAGCAGCTCAGCCATGACTCAAAATAGGACTCAGACTATTTCTCCTCAAAATGTCAGCGCGGTCGCTCCAGGGCCTCTGTGTTTAGCTTCTGTAGCACATTGGTGAGAGCCACAGGAGGCCACAGACGAGGAGCTCCAAACAAGTCTCACTTCTGCCTGAGGTGCAGCCAGGACACAGCCCTGAGGAGTATTGATTGGATGCCAAATGCTCAAAATCTCTTCTTTTCACTTCTCCATTTTCGTCCCTCTGTCATTTTGGTGGTGCGATTCCAGCTTCCATGGATGAATGCTGTTATTGTGTCCTGACCCTTAACCCACCTCACCCTGAGTGTCTGCGTACACTGGTGTATGAATGTGTGTGTGGATGGGTGAGTGGTTCCTCGATGTAAGATGCTTTGAGTGTCTTGAAGGTGGAAAATGCCATATAAAAATGTGACCATTTACCATTTTGTATACAGGGTGACCCAAAAGTCACTAACACTTTTAAATCTTCAATACCTCCTGTAATTCTTAAGTTATACTCACCAAATATTAGCAGTAGGTAAACTGTGAGCCCGATCCAACACACTTTGCATAACATTTGAAAATATTTCCGGGCTTATGGCTCTTATTTGATCCTCGATATTATGTTTTAAGTCGCTTAGTGTCTGAAGTTTATTCACAAACACCTTTTCTTTAAGATAGCTCAACAGGAAGAAATCGGGACTAGTCAGGTCTGTCTTTGAAAATAACTTATTATTCCTTTAATGGCATTTATGCTTGGGGCATCTCTGGTATTAAAATGTCAACAGTAACACCACTGAATTTGACACATGTGACTCCAAGTACCACTGTACAACGAGGGTTCGTTCCTCGGTGCTATATTTGCTCATATTAATGTTGGAAGAGTAGTTCTAAATGCTCTGAAAAAAATAAAATACAAATATTTAGAAACAAAAGAGTTATGACATTTTTTTTCAACTGTCAGTGACTTTTGGGCCACCCTGTAGATTTGTTTTTTGCATTATAGTGAGGATACTATATACAGTATTTTGGCTTCTAAAGATGTCAACCATTCATTTTTCCCATATGTTTTTTAATTTTTTTTTTTATTGAATATTAAGAGGTTAAAGGCACGATGGTGTATTGGTATCGAAATATTGATACTGACTCAAAAGTAAAGATACAAACATATGCATACCAAGGCTAGGCATCAATTTTAGACATGTTAGGACCATTTTTATATTGTTTTTTGTCCAAACACCTCCAGCAGCAACTCACTGGACAGATCAGGTTCTGTTTGTCCTTTAGAGTCTATCTGAAACGATTTTATAGGTATATTTATTGTCTTTACCCATAAGGTTAGACTAGCATCAAGTATAGGTATCTGAAAAAGTACTTGGTATCTTATGGTACCAAAAATCATGGTAACTAATTTTACTAACACACTTGAAGAAACACATTTACCATGTAATATTTGTGGAAATATTTCAATAACTGAGACGTTTATTAAGTTTCAGAAACATAATTAATGAAATAAAATTGCAGATTGGATGGTCATTAGTTTGGAGTTAAACTTTTTATTCACTGTCAGAGAAAGACAACCTCGTAAGCAGGATTATCCAAAATATACTACACCAACAAGGCCAAAAGCTCAGTTTTATATAATTCCCTTAAAACCCTTTAATTTGATCTGATAATTGTGTGGGTCTTTCTGCAGGTTAGAATCTTGGCTTTGCTCCATGTGCTCATAAATATCCTTTTAACATTTTTAAGCCATACATTTTTTTTAAAGTTCAAAAACATGTTTAACTCATCCACTTTTCTCACGTCCACCGCCCTTCCTCATAAATTTTACAGTTTCATGTGATGACTGATAATGTAAGTGTTGGCTAATACTTAAGCTCATAAAGATAGACTTTCAATTTAGCCGCTGTCCATAAATCTGCGCAGTATCTCTTTCTCTTGTGTTTTAATAGTAGCAGATATTAATGTGTGAAGGACTGAATTCTCCTGAGGTTATGGACTTTGTGGAAGCACCTTCTTAATGCAAAGTGTTTCTTCTTACTCCATGTTTATGTGACAGATGGTAATGTGAGTGTAGAAAATACTTTGGCCTGTAAAGATGGATTTTTAATTCACCTGTCGGGTTCAGAGTGAATCGGCTGAGTCTGCTGCTGTTTTTCTGCTGAGCCAAGCAGTTTGGACGTAGCGAAGAGACGACCCTTTCAGCAGCAAACTCAGATCAAAGATGGATCCCTGGTGTCTGTAGTCCTCCCTGGCGTTTCATTTTGTAGTTCATAGTTTGAGCGCTGACCTGCTTTGAACAGGCAAGCGATGTTTAGGATGTAAAACTGTAGCGTAATTGACCTTATTCTGCCCCGCCCACTTTAGCCTCTTAACGCGACGCTCAGACTGCGCCCGATCCAGATGCGACTCCTGCACATGCGAGACCACTTGTTCACGTGATAATGATTTACTTATTAAGGGAAAGGGACTTTTGGTTTAAAATAGAAACCGCCGCCCCGCAGACCGTCTGAGCCTGGAGTAAATGCTACTAAACCACTTTTTCCTTGTGGCGGTGCTTCTAATTAAGCAGAAATCCCATTCCTTTCAGTACTTGAGAAAAGTTTTGCCATTAATATAAGATATAAAATAGGTTGATTTGTGTAAAATGCTGAATGTTTATGTGCACTAACATGCCAACAATGCACTGATTCTCTGAGAGGCTTAAAACGGCTTTGTAGTCCATATGGAACTTATTTGCTGTCAAGATGAATGAGGCAAAATACAAAGAGGGAAATATCCCAACACTCTAAAATCTGTGGGTATATGAGCCTTTTCAAAATTAACGGATTAGAAGTGCTCCACAAGGACTTATCTGACTTTAAGTGAATGCACCAATCAAACCTTAACCCCACTCTAATCTTCCTGGATACTAATTCTAACACTACTGAATCTTCCTAGAAACAGGCTCTAATCTGAGAGGTGTTACATGTGCCACGGTGCAGCACAAGTGAAGATGAAGGTGAGAAGTTTGTCTGTCTGGAGATGAACAAGTGTGAAGTGTTTGAAAAACTCCACTCCTCCATTGTTCAGCCCAACAAAAGCCTGTGGTCCAGAGGTCACATGGTCAGCGCTGTCTGCAGGTGGGCCTTGAGCTGCAGTCATGTCACATACATTTACTCTGATGCACAGTGTGAGCCTGGTACCAGTGGAGCGGCTGTAATCAACACTTTGAGAGCTGTGAGGAGGCAGCACGAGTAACACCAAGGGACTGGCAAATATGGGAGCGCATGTGTTTTCATCAAAGGCAAAGGGATTTTAAACCTCCAACGAGACTGATTTTACAGAGAGCACTTAGCATGTTGTGTTATAAAAACATACGCCCATCTGTGACCCATCGAGTTTTATAACTACTCAACCTGGACGTATTTTTACATGCACACAAGTATTCCAGCTATGTACATTGTCTGCTACTATAAGTGGCAAACATACACACATTTAATTACATTATTGCAAATTAACTTAAAATGTTGTAATTCTGTTACTTTGAGATCAAACAATGAAATACAAGCTTATCTGTGGAAGAGGAACTATAATTTGTGTAATTGCTGGTCTTATTAATGGACACATCTCAAAACATGTTTACTATTTTTCTGGTCGTGCTAAAATTACAACACTCTAAATGTACCTGTCTTGTTTTCATGCAATCCTGTTATAGTCAAGAGTAAGGTAGAACTTCACTTAACTTTTTCTCTCTATGCACATGTTGATGCACTACCTAATGACTGCAAAAAACCGGTCCGACTTGAATCTGGCTTTTTGGATAATAACTAGACTTAGACTAGATGGTGTCCTCCTTGGCCACACTGCACACACTTTTCTGGGGAGGGCAGACCCCTGTTGAAAATCGTTCCAATTTGTCCTTCATTAGGTACAAGAACATGTCTGCGTGGCTGCGGTCCCTGTCTAAATGCCCCTTATGTCTCTCCAAAGCACAAACATGAGTGAGGGCCTTGTACACACACTTCTGTAGCATCATCCACATGGCACAGGCTTCACAATGAGGCTCGGTAATGATGGCTCCACTGTGAAGAGAAATACTGCTGTTTAAAGTAAGTCATTAAAATGTATCGGACTGAACTGGTCATACTGGAGCTGCAGAAACAAATTGCAGTTATTAAGACTCACACCCATACTGACGTGGTTTGAATGAGTAAGTTGAAAAAGTCACTCTTAATGGAAAATTTCTTTCCAGTGATTGTCATGATACAGAAAGAGATGAGCTGCAATGGTCTACCATCAGGAGCAACAACAATTAATTTATTTCACCGGATTGATCTGTAATTAATGTTAAAATCTTAATTTAGAGACAAAATAGATAAATAAAAACCCAGGATCAAGTAGAGCAGATTAATATGAACATTTTAAGACGAAATAGATGAAGCTTGCAGCAGTAGTTACAGAGAGGGGTAAAAATGTTTCAATAGAAGTCAATTGCAACCAGAGCTTGAAGGAGCCACTTTACACCTTTGCTCACTTCCCAGTTGGACTAGCACGTCCATTTATATACACATCCTATGGACTGGAGCAGCAGTGTTCTGCTAATGACTCTGCCACTGCCTGGAGAGAGCTGAGGCAAATTACAAACTTTAAGCCAAAAGCGCCCCACTCTGCTAACGACCTGAACTAGCTGGACAACTTAATGGATTCTATTCATGCTTTGAAGTCAAGGACTCGCACCTTTCCAGGATTTTCTGTAAATGTTGCCACGTCTAATCAGTGCAGCTGCTGAGCAGAGAATTTCTCGTAAGCTCTGGCCAAATAGACGATGTGAATATTTTGCACCAACTGATGATTACACTGACAGCCCCAGTAAAACTACAGTGTTATGGTCACAATTGAAGGTGGAAAACATCACTGATTTCATCTGTTTTTTCTTTAGATGTAACTTTGCTGCAGGTGGTAAAAGTGGTCACCTATGAGGTCTTTTATGGACACTCGAAGGGAATATTTACCTGCTAAATTATTCTCTTTTTGGTTTTTATTTCCTTTCTGAGTGTATTGAAGGTGATAAAGGCACGGTGCTCTCAGCAGTAAGAGCAGAGGTGTTGTGACAGACGGGAGGGCTCACTCTGTCTCATTTGAAACATATTCTGACAGATGTGAGGTTCAGGAGCAGATCAAAGAGCAGAGTGTGAGATCTCTGACGCTTTACACCAGCTCTGATCACACGAGCTTTCATGTCCACATCGCCAGGGAGGGGAGACCAGATCATTTATTTTAGTACATTGTGTTTGTTTATTTGGATCACACTTGTCTTGTATGCTCATATACATCAAACTCAACACATGAATATTACTATTTCCCATGTGGTTACAAAAGCACAAATTTTCTTACAGCAACACAGATATACTGTGAAAGTAGCTATTGGGGTCAAAATGAGACCGCTGTGTGCTGTCTGCATCTATAAAGGCCGCTTTATGGTCCAGCGTCAAATCAACTCGAATGTGCTGCACAGTTCCCCGATGCACATCCAATCAGAAAAGCTTGTGGAGCTCATGGTGCTTGCTGTGCCATGTACATCCACCTCGGCCAGAAAGTTACAGTGCGTTGAATTTCCGTCAACTGCAAGGGCTGAAACCCGCTGCTAGTTGCAATGGTTTAAGTATTGCACAGAAATGTCTGCATATGTTTGCTGATGCTGGACTATAAATCATCCTTAAAGTCTCATCCTCTAAGAACCAGGAAATGCAGTTTTAGTTTGAAACGTCTTCACTCATACAACTTTTTGTCCACTTGACATTCATCCATCCATCCATTCTTCTGCTTTATCTGTGGTCGGGTGGCAAAGGCAGCAGCCTGAGCAGGAAGGCCCAGATTTCCCTCTCCATATGCACTTCCTTCAGCTCCAGGAGGCAGTAGCTCTACTCCAAGCTTCTCCCGTGTGATTGTGTGTCTCACCCTATCTCTAAAGAAGCGCCCTGCAGAGGAAACTCTTTTCAACAGCTTGTATCTGCGATCTGTCTGTCTTGGTCACGATTCTTGTAATGCATACGGTAAGTGAAGAATAACTTTGGCGTACTGCAAACCATTTGAAATTAGCTAGTTTTGCTTTTCACAATTTTGTACAGCACCTTTTAATTAACCTATTTCTTAACTGATCTTATCAATGGCCCATTCATTGATTAGATTACTTGTGACCTGAAAACCATAAGAAATATTAAGTAAACATTTCAATATATACAAAGATATGCTTTAGAATAAAATAAATGTAGTAAGAAATAAACCAGCTTGTGCAATGTTCTGAAAAATGTCTCGATGCAAACACAGCGGTGCACATTTGTTGGAATTTTCAATACGACGACCCGCTACAAAAAAGTAGTTCTCCATATTTATTGATGTCCACATATCAGTAAGCACTGAGACAACAATTTAGTTTTGTTTGGCTGTTTCTCCTCACATTCAACATACCACTTAAACTTTAAAAAAAGTGTCTTCAGAATTGAATTTAGAATTGTTTTAGGATCGAGAATCTTTTCATTCATCCATCTGTCTATTTTCTTCCACTTATCTGGGGCCCGGTAGTGGAGGCAGCAGTCTAAGCAGGTGACTTCCCTCACCCCAGACACATCCTCCAGCTCCTCAGTGGGACCCCAAGGCGTTCCCAGGCCAGCTGAGAGACACAATTCCTCCAGCGTGTCCTGGCTTTTTCCCGGGGACTCCTCCCGGTGGGACATCCCTAGGGAGGTGTCCAGGAGGCATCCTGAGCAGATGTCCGAGCCACCTCAGCTGGTTCCTCCCGACATGTAAGAGCAGCGGCTCAACTCCAAGCGCCTTCCGTGTGACCAAGCTCCTCACCCTATCACTAAGGGAGCGCCCAGCCACCCTAGGGAGGAAACCCATTTCGGCCACTTGTATCTGCGATCTTGTCCTTTCGGTCATTACCCAGAGCTCATGATCATAGGTGAGGGTAGGAAGTAAGTGGAGGAGTTCAAGTATCTTGAATCGGGACCCCAATAATCAAAACCAAATCGCATCGACAGGGCAGATTCACACTCCTCGTTAACACCTCGTCTTGTTTGGCCCTTCACAAGTTCAGTGTCTCTGTTTCTTATATATGAGCCTAAAATAAACTACATCAGTTAATCAGTAAAAGTTGTTGTTGAACAAGAGTGTAGTGTTGATCATTGTCAATGTGTTGCGTAGAAAGACAGAACAGAGGAAAATGATTTGCCTGACCCATTCAGAATAGCTCTGTATTTTTTTGTGGAAAGGGATGTCAGCCTGGTCCCCACTTCCTCTGTTACGCACTAAGTCCAACCAAACAAGATCGTGATCAGTCAGATGTATTTTTCAGTGATACACGTGAAACAAAGGAGCTCATCGGTCATCCATCATTTACCAACAAAACTCACCTCAGTTTAGTGCTTCGCTCATTGATTCTGCGGAAATCCAGCGATGTTTTTTTGTCCCTTGCGATAGTTTTTTTTCCATTTCTTTTCTCATTTTGCTTTGATACAGACAGACCATGCGTATCCCTGATTGACTAAGCAACCCGTCAATCACACCCATCTAAAAACAGGGAGATTCACCAGTGACCAGATTCCTTGTAAAGTATTGAAGAAGCGTGTATTCTGGACCCCAGGTAAGAACATCACACAAACAGAAGAGACACTGGATGAGCGGTGAACTAGGAAGAGGAATGGGGAAAAAGGGAATAGTAACAGCCCAAAGGTGTAAAAAAAAGGAAAAAAAACAAGATATGAACAACTCTAAATATGAGTCAGTGTGGAGGTCCATGAGCAGAGCTGAGCATATGCTGCTTCGCCTCATGTCTGAAGGCCACATCCATAAAGAGTGTGATTTAGAGTGGACAGCACGGCTCTGTTGGACCACACTGATCTCTGGGCACTCGTACATCACTTCTGTGGATGAGCTCACACAGGCAACAGTCAAACATCATAAAATATGACTTTGCAAGTTTTTGTTGTTGTTTTTAAGTACTTTTCACCAGTTTTTTAATTTGAATCTTTATTAATACTCCTGTTTTATACTTCAAATCCTCATTCATGAAGAGCTTCGAAAAAAACAAATTTGTACTTGAGGCCTTCTTATGAATATTTTGGGCATTTAAACTTTCTAAAGTGAAAAAGTTTTTTTCTGGAAGAACAAATGGTTCAAACAGTCACAAAAAATCTCAGTTTTAGAATATTATTCCTCTTATAATACAACAAAAAATCTAATTCCTGCAAGATTGTTATATATTTAGTTATTTCTTATAAAAATAATGCTACGGGTATGTGATCCAATAACATTTTAAAGAGTTTTATAGAGCATGTGGTCTATTTGGGTCTAACAGACTTTATACAGGCTACAGTTTATTGAAGCTGTAGTGGCTGGCCACATGGGTCACTGTCTGGGCATGGTTCATTTGGACTCTCACTGGACAAACGTGCCACACTTTAGGGACTATCTGTGCTTGGGCATGGTTCAATTGGGCTGGTGTCAGAGCACCCTAAGTCAGCTGTGTACTATCTGCATCTATCTGCAAGTACTACTCTACCACTGAACCACTGCCGCATAAGGAAATTGCGGAATATATTTGTCAGGATTAGCTCCTGATCAGAGTATTAAGAGGCTGAGGATTCCTACACTCGCTGCCAGATCGTCTTGTCGTCTTGGGTATTTCTACAAATCGTCCTTCATGTGGTATTCCGGCCAGATCGTCAGTGTATCCTCGTGATTTTGCTTCCTGGACTATCCGTGCATCACAGCTATCAACCCAGGTCACCATGACCTGTACCCGAACGCCCACCGCCGACCCAGCCCTCCACCACTTGCTCCGACAACCATCTTTCACATTTGTATTGTTAATAAACTCTGTTGAACTGTTTTCCCGAATCTGTATCTTTGGTCTCTCCGGATGTTATGCCAACATTTCAAACTGCAAATGTGCAAACTGTTTTAACTACTGTTTTTCACGTTTTAAGACTGTAAAAAACAGTTAAATACTACTACTATGACAACAGAAGAATATACTTCACAGTCGCTTCAAAGATTTGCACAGTCAGCTCACAAGTATTCTCAGGGGGTTGTGGTGGTAGGTCCCTTTCTGTGATGAGGTTAGTTGCCAAAAACTCAGGAGCGATGGCTTTCACATTGTTATGGCTCAAAAGGCAGACTGTGCATTTTCAGTTGTTGCTGATTTTAGCCAGGCCTCTTTGAACGCTGGAAAAACATGGCCTTTGGTAGTTGCCTCAGGACTTGTTATTCCACTTTGGATCAGCCTCATCTCAGTGATGCTTCAGTTGTTTGAACAGAGCCTGGTTAGCTGGCTGCAAAGCATTTCTGGTGTGTTGATCACATGAATATCATTGTCCTTCCTGATTATGAGGAAATCCATATTGTACACTTGGGTATGACCATCAAGTAGGAGCCGAAGTCAAAGGCCATGTTTTAGGAGCTGAAACAAATGTTTTCTCCATACATTCAAGTTAATGAGCAACAACATTTCTTGTTTCCACTTTTTTCTTCTGCTGTAATTTCAAAGCGGGTTTACAAACTTTGGCGACTACATGGTTTGTGCAAAGTTGTCTTGAACGCCATTCCCATCCAAATTCCATGAGTGCAGGTCTCGGAAATGAGATTCTAAAGCTCAGTCAGGTTTTTTTGGTTAAGAAAGAGTAGCTACAAAGTACGTACTGGTGAATGTGTCATGTTTATTTATATAGCACAACTACAGTCTGTAGCTGAGAAGGAGCCATTGCAAGGACAGATGCTCCTGTCGCCAGGCCACAGAATTTTGGACCATATACAGTGTGTTTATGGAAACCTGGTTCAGCACAAAGTTCAAACTAGTACAGTAGTCAAGGAGGTATCTCATAAGAGAATGTACAGCTTTTTGAGCATTAAGGTAATAGTAAATATACTTTCTCTTTGCTGAAAGTGTACTGTTGAAAAAAGCTTGTTTTTACTACTGCACTTATCTGTCTAGTATGAAAGAGCTGTCCAAACCCACACCAAGTTTCCCGATGGATGTACGCATACACAGGCCTAGAGAGTTATAATAACACATCTCAGAAGTGTCTCCAGGTGCCAAACTGACAGGATTGGAATAGGTTCATGAAAGGTTAAAAAGCAGAGGCCACATTTCTCAATCAAATGCACTTTAAAACAATTTCTTATGGCTTAGGAATCTTCTCTTGAACCCAAGGTTTATTCTGTAGTAGCAGCCTAACACTTAAATATTCTTCAATTTATTTTACTGAGTATATTCTCCATTATCAAGACTTATTGAAACACAAATACAATCAAATCTTGGCTGCGGAAACATGCTCAGAGCCAAAGCTGTAATGTAATTCAAGACAGAGAAGAGAGGAAATCTATTTCAAATCCAGCTTTATTAAAACCATGGGAGCCCAAGGCAGAGACGGAACAATTTACACAACGATGGAAGATTGAGATGAAGAGGCTTAGCTGGTTTAGAAAGAAGAAAAGGGGAATCATAAGTGAGAGCCACAGATTAGAGGATAACTGCATACAGACAAATACAGATTCATCACACCCATGTCTGTGGACAATGGCTGTAGTTACATGCACACCCAAAATTGGATTATTATTATTAGGTTTTCTGAGCTATAAGTCTATTAAAATGACATGTGAACAGCAAAATCATCCTTTTTGATCATGCTTCCCCTGATCACTCACATCAGATGTTGCAGTTGGCATGTCATTTTAATAATCTTAAAGGTCCAGAAATGAGATAATAATCAGATTTCAGAGTAAACAAAGCCAGTGTTTCTGTCTGTAGCCTTTAGAAACCCAAAGTAACACAGTGAATTAGGTCCTTCAGAAGCTGTATTAACAAGACTGTCACTGGTTCTACTATCATATCAAAAAAAAAACACTAATTAAAATAACAACAGATACCCTGGGTTGACAACCAAAAAGTGGGGTTCCCATGGATACTACAGTATTCTCTTGCGCTGTTTTAAGAAAATATTATTTAAAAAAATGCAGTCACAGCGGAACCTGGATTACCGAGGCCTAAACCCACAGATAGAGGACACATTCAAGTTTTTCTCAGTATATGGACAGGCCATCCGTTATGTGAAAGCTCAGAACCTCCAGAATCCATTAATTGAGCTGTAGCTTGAGACACTGCCAATCCAAGAAAAACACATATGAGCCAAGCTAGAGATCATATCCTCAAACATAATCCTGCATTGCACAGGATTGGGCTGATCTGTCCCAAAAATCCTCCCATACTCTGTCCAAACATTACGCACCTGCTTCGTGCATCATCTTCTGTCACGTCCTACCTTACTATCTTCACATTTCATATTTAAGAATACTTTGGTTGCTACACTGGAACTTTCAGTGTGCTGCTCAAGAGCGTGAGCGGCAGTAGAGGGTGAAGTCGTCGGCAGATGTTGGGACTGTATGTCAGGGGTGTCAAAACATTTTTCACCAACGGCCAAATATCGAAACATATTTGAGGCGGTGAGTCATGACTGTGGATTATTCAGAGGGATGCATCTTACAGCTTTGACAGAACCACCATACCTATAATAAGGCTCCGAGCAATAATTTGAGGTTGTATCACAATATAATGTGATGTTACAGAGGTTATAGGGGTAGAATGACGTCAATTTGCAGTCAAAATTACCATTTGGGCCAATTTAGCAACAAAAATTGGTCTGAGGGCCACATTTGTCGACAGTTGAAAGAACAAGAATTGTATATCATTGCTGGCCTTGTCCTATGCTCCCTTGACCTAAATCCAGTCTCAGTCCAGCCAAAGTTGCACTCCAAACTAGAGCTTTGTAATTCCCCGCACATGTGGTACCATAATAAGATTTCATCCGGAGAGATTAACAAGACATACTTCCTTCCCTTAGATTTTTGGATAGCGTCAAGTGAATTATTCCATTTTCAAAGAGACGGTACTATGTAAAATCGACTTTTTGGTGCTTTCTACTGTGCTGTAACATTCCCTCATCAAAAACATGTCTGAAGTGGTTTCATATGTCAATCATGCATGTTTAAGTAACCTTGCGATGTTTCTCCGACTCTACACAAACGCCTCCTTACGGTAAATAGTACGTCTTGTGCGAGGCTCGGCCCAAAAGTGTACGTAACGTTGTGTTGAGATGGTGCACTGAGGGGGGAGTGACTTAGCACAGGGAGCATGGTGGGTTTTCAAAATTATAAAAGGTAATATGGTGATCTATATATGTTACATGTCAACTATATAATAATCTTTAATTTATGAAGACATCCAATAATACTTTCCCCTTGAACAACTTATGGGTTCAAAGCGTTTTGTCAGTTCTTATGAGCAATGTATAAAGATGTGATTGAAGTTGGGCCTGAGGTTAAGACTAGTAATTGGTTGAGAAAGACACAGACAGAGCCCAGCCGGGAGAGACACGAGGAGAGATGAAACACGTTACAGCAACGATGGAGAAACGGAGGACGAGAAGAGGCTGCAGGCTCCGAATAAAAGGCTGTTAAAGTAATGTCACTCAGCCAATTATAATTCTCATAACAGACACATTAAAATACAAAAGAAAATGTGCCATGTGCAATGTTTCCAGTCTAGAGGTTTTCATTCGTCCGTGCTATTATATACCCCCAGCGGTTTTCTTTGAGGATAAAGCTCTTTCGCTTAACACATTTTACTTTGAATATTAGTAATTTCAGTAAGACTTATAGAACATAGTTGGAGACGCTACAGAAAGAATGACTATGACTAAACGATAAGCACAGGAAATGCGTCTCTTTTGATGTCTTTGCAAATTTATAGAACATGACATGCTATTTCCAAAAAGATTTTTTTTTTGCCTGAACATCAAACCAAAGTTTCTTCTGATCTGAGTCTTCCTCCGGGGTCTTCATCACGGGAGACCGAGTGAGATCTGAAAGAGAGCAAAGGATCATGGGGGATGTAGTTTTATATGCTTTTTAAAAATTTAACTTGCTGCAGAAATATTACAAATCATTTTATGCCAAGCACCTTGCAATTTGACATACTTTTAAAGTTGTAAAGTACACAATAATGTAATCTGTGGTAGTGCTTTGCTGCTACCACTTTAAGGATTGTTATGTTTCTTTTAAGTTTAAGGTAAGGGTAAGATGCATTTTATTGTCCCCATAGGGAAATTTGTCCTCTGCATTTGACCATCCCACACCGCTGGGGAAATCTACTACTACTTCTACTCTTCTACTACTTACTAAAGTTTTTTACTGTTTTAAAAACGCTTTTTTAAAGACACATCGTTCGTTTTAAGTACTTCGTGATCCAAAGTTATTCCTCACTTACCTTATGCATTCTGAGCATCCTATTTATTCACAGCAATGAGCCCAGTTTAAAACATTCAGAAGCCAGAGTGGAGTTTTGATGTCACCACAATGCTTGCAACAACTAGCATGCGGACACGGTACTTTTCTTGAATTGTGTATATAAGTACTTTAAGACTCTACTTAAGTTGTAAACTATTGGAGTTAGCAACCATTCAAATGTGACTGCCGAGACTGCTATTGCTTTGTGTGTTAGCTGCCAGCTTACAGCAAAGTTGAGTGTGTTGTGTAAAACCGCTCCACACTCTGATGTGGACTTAATACATCATTCAGCTCCACTCTCCCAGGTCACTGCAGGGAGGGTCAAACGCCTCTGTCAGGAACATGCCTCAAAGTGTGGCCCCTGTCAAAACTACACTACCCAGAATGCTCTGCTCACAGCCGGGCAGAGAAAACATGGTGACCCTGACCTGTCCTGATTAATGAGGCTGAGCAGGAAACGTCGCTGGGATTGCTAGAGGGAGAACAATGTCTCAAATCTACACAGCAATCAAAGACAAGGACCTGACGTCTGTCTACAAAACCTTTGCCAAAACGTCAAAAAAATCGACCTTTTTGCAGAGAAAAACAAAAAAAAAAAAAAAAAAAAAAATGCACATGTGGAGGCTGGGTCAGAGCTGAGACAGGAGGACGGAGCATCAGATCAATACAAGGTGAGACAAATCTGACATTTGTCACAGACCCTGTCTCTGTCATCGACTTTTAACATGATTCCACTGCCACCTTCAGCTTGTCCGATATGTACCAACATGTGTTCTTGTGGCTTTAAGTCCCTTCTAAACTTGCTTTTGGCCACCTTGGAATTTCACATTTTCTAACTCAAAAGAATGCTTACATCTGGAAAGCACACTTTACAAAGCTACGACTCTGTTTCCATTGAGGTAATTAGGTGTTAGAGCTCCCTCTGCTGTCAGCCGTGAGAATGAACAATTAGAAAATAAATGAAGCCACTTGGCAACGTGAATGCTGTGCTAATAAAATCATTCAGTCGTTGTGAGCACAGAGTCTATTGAGGGTTTACGGTTTCAAAAACTGCATAGAAGTCCGGCTTTTTAACTGTGATGCAAAATTTTTTTTTTTTTCCTGCATGTTAAGATAATGTCAATAGATAATATAAATCAATAGTTTATATTTTAATTACAAGACAACATTGGGGCAATATCACAACCTTTCCACACACCAAACTCCCAAATAGTAAGACCATGCAAACCATAGACTCATCTCAGTAATTTGTACATTATCACAAATCTGGTATTGGCTTTGTTCATTTAGTTGAATTTGCTCCTTCATTTTACCCCACGCATAGTCCTTGTAAAATGAGCAGAGGCCCTCCCCCCGATCCCAGAGCAGATTATCTCCAGATTATCTTGGATCCGACCCAAAGACTGTGGATTAAGAGGCTGCTGATAGGAGTCATAGTGGGTTTAATGTCTCTTATTTCTCCACAGACTCATGTACAAACCAGATTAGACTAACCTGATCACGGAGTTTGGGGAAACAATGCATCAGTAGCCATTTTGATTTATTACCTTTCTTCAAGAACAGCTTCTGTTTCATATTGTGGTGCAAAATGAGTGTGTTTTGCCACTCCACATTTTCTGATTTAATAAACCACTTTCATACTTTCATGTAATTGAATCTAATTATACTTCAGTCTAATGTGGCAAAACAGAATAACCTTTTCAAATCGTGTTCCTTTGACATCTCATTTGTGCTTTACTGGTTCAAGGCTTTTGTGGTAAATCCAAGAATAAATATTAAGTTTACAAGCTGACAAGTCATATTACGTAAACCATTTTTTTCCCCCTCAATTTTAACTGTATATATTGCCAAAAATCTCGGAAGGTTCAGTTTACATACTGCTAAAATTTAACTTAAGAATTATAGGAGCTACTGAAGATTTAAACCAGCTGTATTAACCCGCTCTACATGGTCCTGGTATTTTTATTTTGCTATTTTCTCTGTAAATCAAGATATGAACAGTAATAACAAACAAATCAGGTCCTGCTAGTGTCAGCAACAGGTTTGATTGACAGCGTGGCAAGGCGTCAGCTTGCTAAACTTGTGGTGCGGTGACTGAAGCCCAACTCTATGGGTGACGTCACACTCCCTTAGTCCATTTCTTTATACAGTCTATGGTCTGTCTATAGAAGTGTCATTTTTCACATTTATATATTGGGGGTTCATGGTGTTTTAGTGTGACAACTCTCAATATTTTACCAAAAAAACTAAATTTGACCACAACAGAGTATGGCTTTTTAAAACTCTGAGTTAGTATACTTGTTATCTATATAAAACTACATATGTGATGATTATAATGAGTCCTACTAAACAGCTGCTGCGCTGCCGGCCACCTACAGAAAGCCGTCTTCATTATAAAAGATGAAAATGTCACAATCAGGCTCATGCTGCTGGAGAACACACGCTGCAAACAGAACTGATGAGCACTGCACAAAACAAGCTGAAAAACTTGTTCGAAGTTACACAGCATCGAAAAATCAAAGTCTCTTACAAAGTGACATATTGTTACCTTAACAGTGAGATAAAACATGAATATTTGATGATTGATATACGCGTATTCCCAGCAGATGATGCAGTGATGGTGTCTCTTTCACATTGTGGCTCAAGGATTTTCTCTGCTCAATTAGCCTTAAGACTAAATAATGGATGTATGGAGGAAAAGCGCCTCCAGGGAAAAGACCTTAAAGACACATATTGAAAAGAAAAGCACAGTTAGCCTAGAGCAGAGAAAGTATCAATCTGATTATGTGGCCTTGAGAGGGACGAGCTCTGCATTCTGAGGCTGCACAAATATAAACTTAGTCCATTTACAAATTGATGCCACATTCACTCCTCAGTTGTAAACTATACCTCCTCCTTTTTTACCTTTGCTTCATGCATCAGTACTTTACCTTGCGCTCTCTACAACTGATTATAAAGCACTTTTTATCAATTTTGACCAATTAGAATTAAGAGCATGGCATAACTTACACACAACATTTGGTTAATTCAGAGTATTTGCCCTAACTGTAATTGACCAGAATCTACTCCACCCTCCTCCACCCTCCTCAGGCTCCTGTACATCTCCCACACACACTCCAGATTTCACTTGAGGGAACGTTTCACCTACATCTGCTGAATACACATGAATCTGGACCTTTTCAATGGGACTAAAGCGAACTAGGAAAAGAAACTCCTTCAAGGGCTTTGAGACATATCTGTTAATGGTTTCCTGGTTAATTGTTTTTACTTTACTGTTGTTAATCTCCGTGCTGTAATGCAGTAATTAGGAAGCAGAGCGGCGCTTGTTCACACAGAGGGTAATTGCTGCTTGTAGCTAATGTCTTTACAGACCACACACACACAAATGCACAGAGGGAAACAGCTGTATGGCACAAACTACACAATATCAGACACCATGATGGATTCTCGAGGTGAGGAAAAAAAAAACCTTTGCCCATACACTTACATTTTTCATGCTTTTATTCATACCATACAGAATTATTTCTTAAAGGATGGAGTTTACATTGGTCTGGTGGTGTAATTGATTGCTTTCAGCTCTCAGGAAGGAGACGGACACTGAAAACATGTTAATGCTACAAAAATCTACAAATATGTTCTTTAGGGAATAAAATGGTAGCGTTTTTTGTTTTTTTTTTTGCCACAAAGGCATCAACCTTTTTTCCTCAAAGTTTGTCGTGTCAATAGTAAAAGTATAACAGGGCAGCTCTATCTGAAATGTGGTTGTGGGCAGAGTTAAGGTGTTTAATCCGAGTTTAAGAATTGACTTGAGAGACGATTTTGGACGTACCTCTTGTGCCCCTTGTTGCTTCCTAGAGTTGAAGGCATCCTCAGTGAAATATCCTAAACTTTCCACAGTTCGGCATTAAACTTCTCGCTGGGGACAAGGATCTTTCTTTTCTTTTTTGTTCACTGGACAAAAACTTGTAGGAGTGAAGACGTTTTGCTGCTCATCCAATCCGCTTTGGCTTCGCTCCTTCAAGTTTTTGTCCAGTTGACAGATTTAACTTTCGCTTTTACTATGGATCAGATCTGGACAACTGAGGGATTACACAGACACACACACATACATACACATTTATACACCAGTGTACACAGACACTGAGGGTGAAATGGGTTAAGTCTGTTGCCCAAGGACACAATGACAGCATCCATCTGTGGGAGCCGGAATCGCGCAGCCAACTTTCGTATCGGTGGACAAACGATCTATCGACTAAGCTGCTGTCTCCCCCAAATGATCATTTCCACCTTCTCAGTACCCACCTTGTTATACTTTACATCCAGTATATTTTAAACGTCCGGGTCTATTTCATCTCGGTTCGGTGCTTGAAAGATGGGAACACATTTTACACAAAGACTCAGAGGAACAGCACACCACTGGAGCCCTTTAGATGTGGCAGATGAGGCCTTTAATCTGTCAATAGCTGCAATTATAGTCATTATCTCTAATAGCAGCGCTTTGTGTGGACCCTCTGATATGTTTAACACAGGGGCACACGTTACATTGATATTAATGAAGAGACCGAGAAGGGGCCAAATGAACTGCACTCCCCACAGACACATATAGACTGAGAAGAAGAAGGAGAGGGTCTAATGGAGCTGTGGGTTTTCTACTGCGGAGCTTTTGTCCTGGAGAAGACAGAGGACAGGCTCATGTGAGGAGGTAGAGGGGGCCAGGGAGAGAATGCCACCAATTACACTAAAGATGATTTAAACACGTGAGAGTTTCATGTGTATAATGAGTTCAGTTATATGCAGTAGTATCAAGTTTATATAAAGCTTTTATTTAATGTGTAGTTGGATTTAAAGTAGGGTACCCACTACACAGGGTTACAGGTTTTACCATTTAAATTAACTGTTCGTAGTCTGGACTCTTAATGCAAAAAATGTTAACCATGCTAAAAGTGGAGCAAAAACCTGACGTTTCACTCCGACAGACGCTCAAAAAGACATAGCACATTTTTGCTCCTAAGATTGGATGAACATACAAAACAGGAAACAGGAACAGAACCTGCAGAATTCACTCACTGGGCTGCAGAGGCTGCACTAGCACTGGTTAATGGGCCCATATTACACTTTTTTCTGATCTATTATGATGTTTCCTCATCGCAAACATACCTAGAGTTGTGTTTTGTTTCATTCACACATGTTTAACACATAAACGCTGCATATTTAGGCTGACTTCTTCTGTCAAACGGAAAACACTCTGTTCCACCTTGTGATGTCATATGGAAATACAGGAAATACTCCACTGTGTCTTTAAACCCCATGGACCTTTACTAGAATCATTTGGATGATGTCAGCCGTGGAATTGCGAATCTCTACAGAACTGAAGGAAAAAAGTAGGCGTTAACTTGAAAACTACCACTAGATGACATCACAAGGTGGAAGAGAGCATTTTGGAGATGCGGACAGACTAATAATGCAGAATTACTCAAACATGCTGAAACAAACACACAACTCCAGCTGTGTTTTTGATGAGGGAACAACATTCTAACATCGTAAAGCTCATAAGAGTCAATTTTGTGTAATACATGAGCTTTGTCTGCAGGTGCTGGGGTTTATGCAGTGACCAATAGAACTTCTAAATATATTTAACATAGTATAGTCCTTTATAGCCATTAACTGAACTCGGCTGAATTGTCGGCTCACCAATGCTTGAACTGAAAATTTGAAAGTACTTGTTTACATGAGGTAGAACAGCATGAAGTTGAGACGTTGAAGGAGCCCGGACTTTCTTCTCGATGCAAAATCTTTCATCAGTCACATGGATCAACAGTGACACCAGTCTGCTGTTTATTTCATCTGGTACAGTGGCTGTTTATTTCATCTGGTACAGGGGCTGAATCATGTGAAAAACAGAGCAGATAACTGTAACTTTTTGGAGACATCAAGTCATCTTGTGCTGTTTACTGAGGAAATGTACGTACACATACACCATGCTTTCTGGGACATTATATAAACCTTAACCTTAACCTAAATTAACTCATATTTTAATGTTGCACACTTTTGATGCCACTTTCTTTTAAACTTTCCACACATGCACCGAGACAAATGAAAAATCTGAATCTGGTAATGCTAATTGTAAAATAAATCAGACATGATGCATTGAATAATCAGATCAAATAATGATTGTATTTGTGCATGAAGGCAACCATGGTCATTGCATATGAGACCGATCCAGAGCGAAACTATTAAACTATTAAAGGTAAAGCCCCTTCCCACTCGCACCACTTTTCTGTCAGTCAAACCTGTTTCTAACATTGTCAAAGTAGAGGCCTGTCTCACATCTTCAGACAGACTGTGCCAGGCTTTAGCTGCATTAAATTAAAACGCTGATTCCTCATGTTTAGTCCTGACTCTGGGCACCAGTATTAGGCCGGTCCCTGAAGTCCTCATAGTGCGAGATGGTTCATATGACTCTAACATGTGGGACAAGTAGAGCTGCTTTAAAGTTTATTCTCTGAGCCACAGGAGCCAGTGCAGAGACCTGAGCACAGTTCTTATGTGTCCTTATACTTCCTGGTTCTGTAAAGCATTATTACGAGGTTACTCTGCTTCTTATGTTTCAACCTGCAAGAACTCCTAATTGAAGATGAATAGGATCATAAATGCAGAGATCGGCCGGTAGACTCTCCAATTACGAGGGAAACTTCTTCCCTCTCACTTTAGCCATTTTTGCATTCTCTATGTAGTTGATTTCTTATTACATCTTTCCTAAATGTAACGTTTACTCCGATCAGTGCTAGAGATAAAGTGTCTGAGCCTGATCTTCCACCACATCCTCACATTAGTGGTCATGAAACCCTTTGTCCTCTGTATGGCCAAAGTCCCCTCCTCACTCGTACAGATAGTTTTTCTCTGTGTCGATAATGGACTATGTTTAGTGTGACCTTGTGCTCTGATCCCATTGACTGACTGGGCTTGTATCACTTACTCCTGTCTGCTCCTGCAAGCGTGACTGTGCATTTCTTCCAGAGTGTACGTGCTATAGTATTACTTTACTACTGTGGGCAGCTGCATGGGTTTAACAAAGCGATACTTATCACATATGAGGCTTTTATGGTATATTATGTACTTATCCCTGCAAATTTGTCTGCAGATTTGACCAGGTTGATTGCATTGACCTGCCATGAAATATCTAACTATATTATGAAAATGCAACAAAACCTGCATTTTAACAATATAGTTTTAGCTGCCCCATCTGGAGACCAAAGATTCAGACTTGGGTAGTATATTTACAGGCGCGGTAATGTGAATAAAAGTAGACAGAGCAGAGAGTTGAGAGCGCTGTCGTAAGCCGTAGTCTCGGAGCAGGTCGTGGGTCGCGGGGTCAGAGGCTGGGGTGGTCGTACCGGTTGAGGCGAGCTGGATCTAAGGTGTTCGTACCAGTGCGGAGAGCTGGGTTGGAGGCGGAGGTGCAGAGTGGTTCCAAGGAGCAGGATTCGACGAAGAGTAAAGATAGCTAATATCGAGTATCGAGGGTCATAAATGCAAAAACTAGACTGAGCCAATGATGATTAGTTGTAGGTGTGTGTGTGGGAGGAGCCAAGTCATGTCCAGCTGCTGTTTTTGTAAGTTAAAGCCAGTGTGGTGATAAAAATTCAAGCTGCTGTGTCTGATTTTGACTGTCTTAAAACATGAAAAACAGAACTAGTTCATTTTAAACAGTTTGCAGTGGTCCAAAGTTACTCCTCGCTTACCTTTATGCACCTATAATAATCCACCGCGATGAGTCTAAAAGCGCTTTTCACCACTTTCAGAGGCCGGAGTGGAGTTTTGCGGTCACGGTAATGCTAACAACAACTAGCATGCTAACGGTGCACTTTCAGTATACACTGGATCTCGAGGTATTTTGACCTCAAGATCTGCTTAAACAATAAAAGCCCATCTATATGCTTAAATACATGGAAGAATCAGGTCCTTTTAACTTTGTTTGAAAAGATTGTTTGAAAAGTATTGCTTGTAACTACCAAAAACAGTCCAACAATTCGGCTGAGAGAGAGATTTGAAAACACTGGCCTCAGCTCTCATTAGCTTACTATATTGGGTGAGAAGAGACTTGGTACCCAGACCGTAGTGTATGTCTTGGATGAGAGCACATGCAGCTATAGTTTGACAGCTGTAGAAGAAACTTGTGATAGAGGCTGAAGAGGAAACAGCTTGAGTTAATTTAAAATGACAAGTTACAGAGAGGAACTAAGTATGGTATACTTTCTAATAAAACAAGTACAGAGTGGAGGAGAAAATGCAATGTGACAAAACTAAACTGACATAACAAACTACACAGCTGCTTATAGAACTAGAAGCATAAAACCAGAGGTGGACAGAATAGCCAAAAAAGTAAATAATTTAGAGTAATGTTACTTAATTCAATTACTAAACTAAGAGTACTTTAAAGAGTAACTGTCTCGGCACAACATCAAATTATAATTTGATGTTAATGTAATTTAAAAGACAAAGGATGCACTCTGGAGAGGGTCAAGAGTTGCCTGGGATCCAGAATACTCACTTCTTCAGTACAAACATGTGAGTCTGGACACGACTGAATCTCCCTGTTTTCAAATGGCCGTGATTGACAGGTGGATTAGCCATTCTGGGACATACATGGTCCGTCCCTATTGGAAATCACATGTGGCTGAAAAACATGGCGGACATCAGCAAAGCACTGAACTCTGTTAATCTGAGGTGAGTTAAATCTGATTTAATTTGGAAATCATAAGTGACCAATAAGCTTCTTCGTCTCACATGTTAGTGAAGAAAAATCTGATTGCATGATCACGTTTGATCAGGCTTGAGGCGCAGTGGAAAACATGAGGACCAGACTGAAATCAATCTGTATAAAAAATACAGCGCAATATCATTCTGGATTTGTCAGGCAGTGTGAACACGGCCGACCTCGGGCCAATGTATGCAGTCTGTGGTGTGAGTAGAAGTGCTCGGAATTGGGTAAAAGTGCTTAGATCATGTATATTTGTATGGATGGGCTGCAGACCTGCTGTTGTTGGCTCTTGTTAATATCAGAAACACTTCTCACGTCAGCCTCACACCTCCTGCCTCTGTCTGCACAGGTGAGCCTCGGTCTGTCTGTGTGTCATTCAAAAAGCTTTTTGTCTGTTGTCACCAGCGTGCAGAGTCCTCATGGTGTATTTAGCCACAGGTCAAAGAAAAGACCACAGCGCACAGCAGCAGAGAGGAGAGGTTGTGCATATTCATGAGAGTCTGCTTAAAGCGGTCGGTTGATGGCCTCTCCTCACTCATGGTGCGTGTTTGGGCTGAACGATGCATGTGAACAAGACCAACCCAAAAGTCAAGTAAACAGAACAAACTCTAGTGTACATGGGGCCGGCCCACAGAGCACGGCAAAATGTGTGAAAACAACCTCAAAATGTGTGAAAACAACCTCATTCACAGTGGGAAGAGTAACCAAAACGTTAAAAGTAAGAGCTTTGTTACTTCAATAAAAATATTACTCAAGTAGGAGTAAAAGTGCTGCTAGGAAAGTACTCTGAAAAGTACAAGTTGTTTGAAAAGTTACTCAAGTAGACAAAACTGAGTAAATGTAACTGAATACTATCCAGTTTTGCATAGAAGTTGGCCATAGGGACCTTCACTGGAGCAAATAGTCTCAATTTGTCTTTGTCACAAATTGTGACATTTTCTGGCATGAAACGATTTAGACCATTTTGCTTTGCTGTACAAATAAAAGAAAAATTCTATTCTGTCAACTTCACAAAACCTTTGGAGTGAGGATGTTTTGCCATTCATCCAAGCAGGTTCTTCAGCTTCAGTCTGCACTGAAGAAGTCGATTGGATGAATGATGAAATGTCTTCTGGATTCAATGTTGAAAAAAAATGAGGCACTCAAAACCTACAAAATAATTAAACACCTTCATTACCACAAGACAAATCAAGTTCAAATCACTCCAGTGTTTTTCAGACCCTTTATCAGATCACACTTGAAATGGCTGTCATACGTGTAGATCACATGGTCAGAGTGGGCTGGCTCACATTCACCTGGTGCATGATGGAACTTGTAAGCTGAGCGGAGTTTTCTTCTTAACGTGACATTTGAATTCTACAAACAATCATGTTCATATTAGTGTAAATAACACCTACAGAATAAATTAAAAAAGATAATACAAAAGTGCTAGAGATGTATAATTTTCTATAGGACAAATTTTAAAGACATTTATGAAAATATGTTATGTAAAAAAGTAGGCATTGATTTATAGTTAAAAGCATGTGGTTCAAGAGAAAGGGGGAGTAATCTAACTCTCCACTGAGGTCTGGACGATGAAGCCTTGAGATTATAGATCCAGTAAGACTCTCTCTGAAGACGTTTTTCAGTCCATCTTCTCTATAATGTCAGACCCAAACAAAGAGAACAATAGCAGGGTTGTTAAAGCTTTAATTGGGTAGTTTCAGCTGAAACTGGAGACAATAGATGTTTACATTTTCAGTGTGGTTAGCTCCTCCCTTTAGAAAGATATAAGGCAGTGTCCACCAGTAATCTGACGAGAACTGAAGAAGTGGCCTGGATGAGCAGCAAAACATCTTCCCTCCTATAACCATTGGTCCATTTGATAGATTTAAACTTCATCTTTTGCTGTGGATCAGACCGAGACGACTGAGGGATCACACAGATGTTTCTATGTGTTCTATTTCACATATTTTTAGGCTTTTACATCTGCCATGGTTCACTTCTGTACAGTGCATGGCCTCTGTTTTTGAATCTGCAGCTCATGTCTTGGGCATTTTTGTCAAAACTAGAATCAGTGTCACAGATCCTCCACAGTCTTTGAAACGGACTGAACTGAAACTGACATTATAACATGCACAAGTTTTCAAACATTTGCACATATGAGAGAGAAATGGCTAATATCAAAGCAAGTTTGCATCCATTAGTGAATGTGTATGAAAGAAAGGGTATGTGTATATCTGAAATTGACTGATTGTGTCTGTGTGTGAATAATTTGTTATGGCATATTTGAGGGGTGCTTTGTGTTGCATTAGATATATGTACCGTATGTTTAGAGGTTTTTCATCCATCTACACCAAACTGTTGTTCTTACTTAACATCAGCCTGTCTGGGGACTACAGGCGGGAATTAGTATTTTTGCTATAACCTGGCACCATACGTCTTTCCTGTTTTTTTAAGATCAGTGTATTGTTGGGCACTGTCCTTGTCCAAATAAAACCAGACAAGACCATACCATACTGACCATGAGGGATATCGTGCAGTGTTAATACGTACTGTGTTACTGTACACTGTGTTAATCTCCATCAGTGCATTTATAAATATTAAAATCAAGAAAACACATTTCTGATAAGGAACAGTCTAGGCTGAGTTTGATATCGACATTTGTATTATTCAAATATGAGTGGAATTCTTGTTCAGACCCAGACCACAGTAACAAAACATCATTAATGTAGTGACCCCACCACAATATTTTGTCCTTAAATGTGTTAAGGTTTGAAAACACATAGTTCACCTCCCAAAAGCCCATGCACGGATTAGCGTAATTGGGGGCAAAGCGTGCTCCCATTGCTGTGTATTCTTGTTGTTTGTAGAGTTGCTGTTGAACGAGAAAGATGTTGTTTGTCCATTTTGTCAATTTTAATATAAATCCAGCAGGGGGCGGTGTTTCTGGAGTCCTCCATGTCATGTAAGGTTCAAGTGCCATCAGTCCATCTTTATGACCCCCGTTAGTGTGTAATGATTCTACATTCATAGTAGCAAGATAGCCTTCGCCGATGTTTTTAATCAGTTTCAGTTTATTTAACACTTGAGTGCTGTCTTAGATAAAGGAAAGAAAGCGATTGAAAAACGTTTTAATGTGAAATTCTATGTATTTGGATAAATGTTCTTTGAGTGATTCCTTTCCAGTAATTATGGGTCTCCTTGGTTGGCTTTCTATACTTTTATGAACCTTTAGGAGCATGTAAAATGATTGAATATGTGGGTTTTTATAAAGAAAAGTCTCATTTTGTGTAATCCTTTTTTCTTCATTAGCATGTGCAAGTAAGGCTGAGAGTTCAAATATGAGTTGGTCTAGTGGGTTTGACTTTATAGGAACATAGTATTCCTCAGGTTGTTTAATGTTTGATTACACATACAGGAGGGCAAAAAAGTATGTAGTCAGCCACCAATTGCAAAAGTTGGGCCTGTAATTTTCATGATAGATACACTTCAACTATGAGAGACAAAATAAGAAAATCCAGAATATTACTGCTGCTACTATTATTGCTGATGGAAGGAGGTTTTCACTCAAAATCTCACAATATATGTCCCCATTCATTTGTTCCTTGAAACGGATGAGTCGTCCTGGTCCCTTTGCAGAAAAACAACCCCAAAGCATGATGTTTCCACCCCCATGCTTCACAGTAGGTATGGTGTTCTTTGGACTGCAACTCAGCATTCTTTCTCCTCCAAACATGTCGTGCACGTTTTTACTAAAAAGTTCTGTATTAGTTTCATCTGACCATATGACATTCTCCCAGTCCTCTTCTGGATCCTCCAAACGCTCTCTAGCAAACTTCAGATGGGCCTGGACATGTACTGGCTTTAGCAGGGGGACACGTCTGGCGCTGCAGGATTCGGGTCCCTGTCTGCGTAGTGTGTTACTGATGGTTCCCTTTGTTTCTTTGGTCCCAGCTCTCTGCAGGTCATTCACTAGTTCCCCCCGTGTCATTCTGGGATTTTTGCTCACCGTTCTTGTGATCATTTTGACGCCGCAGGGTGAGATCTTGTGCCGAGCCCCAGATCTAAGGAGATTATCAGTGGTCTTGTATGTCTTCCATTTTCTAATAATTGATTTCTTCACACCAAGCTGCTTACCTATTGCAGATTTAGTCTTCCCAGCCTGGTGCAGGTCTACAGTTTTGTTTCTGGTGTCCTTTGACAGCTCTTTGGTCTTGGCCACAGTGGAGTTTGGAGTCTGACTGTTTGAGGTCTTGATTGATTGATCTGATTCTTTCCCCCCCATTGTGTCTCTCATGGTTGAAGTGAACCTATGATGAAAATTACAGGCCTCTCTCATCTTAAACAGGAATTAAGGGTTTAAACAGGAATGAGCTGAGACGCAATAGTTTAATTTCTCTGTATGTTGTTTTGAACTGTTACAAATGACAGAAATCCAGGCTGAGAATAGTCCAAGGCCATATTATTGTTCCGTTTAAATAGTCAGGAGAAAGGAGGAGGAGGAGACGTAGCACCATTCTTTTCCATTGCGATAAATAGAGCCGAGATGATGTCGAACAAAAGGCTCCATCGGTCCAATCAAACGCAAATCGAAATCATGGTTACGGTCACAAGTATGAACAAAAATAATTCAATATGAAAGCATTAGATCTAATATTTTATGAAGAAATGTATATATTTTATTATTTATTTTAAAGGTACAGTATGTAACTTTCTGGAAGTGGCATGTCACCTGAATGATTCCATGGAAATAGATAGTTAAAGCCATACTTCGGAACATTCTCCATGGAGACAGATGAGTTTCACGTCATGCTCTGGAAGATTATATTTGCATAGAAAAAAAAAACAAACTGCGGGATGCTCTCCTTCAAATAAGAGTCTATTGTGTAGAAGGATTTTCCAGTTTTTTTCAGTGTCAATCAAAAGGATTTTTTTTTTTTTAATATATATATTTTTGTTGGACTGAAAATGTACTGTGGTTTTAATAGAAGGTACACAGGGAAAACATGGACTGTCTGTGTAATGCCTCAGTCGTCCAGGTCTGATCCACAGCAAACGATGAAGTTTAAAGGGATGTATGCTGCATTTGTACTTATAAATTAAACCACTACAAATGGTTTTGGAGGTAAGGGCCCCTACAGTATTTGTAGTAAACCACTGATTCTAAAATCTTTCACAATAAGTACCACCTAAAAGCTTATTTGGCTCTCTGAGTATCTCCGTATCTGAAGACAGACTTTAAACATGGGCTAAACATGGTCTAAAGTTAGACTAAACCACGGATAAGGTAGTTCTAAATAATGATTTCACCAATGATGTAAAAAAATGTATTGATTAACAGTTATTGAATTTACAGAGAGCCCATGTACCACAGTTTGAAAAACACTAGAGTAAACATAGACTCCACACAGAATGCCATCAGTCTTATATAAGGATGGAACCCAGGACATTTTTGTTGTTAGGTAAAATGCTGAGCTATCATGTCCACAAATAGTACATGGAAGTTGAGTTTATGCCTGAGGGACAAAACCTGCTGTACTCGGGATTGATTTTCACTCAAAATATGCTACGATTGGGAGAGGTGGTGAGCAAAAACAAAAAGATAAAGCAAATGGCCTACTAATTCAACATTTTACTCTGATAAGTTTAAATTATGTGGTAATGCATATATTTATTGAACTGGGTTTGGGTGGCTCAAGTCTACTCTATATCTTATCAATTTCTTCCACTGCGCTGTCAGGTTTAAACATGACGCTTATTGCAATATGTTTGAGTCAACAGAAAATCTCTTGGGTCTGCAGAGCTCATAGAAATATGAACAACCAATTACTTCTGAAATGAAATAACAGCTATCGAGCCCGAGCCAAACTGCAGTGTAGTAGAAGTAAATGATGTTTTATTGTGGAGTCCCTCAGTCCCAGTCTGTATAAACACATATTGATCCAACATGTTTTATTCAGGCAACTCCTATGGGCTGCAAGGATGGGTTTAATAAAAATGAAATATGTGTACTTCTACTGGTGTAGGAGAAAAGTTCTTACTCCAAAGTTACCTGAAAGTTGAAAGCCTGAATCACAGCTTAAAGTATTTTTACGTCTATAAAGGTGTTAACTGCTGTCCCCTCATCAAAAACATACCTGGAGTTGTATTTTGTATTTTTTTTCATTCACGCTTGTTTCATTAATCTATTAATCCAAACTCATCTTCTCTGAGAACTCAAAAATGCTGCCCTCTCATTTTTGCCCATTTATTTGCGTCACAGATAAACTCTCTGGACTTTTTAAGCCCATAAACCACCATTGAACTCATTCTGCAGTCAAATTGTGTTCACAGTGAACGCTTGGCTCTATTAGCATAGCATTCACGGGGGATAAGTACTTCACCTTAACTAATTGTTAATTCCCGTTGTTGACAGTAAAGGGAGCTCAATGGACTAAATGCCTCATTGGAAATGGAAGTTAAAAAGTTTTCCAAAATTTTCCAAATGCAGACATGAAGAATACAGCTGATCTTTTCAAAAAAAATGTGCCCTGCATTCCCACGGTAAGGGTTAAGGGGTTAGGGGGTTAAGGGGTTAGGTCTATTATTGCTTCAGCTGTTTTGCTCATAATAAGAGGCAGAATTTCAAAATTAAACATGTCTAAAAGCTTAGGTGGTGCAGACATCTTTCTGGGCTCGAAACTCTTGTACAGTTTTATGATTTGGCACTCTGAGCTGTTTAGGTTAAGATGCACATGAGCGAGTGGAGTGACAGCAAAATCCTTTTATAGTAATGCTGAGTGTTTAAAATGGCTTTTACACAGCTTCTGTCTTCACTGGCCAAATATTACACCTTAAAGAAAAGTTACCTATGGGGGCACTAAGGGCAAAGGGGCAGGAGCTTGAGCACCACCTGAGCTCTATCTGTGCACATCCCTGCTGACATTCTAGCACCAATCAATACATAATATAGGTTATCTGAGTTCAAAGTCTAAATATGAAAGCTCTTCCAATGAAACCTTTTAGCATCGATTCACATTAGCCACATGATGCCTCTGCTCCTCTATTGTGTCGGAATAGGTCAAAGTTTGGAGTGGTCACATCTCCACAGCTTCACACACACTGAGGTTTTGTCAGTTCAGATCTGCACTAATCAATGTGAGAGCTCCAGGTCTGTGTCTCATGAGCCGGGCTTTGACAGCTGAGCAAACCCACTCAATCCCAAATCCATTCATATGAAAACTTCAATATTTGGGCTGTCAATATGTGTCGTAATGCAGCACACGGTGTTTGAGTCTCGCCAAACTTGAACGACAGCGGTTTGAAAAGACGATGGACTGGTGAGGGCGGTGCAGTGTGTGTAAGACAGGAGCTCAGGGTGGCTTTCACTTCATCAGCAAAGGCTTGTTTTTTTCAGGAAAATAATCAGAAATGGTCTTGTATAGTTTATCCGCCATTGGGGCGTCTTTATTCTAAACAATCTGTATCGACATCGGCCATGGAAAAGTCATCGGTCGATCTCTAGTATGAGGTAAGTTTTATTTTGGAGGCAGTTATTTCGATAACACTGTGGTCTGCTGCAGCAGCTAACTCAACTTTATCGGCAAAAATCATTTCAGGGGGTAATAACCTTGATGTTGGCCCACCATTAGACTCTATCCATGTAAACTGACTGCATTTTAGACTTTTCAAAAAAGAAGACATGAGCTAATAGTGTAGAGCAGGGGTCACCAACCCTATGCCCGCGGGCACCAGGTCGCCCGCAAGGCCTACATGAGGCACCCGCAGGCCGCTTTTAAAAATAGCACAACTCACTATTGAGCTGCATCTAAAATTTTATTTTATTCTGTTGCTATTTTTTTTATTACCCTTTACATTTATATAGATTTAAAAATGACAACATCTTAAAATATATTCATTATACATGAAGTTTAGAAAAGTTAAGGTGAACTCTGACCTCCTCAGGTCAAAGGTCAGTATTGTGCGCGTGACAAAACCAGTGCTCCGCTCGCGAGCGCTGTGAAGATTAGCTCTGAATGTAGTTTCACGACTGTAAAATAAACCTGTGTGTGTCTCATCTGCGGCGACTGTGGCGATGGCAAAGCGGCACAATGTGGAGGGACATTTCACTACGTGTCACAAAAGTTACCGAGCGAACTACCACCAGGACGTAAACTACGGGCAGGAAAGGCACGTGAGCTAAAGGCAGCTTCAGGTAAACAACTTTTTTTTTTTTTTCACGAGACCAGAGAAAAGAAAAAAAAAAAATCATAAAAAGCAACAGAGATTTATTTAAAAATATGTAAGTTGATTTTTCTTTTAACATTATATAATTGATAACTTTTTGAAACATGGTGCAAAAAGTTTTTGTTTTGTAAAAAGGTTTGTCAGTGGCCTGTGAAAATGGGACACTGAGATGAAGTGATCACCTGAAAAGTACTGAGATTTATAAAGTTAAAGTGCTGAATACTGACATCTGTTTCCCACCTTGCTGTCATTGTTGATTGTGAGAAATCATGAACGTGATCAGTGTTTTCAGAGATGATTATCATTAATTATTATTAATAATGTGTAACTAAGGGCAAACTGAGCATATTTGTCATTTCAGAAGAGCGAATCAAACTGGTCGCCCTTCATATGACTCAGTACTCATGAAGTAGCCCTCGGTTTTAAAAAGGTTGGTGACCCCTGGTGTAGAGTTGGACAGTGTGAAAGAAGCGCAAAGAAACCACCAAAATGAGCTAAGATGAATACGAATGTCTATACAATGTCAATATTAATGAGGTGTTAAAAGCAAGCATGGTAAAAGCAAGTACAAAGACGTCAGGTGGACTGGAGAACCAGATGGGATTCGATGTGAAAGTACAAAATACAATGTTTTTTGTAATTGAAGTGATTTTATTTTGGTTCCAGTACAGATATATTGAAAAAAAAGCAGCTCTTAGGGTTAAATAAGGCCTCTGTGTACTGTCTATATCTAGTTTTAAAGCATTTGCATTTTCACAAAGCAGAAAGTAAGACTAGTGCGCTGTTAGCATTCTAGTTGTGAGCATTAATATGTTGTGCAAAACTCCTCTGTGGCCTCTGAAATTTGAGAAAAACGATTTTAAACTCATTGCCGTGGGGTTTTGCTAATACCGCTATCGACTGGCTGTTGGAACAACCCTAACCTTTATTTGTTGTGATAAATAAGACTTGAAAAAATGGTACCTATTTCCTGGAATCACCTACTTCTTCACCCTGAAAACCTCCAGCAACAAAAGCTTCGGCCCTCCAGTCACCTCCGCAATCACCACCAAGATGAGTTTTGGTCCTGACGCTGAAGAAGCCCTCAGCCAGTCATGAAGCAGCGCACGCACATTAGACACAAGAGTGCTGTTAAAGACTTTAGTTTCAGTTGGAGCGAAAAACATCCTACTCGAAGACGCTATACCTGATATTTACTGTCATTATAGTTCATTTTAAACGGCTCACATTGGTCTAAAGTTACTCCTCACTTACTCAACATTCCAAGCATCGTAATATTTCACCACAATGAGTTTGAACTTCTCACAACTTTCAGACACCGATGATTTTTGGCGTGACGGTAAAGCGAACAATAACTTCCTGATTATCGGACAATAAAATGCTATATAATTAGATTCTGGCAGCACCTAGTAAATTATTATTTTGACCTCGATAGCTCCTTATACAATATACCTGGAACAAGACCAACTTTGTATGAATAAATGAAAAAAATCAGTTACAGGACATTGTACAGTTTAACGGCAACAAACTGTGAATGCATTTAAATATCTGGAACATGCACAACAGGCAAATCTTTCAGAAAGTTCAAAGTTCTGTTTGCCTGGCAGACTGATATCGAGCTATATATTTTATACAGATTGATACCAGTCTGGTCCCATGTTGCGTCTCGAGCCTGGTCAAACGCGATCGTCCAATCAGATCTGTTTTTTTCAGTGACATGCGAAACGAAGGAGCTCGTTGGTCGGCAATGATTTACAAATAAAATCAAATTTCAGTCACCTCAGATTAACAGTTTATTGATTCTGCAGAAATCCACTGTGTTTTTCAGCCCCCTGTGATACTTTTTTTCCTTTATTTTTCCCAATATGGATGGGCCTGTCCCTGATTCGCTAAGCCACCTTTCAATCATGCCCGTTTGAAGACGAAGGGATTCACAGATGACCAGATTCACAGTATTGAAGAAGTATTTATTCTGGATCTCAAGCATGAGTTCTGCGTCTTTTTGCCAAGTTAACTTTAAATAATAGACTTCCATTCCTCCCTGACTCTGATACAGGGTCACTACGGATCATGTGAGCGAGCTAATGTTCTTTCTCCTCCCTCAAATAACTGTCGGCATGCAAAACTGTCAATCTACAAAATGTCCCCGCAGGCATTTGTCAACAATTCAAAAATGGTTAGTGACTGCTCTGAAAAGCTGTTTATTAGTGTCATTCATTTGTGAGGAGGAAGCGAAATTGGCGTCTTCCTTCCTCTAACTCTGTTCAAATAATAAAGGGCACATATGTATTTCTATCGTTATTGGTCTTTAAACACGCTCTTAACCTTACCTTTGCTTTGGCATTTCATGTTTTAGAATTTAAAATACTGCCTATTTATAGAAAACACATATTACGCTCTATAAGCCCGTGTTCCTTCACCTAGATTTAGTACTACCATCAACAGAGGGAATTAGCAATGAAAAAAGCTGGCTCTTTAAGCAATGTGGTGGATGTAATTTGACCGGAATTTGATTTGGAAATGATTTATGCTTTAAAACAGTGCTGGAGATTTACAGATTGCTACCTCTGACGTCACAATTCAGGGGAAATTTAAAAAGCAAAAGGACCACGAAAACAGTATCAGTAAAACAAGATTGGACATACATGTTCATTTATTGCTCTTCTTTATTTCCATGATATTGTAGATTCTCACTGAAGATATCGAAACTATGAATGAACACATGCAGAATATAGTAAATCAAAATAAAGTCAAAATAACCAACTCTTTGATTTGATCACAGCTTTATACTTTTGGCATTTCTTGACCCTGACAAGGCACGCCTGTGAAGTGAAAACCATTTCAGAAGACGTCATCATGAAGCTCAATGCGAGAAGACCGAGGAAAGCAAACGCTTAGGAATTTAGGCAAGACAAGTTTATTTGTATAGCACAATTCGTACACACAGTAATTCAAAGTGCTTTACAGAATAAGAAAGACTTTAAAATCACACAAATCACAACATAATCACAAATAATTATCATAAAATTACCATTAAAATAGAAGAGTGCAGAATTAAAAACCTTTCAGTCATATTCATATATAAACAGAACTGTTTTGAGCCCGGATTTAAACATTGTCAAAGTAGAGGCCTGTGTCACATCTTCAGACTGTTCCAGGTTTTAGCTGCATAAAACTGAAACACTGATTCCCCATGTTTAGTCCTGACTCTTTGCACCAGCAGGAGGCCGGTCCCTGAAGTCCTCAGAGTGTGAGATGGTTCATATGACACTAACATGTCAGAGATGTACCTTGGTGTTTGGCCATGGAGAGACTTGTTCACACAGAGCTGCTTTAAAGTTTATTCTCTGAGCCACAGGAGCCAGTGCAGAGACCTGAGCACAGGACTTATGTGCTCGTACTTCCTGGTTCTAGTCAGGACCCGAGCAGCAGCGTTCTGGATGTACTGCAGCTGTCTTAACGCTCGTTTGGAGAGGCCAGTGTGCAGGCTGTTACAGTAGTCTAACCTACTGGAGACAAATACATGGATAAGTCTCTCCAAGTCTGGCTTTGACAGTATACCTTTGATTTTTGCAATGTTTTTTAGAGGGTAAAAAGCTGCAGATGTTATTGATTGGATGTGGCTGTTAAAGTTCAAGTTTGAGTCCATTATTACCCCTAAATTTCTAGCCTGATCTGAAGGTTTTAGAGACATTTTGTATAAAATATTTTAAAAAGTGGTTGACTTTTTTTTTTTTCTTTGCTACATAATTCCATGTAACTTGCAGTCTTCCATATGTATAAAATGTAGAATGAATGAGATATTGTGAACTTGTAAGTGTATACGTCTATGAAAAACATCTTGTAAATGCGACTAAAGGAAGTTGAGAACAAAGTTTTTTTCTTCTGCCCTGTCTCACTATCTAATCTCACCTTTCTGAAAGCCTGGAACGCTCAGAGAATTGTGTTAATTTTTCCACCGCTGTAACCATGGTAACCTCAATGCCACGATGAAATGTACTAATTATACCTTTATAATGAGGATGTGTGAAAGTGATGTTTTGTCAGTGAGGATTGGACCTATCTGCAGAGCTCCCAACGTCCAGTCCTCTGCTTCATTTGCTGCTGTCAGTCAGTTTGGAGAGTAGGTGTTATAATTGCACAGGTGGATCTCTGTTAAATACATTTGCATTTCAGACACTTGGCTGGACTCAGATCGTTGGAATAACACTTTCACCACCTGTCCATCACAAAACGCTGCCTCCTCTTCGGCGTCCAGAACTATTGTAACTGTTAAATTTCGTAATATTCAATTTGTCAGAGAAGCAAGACTGTATTACCTGTGAGTGATGTGGAATAAAATGTGTCAGCATATTGCTATATTACTTACAGTACAAGAGCCAGTCATCCCGAGGCATTGCTGTCTCACTGCTGACGTAGGCTTGTCTGTTGAGCTTTGGACAGGACCGTACTGTGAACCATGAAGAGGGTTCAAACAGGGCAAGGGAGAGACTGCTAGATTACTCAAACATGCATGGACGACATATAAAACATCTTCAGGCAGGTTTTGATGAGGGAACAATGTTTTACCATGGTAGAAAGCTCCAAAAAAAAGCACATTCTGCATAATATCCCCACTTTAATGAACACACATGAGATACTTGTGGCAAACATGCTGGATTGTTGCCTTGGGCTGATTTCCATTGGTTGTACCACATTCACTCTCGCAAACGCAACACTGGCGGCAAGGTGGGTGAAGAGTTTTACCCAAAGGCACGACGGCAGTATACATTGCAGACACTGCCCCCCCTCCCACTGATAAAATAACTTAATTTATCTTTAAACAGTTTAATTATTCGAGCTGCAATGAAGAGCCTCGACCCCATTATACCTGAAGTTTAATTACCTGAAACATGTGGCCACAGTTCTCTATGAATCACAATGTCTACACTTAAATTGTAGCTAGTTTCACTTTTTAATTTTGATTTAGTGTTGAAATAATTAAATAATTAAATACATTTTTTTTTTATTTTTTATTGACAGCACTCGTTCGGAAATAGAGGCTCAGTGGTTAAAGCAGCGGCCCCCGAATCTGAAGGTCAGGGATCGATTCTCACTCAGACAGTTTTTGTCATTGTGTCTTTAGGCAAAAATGTAGTATGAAAGTGGTGAGTAAGTGATTTGCGGGGTGTTCAGAGGGGCCGATGGCGCAGATTGGCAGCCTCGCTTCTGTCAGTCTACCCCAGGGCAGCTGTGGTGCCAATAGCTTACCGCCTTTGTCTGTGGAGTGAATGAATAATGAATACAGCATAGAGCTTTCAAACGCTTCAACAAGCCTGTACATCACATTAAGGCATTGTTATTATGATTAGCGATTGTCACTAATATGTACCACTGGTTCCATTATTTATCAAGGTCTGTCCTATTCTCATTTTCTATATTCTTGCCTTTCCTTGGTTCTTCCTTTCCCTCCTTTCCCTGGTCTCCCTCTTCTGGGCACATGTGTCTGGTAGCAGTCTCTCATCTTCCATCATTTGTATCATTAGTGAACACTCTGCACATTCACACTGCTCCTCTCCCACAGTCTCTATCCCTCCCTTATGGTGCGCAAGACCACACACATTTCTCACATTAAAGTCAAACACGAGAACAAAGGCCCAAGAAGCCTGTAAGAGACGAGAGACGTAGGTTAAAAGGCATTATAAAACACATAATAGGGAATTGAACAGAACAAAAGTAAAATAGCAGACAAAGGAAGTGGTTCTCCCTCTGTCTCATGGCGGAGCAGCCATGTTAGTGAGGGTAAGAGCCTGGAGGGTTTGTCTGACAGTCTCTGACAGTGTGCTCTGCTCTGCCCCACACACTGAAGCTTTCCCTCCTGACAGCCCACGTCCATCAGCACAAATCCTAAATGCACTTTTATTCTGAGAGGAGGAAGAGAGAGAGAGAGAGGGAGAGTAAGGGAGGAGGCAGCTGAAAGAGGCTGTGGAAAGCAGGGGAACACTGTGGAGCATGTGTGATTTCAAACATGTGAACAGTGTCAGAGTTTGAATACTCTAGCAGCACCTTGTCAAAAATATTGTTTGCAAAATGGCAGCCGCATGAGTTTGGCCTGTGACATTACTGAGTGTGGGGAAAATGGCTAAAAATAGGGATTGGCGGAATTTTGGAGCCAATACAATCCAATCTAATATTTGACCGATGAGCAATGCTTGACAATACCAATATTTAGCTTTTTTAATCTATAGTAAGGACCATTAATTTGTCTTAAGTAAAGATCATAAATTAACATTCCATATAAAACATAGCACAGTGTATTTGTCTGGGATATAAAATCATTTGTTACATGTTTGTTCTAATCAGATTTGTGTTTTGAACAGACAAAATGGAAATAGAACTATCTAGGAATGACACATGGGAACAAAGAGAATAGAATGAATATCTGCTGATCTGCTGATTGAGAAAACCAATTGACATCAGCTACAGATATTGGAAACAATATATTGCCCATCCTTAGCTAAAGATATTGCTGCTTCACTGTTATTATTGTTATAACTACATATAGCATACGTGTTTGTATTTTTTCTTATCTGCTGCCCTATGATGCAGTGAAATTCTACAAAATGGTGCCATATATATATTTGTGTCAGTGTCCTAATGGTATAACCCAATGTTGGCCAAGATTTGCCAGAAATGTTTAATATCTCTTTTTGTTATTAGCGTATTATATTAAGATTCATGAATACTACTGGAAACTCACATTTGATTTATCATGTACTAAATCTATACTGATCCACACACGGTAAGAGTGTTTGAACCAGGTGTGTGGTCAGTCACGTAGAGAGCCTCCCCATCCATCATCCACTAACAGACATTTTCTGCTCCTTTAACACAGGGATGACGCTTCCTCACTGCAGGGACATGACTCCCTCACAGCATCAACCACCTTCCACCACTTTAATTTAACCATTTATATCCATTATCTATTATAGTTTTATTCCATCCTCACCATCAACTCCGGGAATAATTGATTTGTTATTTTCCAAACCTGTATCTAGCCACGTTTTTAAATTCTGTTGCCAGTCCCCTGTATGTTTATCTATAAATAGGTACGATAAAACTTTTGAAACTACGTAACAGCAACAAGCAAACATAGAAATTTACAAATCTCTATACAGCTAATGGTTCAAATAATACATTTCCAGCATTTAAAAAAATAAATAAATAAATCTAATAATTCACCAGTGCACCTCAAGGGTGTGCCTTTGGTCCACTCATATTTATTTTTCTTCATTAGTACATTTCATATCTGCTTACTGTACAAGGAGAACACCAGCTCTACCTTTTCATCAAACTCGACACTACTCTTCCTCCTTTCTCTGTGACTGCAGACATGGTCAAAATAAATCAGTAACCCTTTAAGGACTGAGCGCAATATAGACCATTATAGCTCGTCGAGATGTTTTTGTTTTGTTTTTTCTTTTTTTAGCCATAAAAATCATGTTAAAGGAAGTTTCAGCGTTTTTCAGCACTTTTACCTTTTTTCACACTACTACTTTTATTTCACATATCCACCCGTATTTTTCCTCTGATATCAAATAGTACAAACTGTGCTCTGATTGGTCATCTTGGAGGGACAACGTAAGCATATTACCATAATGACAGTAATACATTTAAAGAGCCTGATGCCTCTGCTTTGAGATGGTGTTTAAATTTACTTGATAGCACAATTGATTGTGGAGTTAATGTAACTCCGCAATATAGGGTACAGTAATATAGGGTTAAACATATTTTTATTAATGTTCAACAATCAACATGTTGTATTGATTCATGAATAAAATATATATTAAAAAAGTCAAATTACACAAAGTAATTACACACTTACAGGTCTGAAAACCTTTGCACTGCTTTTCTGTTCATCACTGACAAATACAATCCAATGCTGTTCATGGCATTCAGTATACAAAGTATAATGTATTCTTTGTTTGATGTATCTGTATTTTTATATATTTCACCTGCTTCAAATATTAATTTCACAAATTGTATTATTAAAAAAAGGAAATAAATACATTAAAAATGCTTATTTAATTTCAATGAAAAGTCTTTATATATCCATATATATATATATATATATATATATATATATATATATATATATATATATATATATATATATATATATATATATATATATATATATATCCATATATAGATATATATATATATATATATATATAAATATTTTATTGGGTAATCATTTTTTCTTTCATACTCAGGAAGGTTTCAAAGCAAATAATTATTATTTGCTTCCAGAGACCCACCAACACCTAAGAATCACTTACTTTCTGAAAAGATAACCTGACATTTCACTGAGAGGAAAATACAACCTCTTCTTTGAGATACTCCCAGGCTATATTTTCTCCAAAGACCTATTTCAGAGAGCTATATTATACACTCCACATTCAGTAAAGGTATATTATGCGTTTATGAAACTGAAAATACTGCACTTTGCAAAGCACTTATTTCTTGACTCCATTAAAGTGTCTGTTTGAAGTCTCATTTCCATCAGAAACAGAGAGGAGTTAATTTTCTCAGAGCGCAGGGTGTTTATTTCCCAAAGTGTCTCCGCTCTGATGTGTTTGTGTGATGGGGTTAAAGACAGTTCTAGTGTGTTGTCATGAAGCCATTGAAGTCTGCAGCAGTCATTAGTGCATCACAAGGTTAGACTGTGCTTAAGCCTGACCTGCTCCAGCCTTGTGCTGTTACTGCAGAGGAGTCACACTCTCACACATTTGTATGACTCCATTAAAAACCAGTTTTTGTCTATGAAGGTTACAACAAGAAGCTGCTTTGAGCTGTGTGCGAGTGCCAGAGGGAGCAGGGCATCTGACACGTCTCAATGAGGAACTCTTACATTCTAATACTCTTTCTCCTTTAGTTTTATATTAATTTTATATTTATGTTTTATGTTTCTCCTTTCAAAAGTGTGTTTTTTTTGGATTGAATCCACATGTGCAGCTCACCTCTGCTCTCATCTGACTCCACAAACAGCACGGAGCCTGTATTTGTGGCTCTTTGAAGAAGTGAACTTCAGATTAAAGTGAGTGTTAACAGAGTCAATAGTCTGTCTGCTGTGCTGTAGAGATGTTTTTCTACTTGACTGACAGATATTGAGTTGTTTGGATCAGAGTGACTTTTATAATTATTTCCTGACAAAAAAGCTACGCTACGCTCACGCTAAATCAGGTGTGGGCTTTTGTGAGAGTAATGTGTTTGGTGTGATGATGTTGGTAAAGCATGAAATATAGTTTTGTGGGTTGAACTTTCTGAACTTGTTTAAATACATGATGCCACCACCAGGATTAACAGGTAGATTAGCCAATCAGGGACACGCATGGTCTGTCTGTATCAAAATAAAAATGGTTGCTTATAAGGAAAAATGAAATAAAAAAAATATATATATATCAAAGGAGACTAAAAAACTTTGTACATTTTTAACTCTTAACTCTGTAAATGATGGATGAGCTCCTTCGTTTCAAATGCGTCACTGAAATAAATATGTGATTGCATGGACGTGTTTGGTTCTGGCTCGAGATGCAATGGAGGGCATGGGGACCAGACTGATATCCCTCTGTATAAAAAATACATGCAGATACCAGAGAAGCATCCATGAACGCACAAAGCTACTGCCCATTGGAGGTATGATGGGGGGGCAATTGCCTTATTTGCAACCTGCGAGTGTGTCCTCAGGGAGCTGACAAAGAAGGCAATTCTGTGTGGAATTTTCATGTTTCTCTCCGTGTCTGGGTTTCCTCCGGGTACTCTGATTTCCACATCAACCCAAAACATGCTCTAGAGGTACAGTCCTCCAGGAAAGGTAGGCCTGACCAAGGAGATGGGTCCCCTGCAGTTCCCAACGCTTGCGATTAGGTGCTCCAGCGTCATTGAAGGATTGGTGAAATACAGAGAACAAATTTCCCTACGACAAATAGAACTTTAACCTTATTTAAAACATCTCATTTGAAAATACTAAAAGGAAGTAAAAACTAAAAGGACTAAAAGGTCTGCAAAACAAACAGTCCAACCACATGCTTCAGAAGTACTATAAACACTTTCCATTTCTTCTTTCCTAGTTTATCATCCATTAAAGGTAATAATCTTGTCAGACACCTATTTTCATGCCCATTTCCCCTTATTGTCTTCTGTCTGGAAAATGCCTGCACACACTTTCACCACTTACATTTAAATTGTCCTCCATCTTTTACATCAGAGCTCATAAGTGGCACTCTCCAATACTTCTAACATCCTGTTTACATCATTTTTCACTCTTGTCTTTCTTAAAACATGACAGTCAATCTATAACAAACTCACTGAACCTATTGAGCAATCCGTGGACTGTTTGCTCGTGCTGTTGCAAATACTAAACATGCATTTACATGTTCAGTCAGGCTTAGACCCTCTGTCACGTAACACAATAGAATGCTGCACTCCTCTTCGGTTCTCTTCACCTTGGCTTCAGTCCTTCTCTGTGGCTTTCATGTGCTGTACAGAGCAAGGCTGGGGCTGGGAGGGGAGTGACAATCAAAAAAAAACATGTCCTTGTACATGGTATATTCAAATATTGTGGCTAAATTGGCTCTGTGCACAACCCGGCTCGCTCACAGTTCTTGTCAATACCTATACATCTTTTTTTTTCTCTCCATGGAGTTTGTGGAGTGACAATAGAAAAGAAAAACATGTCCTTGTACATGGGATATTCAAGTTGGCTTAGCTATGTATAGACAAACCAAAGAAAACACTTTAAATGTAGTAAGATGGAACATTTCATGCCCTTGTTGCTGAAAGACCAAACATACAGTCGGACAAAACATTAACTGTACGTGGATTAAAGCTGTTTGGATCTTCCTTGGACATTTTCCCTTCGCTCGAGTTAGTTAATGTCCAATGCAAGATAAAAAGATTTGTAGCTGTCTTAAAAACTTGAAAAACAGAACTCATTTTAAATAGTTTGCAGTGGTCCAAAGTCATTCCTTCGTCGTATTTAATAATTAGTTTATTCGCGCTTTTCACAATTTTCAGAGACCAAGAGTGGAGTTTTGCTGTCATGGTAATGGTAGCAACTGACATGACTAATAGCGCACCCACTTACTTATTTTTGGACAATAAAACCAGGGGCGACGCCTGAGAGGAGGCTTGATGGGGCCAATGCAGCCTCATAGCTCCCCCCACTTTCATAGCACATCAAATCTGGACTTAAAATGTTCAAATTGCAACCACAGAAGAGCATTCAAACTGAAATTAAAGTTGAAAATGATGCCATATTAGGTTTTATAAATTACTACAGGAGCTAACTACATTTATCCATTCATTCATCCATTTTCTTCCGCTTATCCGGGGCTGGGTTGCGAGGGCAGGAGGCTAAGCAGGGACTTCCCTCACCCAAGACACATCCTCCAGCTCCTAACTACATTTAAACTTGATTAAAAGAGCGAAGCAAACAAGATAGAGGATGGAGGGTAAGTTATTGTTAAAAGGCTCTAAATTAACATGTTAAGTGAGCACCCACACTGAACACCTTAGCACCCCCTGAGATCCTTCAACCAAAAACGTCTGGTGTCAAGAGCTGCTTCTACAATATATCTGTACTTGGGCAAGACAAATTTTGCTCAAATTCATGGGATAAAAATTCTGGGCCTTCAAAATAGTCGAGGGACATTTCAACTTATCTCCTTTGGCGTTTTTAAAGGCCATCTATATTTAATGAAAAATATTTTAGCCTGCCATTTAACAGTGGAGGAATAATGTACGTTTCAGGTTTCATAAATTATTCCATGGAGAGCTCACGCAACTGTTCAAATAATCTTTGTCCGTAGCCTTCGGAAAACAAATGTGCACTCACTGTCTGTAGAGAGTGAGTGGAGAACCTTTTGTGAATGAATGAGTCCAGACGGTCCAAATTCACGTTCTGTGTTCAGCCTGGAGGACACGCTTTAAAAAACAGGCCGAACATGATGGTGGTGAATAATTCATATCACTCGAGCTTTCTAAACACCTTCCATTTTGTCTGTGAGCCTGGGGAACACACTGTAATGCCACAACTATTTCTTCAAAGCATAAATTGAAAAATGTAGCTTCATATTGGTAGGCATGTCAAGGGAGGTTGTGTTATACAGTTTAACAGAATTCATTTTACATTCAAGCCAGTCACATTCACAAATCAGTGTTAAACTCCGTAATAAATCGTAATTATAATTGCAGAATGAAAGAGTCTCAACCAAAAGGACACTTAAGTATGTCGCTGGCAGCTTCCATCACTGTACTTACTCTGCAAAACATATAAAGTACACAGGCTTTGGTCATACAAATATACAGGGAACGGCCTAGGTTAAAATGTTTTTTTTTTTGTTTGGGCGAAATCAAATGGAGAAAAATGTGAGTGAAAGTTGTATTACTCTACAGTCAAATATTTTGAAAGCTGTCTCTCAAACGATTATGTCATGGCCTGCGTCATTATGTCATGTGTGGTTTATCTGTGTATAATACTGTACTGACTGTTCTTTTCCAGAGACTCATATCCAGCTACTCATCAAAAAGTCTGTTCACAGAATCAATGTTGTGGTCCTCTTTTAGACAAACATTCATCCATCCATTTTCTTCCGCTTATCCGGGACCGGGTCGCAGGGGCAGCAGTCTAAGCAGGGACTCCCAAATTTTTCTCACCCCAGACACATCCTCCAGCTCCTCCAGTGGGACCCCAAGGCGTTCCCAGGCCAGCCGAGAGACATTCCCTCCAGCGTGTCCTGGGTCTTCCCCAGGCCTCCTCTCGGTGGGACGTGCCCAGAACAGACAAACATGAATGTGGATTAATTACCTGCATTTTCATTGTGTGTAGACATATTAATGACCCACAAATTCAGACATGTCAAACTCAGGCCCATGGGCCAAATTTGGCCCTCGATATAAATATATTTGGCCCGCAACATTATATCAAATATGCATTAGAGCTGACCTCTGTTGACACTTAGCATCTGCTACCTGTCGCCTCATCAACTTTAATCCAACCATTCTGAAAAACATGCAGATGTTGTTGAAATTTTCAATAAATATTTAGTTTGGCCCACGACTTAATCAAAGTTTAAAATTTTGTCCCTCTGTGAATTTGCACTTGACACTCCTGCACTAATTGTTCATACCCACGCAAGAATAACTGGACAGGGAGGCAAGGAAACGACAATCTGCCCAATCTTATGTACAGAAAAGTAGTCCCACTGAAAAATAAGTGTAGAGTGAAACATTATTTAAGCTACTTAATATAATTTATTTCTGGGTCAGTGTGAGTGTACTTTTTGATATTTAATCTGCCCTGCCCAGGACTTTCAGAGCTTACGTTGGCAGACTTGAGCTCAGTGTTTTGGATCTCACTCGCCGCTTTCTCTTTTTCTACACGTCTTTAACACAACGGCACCATGAGCATCACGGGGCCGACACTCACACTCTCCTCAGACTCCTCTGTCAAGTCTGTCAACTATACATTTTCAGTGTGTTTAAAAATTAAGAATACACCTTTTAAATATTCAGCACATATTTTCAAGCCGTCAAATTAAACATTTGAAATTCTGAGTGATAAATTTCGCCTCCTTGCCTCGTTGGTTCCTTACCTCCTTCCTTGATTCCTTCCTTGCTTGTTTCCTTGCCTCCCTCCTTGCCTCCTTGCATCCTTCCCTCATTGCATCCCTCCTTCATTGTGTCCTTGCTTCCTTCCTTCTTTGCATGCTTGCCTCCTTGCTTCCTTGTTTTTCGCTTCCTTCCTTCCTTGTACCCTTCCCTCACTAGTGTGACTGAAGGGGAAATGAATAGAACAGATGCCAAAACCATTTTAAAAGTTTAGATCAACTTCAAACAGTTTTAGCTTATATTGATATGCAAATTAGTCATGTGCGTCTGTAACCAGGTCTTATGTGTTCAGATGCATCCTTGCTTCCTTCCTTGCTTGCACCCTTCCTTTCTTGCATCCTTGTCTCCTTCTTTCCCTGCTTCCTTTCTTTTCACCTTGCTGCCTTGTCTTTCTGGTCTTTTAAAGCCTGACACGATCATTCCTGTTCCTAAACACTTGAGGCTCAAACTGCATGCAGTGCAGCTCCGGTCCAGTGGCCGCAAGTACTCCGTATGGTGAAAAATACACGAGGAGCTCAGACAGCATGTTGGGCAATATGGTGGTGCCGACGGAGGTGCCGCGGCGCTCTGAATTAAATCTGTCCCATTCTATTTTTGCTGGACGCCAGAGCCCTCTGAAAGCCTTTGACAGAAAGTCATATAAGTGTGAGTGAATTGTATCCAGTCCCTAGTAAACAAACATTTACTTTCAAACACTCAGGAATATACTTGTTATAAACAAAGAATAAATGATTCCACTGTTCCACTGTTAATTACTTTTAATCATGCAATTGTTGGAACTGCAGTATTCTAATGTAAGCTGTATGCAAAATGCATTTTTACACTGGTGTGGGGGGGGGGCTGTTAATTATGCTAATGTGAACTGTGTGCCTGTACTTTTCCAGGTTGGCGAGATGGAAAAGCTAGAAACTAAAGAATAATAAGACAATACCATTTTAATACACTTTTTTTTTTTTTTTTTTTTTTTTTTGTGGAAAATGTCAAAAGATATACAAAAACAAAGCAAAAACACCAATCAACTCCAGACTCTATGTTCCCAACTGGTTGCATGCACTCTCCCCACTCCTAAAAATCCTCTAACAAGCTCTGATTTTCACGTGTGTTGTGTAGGAAATTATGCAAAATGCACATCGCCACCACCAGAGTGTCCACATGTTTAGGAGTTTATGTCCCTCAACATGATCCTCCATCTCACCTGAGAGGATGCCAAAGGTATATTCAACAGACCTGGGGCAGAGTAGAGCCTCATGAGATATGTCTTTAGTGGGAAGGCTGCAGCTCCCTCTGTAACAAATGGTGCTGGACCCAGGTGAGGTACACCAGGGAGAGGAGCATTGGGGGGCACGTGCAGGGTTGCAGAGTTCCACTGTTCAAGCCGCTCCTTAGTTCAGATGCAGCAAACACTCCTATCTCTGCTCCTCCCATGGTCACCCATCTGAATGACAGTAAACCGACACTCAGAATTTAATGTGATGTCACATGTGGCCAAACAGGAAGCACTGGCCTCATTTCCAGGCACTCCACCCACAAACTGATATCGACACGTGGATGACAACTGGACTAACATCAAAATTCAAAATCTGGAACACTTTACTGCACATTTTAATGCGGTGGATCCAAACAGAAACTAAACAGCCACTTCATAAGAGAATGTGCCAACACCGTTGTGAGAGCTCCTTGGGACCCCAGTCTGCTGTGCATCTCCATCTCAAAGCCACTAACCCCTCCTTTAAAGATAGTGAGGTTCAGATCTTAGCCAGAGAAAATTTTTGTTAGGAAAGACAATCCTTCTTTGAACAGGAATGGGGGCAGGAAGACATCATCTTTCCCCCCACCTCTAACTCCATCCTCAGACCCAAAGCAAACAAAGTAAACAAAGAAAACAATACAACTAGTCAGGATGCCAATAGGTGTGAAGGCACCCATTAAGAGCTGAATGAATATGCTAAGTATGTCTCAGGCACACTGCACACTCAATAGCTCAATAGACCTAGCCTACAAGCAGAAACTGTAAACAATAGCGGTTTCCTGTTTCAGAGTAGTTAGCTCCTCCCTTCAGATAGATATAAGGCAGTGTCCACCAACAATCTGTCCTGAACTGAAGAAGCGGCTTGGATGAGCAGCAAAACATCTTCACTCCTACAACTTTTTGTCCAGTTGACAGATTTTACTTTTGGCTGTTGTGTGTTCAGATGCACACAGAATCTCCTTCCCCAGTTTAGGATGAAATCAGCCAATGACTGAGACGTTCATTTGAACATAATGAATAAAGCCATCAGTGCCTAATGTACATTTTAAAATTATCAGGGTATTAATTTTGCCAAGTCAGCCCTGTGAAATATTACATAACTTTTTAAATAAGATCTTGAATTGAAATTTCCACTTCACCCTAATTAAAATAAAAAACATATTATATAACATAATCGGAAAAATACAAAAATAAACAAAAAATTCCCCCCAAAAAAGGGAGGGCCCCAAACTCAAAATCCCCTTGGGCCCCAAGAATGCTAACTCCTCCACTGGCTCAAATTGTTATGCAACTGCCTCTGAATTGAGCTGCGTGTTCTTTCAGGAAAAGATTTTTAAAATTCATTGTGCACTTAAACTGTGAATGGCAATTCGGTTTTCAATGGCCCTTTTGTCTGTATTGTATTTCATAAATGGTACCATCTAGAGTAGGAGTCAAAAATAACATTTCACCGAGATCCAGTTTGAAAAAAAAAGCCCTAAGCCAATGTCCAGAACACCACCAGGTCTTTTATGCCAGTTTTATTTTATAAGATAAAAAGTAGTATAATTCTGAATTCTAATAATTCTTCATTCTAATTCTTCTTCTTTTGAGGAATAATGTTTACATGTGCTGCTTTGCAGAGCAGAATTCCATGCCCGCTCTATGAATGAGTCATTTTATGTCCATTCTAACTGGACCCTGTTCTGTCTCTCCTCTGTGTCTCACTTGGGCCAAAACTTGTCACGGAATAGTACAGCTGAATCTGCAAGTATCCAGACACATGACACACACATGCTCTAAATACAAGGCATTTCTGTTCGCTCTGACCACGGAGCAAAAAGTGAGAGGGGCAAGTAAGCCGGAGCAGTGATGTCCCTTGCTTCTCTCATCGATCAAACTGAGCAGAAAACATCAAACCTCTATGTGCCAATGCAAACTCTTATCGGCCTGCACACCACTTGTTTCTTTATTTGTCAATAATAGACTCCACATCTGAGCTCCCGCGCTGTTAAAGCTTTCTCTGGTCGTGCTGCGAGTGGTATGACACAAAAGGGTTGCACTACTGTGCTCTGCTGAATGAGGGGTTTTACACGTTTAAGTCTAAAGTCCTTGGTGAGAGTTTTAAGGTCTGGATTAAAGCTACCATCCACAAGTTTGTTTGATTTGATAAAAATCAGTAAATGGCAGATGTGAAGCCTGTTGCTCCTCCTCTCACCTGGCCTTTGCTCAGACTCACCTAAGCTCTCTGGTCTTCTTCTGTCAGGCCACAGCTGGGACATTATCAGACTGCAGTAACATAGATAACATCTAGCGGTGATACCTGAGAATACAACATGACCAGGCAGGCCAGTCTAATGGTAGCTTTAAGTGAAAGGGATCTATGTCTATCCGAACTCTAAACATGACTTACTTAAACAACTTTTGTGAAGGCTTGCAAGGTAACTGGCATTGTAATTTTGGGCTATACAGAAATAAACTTGAAGTGAACACACTAACACTAAAAGTGAAGCCCTGTTGCACTGCTGGCATAGGTCTAGTGATATTACTGTCACAACTGACACACCTGACTACACAGTAGTCTTAGCAGACAATGTTCTTTTGACTTGTGTTGAATGATGCAACCAATGCCACAATAAACCATAAAACAGATAGTAATTTTTGTCCAGTAGGTCCTACTGCCAGAGCTTGTGTTTGTGGACATTTGGACGGTCCGTCTGAAGTGTGTGGAGCCAATATTGACAGGGCTGTAGCTGTGGATTGTAGCACAGAGAGGACAAAGGCGTCTCCAGATGGATTTGTGGACAGAGATGGTTCAAACACAGATACAATCCTCTCTGGACCAGCAGACCAAAATATCTCCCTCTCACACTCTTCTCAGCATGAAGCCTCAGAGCATTTGAGAGAGCAGTGGTGTTCATTTTGGTGTTAACATTTTCTCATAACCAGTTATATCAATTAAAGGTTTGTTGTTTGTTTTTCTCTATGTGGTGTCACTGCTTTGCCTGAAATGTTCCCATGTTTAATTCAACTTACGATGGAAGGATGAAGCTTGAGAGAGACATTTGGTTGCTGTGTGGGACTGTTGCGGCTGAAAGGCAAAGCTCTTAGTTTAATCCACATTCCTACCCTCAGCTATGGTCATTAGTTTTGGTAATGACTAAAAGGAAGAGATCATGAAAAAAGCGGTCAAAATGTGTTTTCTCTGCAAGGTGGCTGGGTGCTCCCTTAGAGATGGGGTGAGGAGCTCAGTCACATGGGAGGAGCTTGGAATAGAGTCACTGTTCCTCCACATCGAGAGGAGCCAGCTGAGGTGACTCCTGGATGCCTCCCTTCTGGGCATGTCCCACTGGGAGGAGGCCCCGGGGAAGATCCCGGACACAGTGGAGGAACTATTTCTCTCAGCTGGAGGAATTGTGCGTGGAAAGGGAAGCCTGAGCATCTCTGCTTAGACTGCTGCCTGCCTAACCCGTCCCTGGATAAAGCAGGAGAAAACTGATGGATGGATCTATGGAGAGGCGAGCCCACTGACTAAGAATAATGGATATCATTCATGGCAGGTTTTTACAAGCTAATTTGTACTTCAGCTTTTCTTACTAACATTTCTGGCATTAAGAAAATGTTTTCTTGACTTGAAATGTTCTTCTGGAAGAACAAATCCCACAAGCAGCCTGAAGCATTCATATGCATAGAAAATCTGCAAAATCAGAATATTATTACACATGCTATCAAAAAATATTATTTTTGCATGGTTGTAAGTTATATATTTTCAAAAAAAGGATCCTTTAAAATACAAAAACTATGTTTTTATGAGTTTTATAGAGAATTGTCTATTTGGTCTAACAGACTTTTCACAGCTTTATTGTGACAGCGATAACCTCAGTCTGTCACACCCCCAGTGCTCTCCACATGGGCCACACCACATTAGTTATTTCAGTTTATTTTTTTTTCCTTTTTGTGATTTTGTTACAATTGATGGACACATTTCACATTTGAATTTGAACTATGTCTTTAAGAATCAATGAAATTTATTTTTGTAAAGCCCAAAACCACAACAGCAGTTGCCTCTTAAGGCTGAACATGAGACTGATTTAACCAACAAAAAAACAGAAAATCAGCAATGAAGCAAACATTGGTCAATAACAGACAAACAAATTAATTAACGGGAAAAAAAACAAATGGATAACTGTCCCAGAACATCTTTGTCCTTATACTTTCCTCCTCGACAAGGAAAAACTAAAAAAAAAAAATAAATAAATAAATTTAAAAAAAAAACAGTGATGAAAAAGAAAAACCTCAAGGAGAAGATGATGAGGAGGTGAAATAATTATACCCATTTTGTATCTCTAAAGTGACGACTGTATCTTCTCCAAACCCAGCAGAGGTGGAGATGAAGAGGCAGAAACAGGCTCATATGAAGCAGCTTATTAAACAAATCTCTCACACTCCCACACTGTGCTCTGCTCACCCACAAAGCTCTGAAAATCACTCAGGCTTTGGTTCATAAAGTTATGTGAAGACAAGTCATCACATAACTAGTCATTTATACGTTTGAGGAATCTTCATGGTTAAGAAGGCTCCTAAATGTGGATTGAAAACGGTATTGCGAATGATCTTGATATTTATCTGCAAAGTTCAAACACAAGCACACACATGACAAAATGTATCGTCAATGATTTTTTTTCTTTCTTTTTACTCTCTTTTTTGCACTTTTGGAACCCTATTCTGAAAAAAACAAACAAAACTATGGAACAAGGGACAATAATTGTGTAAGATTAACTTTTTCGAGCAAAACCGGCAACAACAGAAGTAGATCTAGTCCATCTAAAGAGGAGGAAGAATAAAATCAATAAACAATTCAAATGTCTGTGTGGTGTGTGCAGATTATCAGTAATAGAGCAAGAACAGGGGTCAGCATGACTCATGGTTCAAGTGGTTTATGGTTATGGGATTAAAGTTAGCTCTCTATACACTGACGAGACAAAGGGAGTCCACAGACACATGGACAAGTGCCTATGGTTCAGTGGTCCGTCAGAGCCAGTCTGTAGACAGCTCCAGGACAGGACCCATTGGCACGACTGACCAAACACAGCCCGTCTCCAGCTGCACAGAGATGACCAGGGCCCTCTGACAGCTAAAGCGACTGAATACACCTCAAATGAGTCTCAGCGGCAACTTCGGCATCTCTAAAAATTTAACCTCACCATCACACATTGAAATCTAGGGGAAAACGATTTGAATTGTAATTGTTCAACAGTTCGATACTTGTTCATTTTGCAAGCATCTTTGAAACTATGGCAACAGGGCCCCTCCCACTCGGTGTGCAGTCATGGAGTTTTTCATTCTAACGTGAAATGGGGAAATGCTTTGACAGATAAAATGGATTAGATAATTAGATACCATTTTGAAGGTGTTTTTTTTTTTTTTTTTTGTGAACGACTCTCATTTATTGTGATTATGAGAGAGAATATGAAATGGGTCTGAGGCTATTAGTGGTCCTGAAGAGAAATTGATTGGCCGCCAACTCTTGCCTCACTGTTATGATCATTACCCCTCTTTTGTATGTGTATGTCTTTTTTTTTTTTTTTTTTTTTTTTTTGAAAAGGCTGTTTTTTTTTTTTTTTTTTTTTTGAAAAAGGCTGTTTTTTTTTTTTGGTTTTTTTTAAATTATTATTATTTTTTTTTTATAGCGGCTGTTCTGTAACCTATTTAGAGCTTTCTATCACGTCATTGTGTTATGTTATTGTGTTATGTTCAAAAAACTAACTAATTGATACCCCATAGAAGTGGAACACCCCCTCCTTAAGTTTACAATATGTGAATAGTAGAGTAAAAAACAAGAAAAAAAGTTAAAGTAGAAGTAGTAGTAGTAGTAAATAATAAAAGAATGTTGGTGTTACATCTGTATTTTACTCCCACATAATCATTTGCATTATAGTTTCTACATAAATATGTAGTATGTTCATTAGGCAGCATTATACTTCATGAACTCCCACACAGCCGATAATGAGGCCAAAGAGGATAAAACATGCACTTTTAATGTAAGCAATAGTAATTGAAACGGGTTATATCAAGGCAAAAGAGCCACTTAAAGTAAGATGGGTGCCACGTTTACACACCACGTCTGGTTCATGTCAGTGTAATAGTTGAGAGCCCAAGAAAATCCACAGCTGTTCATCTGGTTGTTTATATGTTATCTTTTTCCCAACAGAAATCAAGCTTCTAGCAAAATATGATACATTTCACTATATAAAGTTGGATTTGTGATACTTAAAACAAAAACTTAATTGTGGTGCGATTTGCCTAGTATAACCTTAGATTTAATTACATTAGATTTAATTACACGGTTAGCTTTAATGATGATTTCAGCTTTAATCACTATGCCAGTAAACTATCCCAGTCTGTCCTGTCTTTTTGCACTGTTTTTTCCCTTCTGTATTTGAGCCCGGAGCTGGGTGGAGATTTGGGCTCCTCCTGTGCACACCTTCACCTGATCAGCAATCAAACTGCACCTGGGAAGGACAAAGAGCCAGGACCTGACACTCGGCTCCAGATTGTCTGCGTATCCATTGTGTTACAACTCTGCTTGGCTCAGTTTGTTTTTGCTCTTTGTGACTCGTTTTAAGTTGGATATTTTTGCTCCTCGTCAGATCCCGCTTCCCTGGACTCGCTCAGCTCCTCTGTCTCCGACCCTGCTCTCCACGACTGGTACGAATCTCATCTCACCTTGTCTCAAACCCCACTGCTCCACTCTGCCCCTGGACCACGGCAAACACCCCGCTCTCAACTCCCTGATCGATCTACCTTCATTTGCACATTTAAAATGGTCAGTAAACGTTGTTAAACTTTTCCCTGAGTTCTGTCTCTTTGGTCCCTCCTGTCAGTCGTTACGACAGTTAAAGAGTGTTACCTATGGCAGTAATGTCTTCTAAAGCTCTGATGTTACTCTATGTGTGGTCATGTGGGGGCCGACAAAATAGCCCGTCAATAGTTTGCTGTTTTTTTTTGTAGCTAAATCTACAGCATTCAAGATGCATTAAAACCAGCCTTTAGGATATAGCTGTAGGTGCAATGTGCACTCGGCCTGCAAAATCTACTTAGGATCAGCTCCGGATGTCATATTTTATCCAATATTATTGGACACAAGTACCAGCGGAGCAGTGGGATTGGCTGTTCTTACTAATGCTACATTGTCAGCTTGAGCACTCTTGCCTCACAGCAAGATGGTTCCAGGTTCGACTCCCAGGCCACAAAAGCCTTTCTGTGTGGAGTTTCCATGATTCTCCCCATGTCCAGGTGGGTTTGTTCTGTACTCCTGACAGGTTACCCTACTGGCATTGAAGGAGAAAAACTGATCAATATCCTCCTTCAGTGCTACATTATAACTATATATAGACACGTTCACTCAAAGATGTTGTCCTTTAGTCTCTTGAGTTTCAGTCACAGCTCTGCTTCAGTTCTAATGAGAGACTGAAAAATGCTGACACGAGGAGGGACCAATAATATTGTGCAGGACGAACCCTCACAGAGAAATAACCTTTGTGATATTGCATCTACACGCTGTCCCAGGACACTGCTGCCACAAGCACATTAGAAATGCAGGGGGACTCCTCACTGGGTTAAAGTAGAGATAAAGATAGTACACTGGCGCATCACGGGGAGTAATGGGTATGTTGTGAGTGGGTAACAAAGCAATTTTAGGTGCTATAAAATTCAAAAGATCAAGAATGATCAACATTATGTTCATTAAACCTGTCATGGGCGATATGCACACTACTTTTTATAATTAGTTATAAATTAATTTGAATTTGACTATTTCATGCAATACAGTAATTGCATCAAATAATGTTTATAATTCTGAACTCAATATCCATATAAACATCATCTCATCCTGGCTGCACAGGAGCAGGCCTTGAGCACAAGAGTGATAGAGGCCCTGATCTACCACACCAGACAAGACCCAAGGTGTAGGCTGTGCAAAGAGGCCCCTGAGACAATCCAGCACATAACTGCAGGGTGTAAGATGCTGCAGGTAAAGCATACATGGAGCGTGTGTACAGAAACATCTGTGCAGAGTACGGACTAGAAACCCTCAGTTCAAGGTGGGAAACGCCTCCAAAGGTCGTGGAGAATGATCGAGCCAAGATCCTGTGGGACTTCCAGATACAGACTGACAGAATGGTGATGGCGAACCAACCGGACACAGTGGTGGTGGATAAACAACAGAGCAAAGCCGTTGTGGTGGACATTGCAGTACCAAGTGATGGGAACATCAGGAAAAAGGAGCATGAGAAACTAGAGAAATACCAGGGGCTCAAAGAAGAGCTGGAGAAGGCCTGGAAGGTGAAGGCCTCAGTGGTGCCCGTGGTCATCGGAGCACTCGGGGCAGTGACCCCCAAACTGGAGGAGTGGCTACAGCAGATCCCAGGAAAAACATCAGACATCTCAGTCCAGAAAAGTGCAGTACTAGGAACAGCAAAAATACTGCGCAGAACCCTCAAGCTCCCAGGCCTCTGATGGAGGTCCTGAGCGTGGAAAAAAGAGGGGATGAGACAACCAATGAGGGTGAGCAGGACATTTTTTTTTTTGTTTTTTTTTACAACTAAAGAAACAGTCAAACTCTAGCCATAAGCTATTTTCTATCAGCATTCACTCTCACAATCAGACATCATTTCACTTCTTGCCCAAGGTCACAAGAACATTATGCACTGGTCCAAGCTAACCTGGATCATGCCAGATTGATATGTGTAGCATTTGAATTTAGAATTCACCTCTCGCTGAAAACAGTCGGAAAAAGCAGAATGTCATGATGATTATTTGAACCTAATTGGTCGAAGCGTCACAACAGCGGAACAAGACAAAAAATCTCAAATTTTTGTTGAGAGAGAAGCACAGACGTCCTCCTCGTGCACAAAAGTGCTTTCCTTCTGTACATTTTTCACAAACAAAACAGTCAGTATTTTTGCAAAAACAGGCTGAAGTATGCCTGTCAGTGTGCAAGGTTAGGTCCAAGCAAGGTGGACAAACACTGACCACAGAGCCACTGTTGCCCCTTTGTGTGCTTTCCTGTTCCTAACCCACTTATCGAGTCTAACTTGGGCACCAATCTAGCATTGGCAGTAGTAATGTGACAGCAATACTTTGGTTATATTTTTTTCTCTTATACTAACTATACTGAAACTGTCCTTAAACAGTGAAAAAGTGAATAATAAATCAAGATTATTCAAATATGCTTAGATATATTACATGTATTACATATATTACACTAAATGCATATTTGTTTCCAAGTACCACACCTGGCCAATATCAATACAATACAATACAAACAATTTGCAACCAAAGCAAATTCCATGCTACAATGAATCCCCCCAAACAGCTAATGTCACTAAAAAGTACTATTGATCTTTCTTCTCGGCCCATTTGTCAGCCTTTGTTAGTTCAACCCTGTCTCAGTCCCACACCAGTCCCGCATACAGTATATTGACTGTATTGTGAATGTGTCATTTTTAAGTGCTCACTTATTGGGCCTAAAGCACTTTTATTCTGGTCCTTTCAATGGAGCATTAGTTTATCGGATTGTACCCTCAGTTGAATATGGACTATGGATTTGTCATTGCAAACTGGCCTGTAATAATTTATTCATGTTCATTTTTGCAGATGGAGTTATTGACGCACTGCTCCTTTGTCCTTCTCCCATCGGTCTCATGTCCTCTCTTTGGCCTTTGCGTGTTTCATAAACCAACGTCTGATTTCATAAATATGTAAAAGTCTAGACTGTGTCCGAGTCTCTGTATGTGGCTTAGTGCTACTTAAGCCGTCTGCCATTTCCACTATTTTTGTGTCTGATGCTGATTGTGTGATATTTTTGGATACCTCTGCAAACTTCCAGTCACACAGATGACTTCCATAGCAGCGGAATGTTTCAAAAAGAAATCATCGGGACTATTCCATTTATAAGCTTAACCACTTATTCAAGAGGCTTATACTTTGAATATGAAGATGACCTGAATGTACTGCAAAGGGTTCTACATTATTATTGTGTTTTTGATTAGGTTTTACATTATTTTCTTGAGTTCTTAATCATGTCATAATAATGTTTTCTCATTGTTAAATTACTTGGAGTTGTATTTTAGTTGCTCCAAAATTGTTTGAATAACCCTGTATGGAGCTCAGCAGTCCCACCCACTTCGGAGTCCGCTCCAGAAGTAAATTTCGCATTAATTTTCCCTATAGATTTCAAATATTAAGAGTTCAAAGCCATTGCAGAAACTCACCAGCTAGTAACTAATATCCATAATGCAATTCTGTGAAATGTTGGAATAATTTAGCGGTTTATAGTTTCAGAAACAGACTTTAAATAAAATTATAGGTCTTGTGGTCATTAGTTACCACCAGAGACTGTATAAAGAAGTGGACTAAGTGAATGTGACATCAATCATAGCGTTCAGCTCCAGCCAGATGAAGTGAATTTGTAGCCGAGCTCCATATTTAGAAGTCCCACCGTGAGTATCATAGCAACCAAAGAGCCAATCCGGAGAGAGGCTGGTGAAGGTAACACCCCTTCCTACCCGCACTACTGGTTTAGCAGGGAGGGGGAGCTTAGAAACGCTGTCAATCAAACCTGTTGCTAATGCTAGTGAAAGCGACCTCAGGGAAAGAAGGCCCTTGATTTGTCTCTTATTAATGTGTCTGTAAATATCTTGATTTACGGACACAGTAGCAAAGTAAAAAATACCAGGATCATGTAGAACGGCTCAATACAAATATTTTAAGACCAAAATGGTGAGTCTGACAGCAACAGTTACAGAAAGAGAGGCCACAGTTTTTTAATGTAAAGTGATTATTTGGAACGCAGCAGCTACTAGGTTAGCTATGTCTATTTATATATATAGTGTATGGTTAACACAAACCTGATTAACCTTGACCACAACATGCATTTTTATAGCCTTTTTTTTTCAGAAAGTCAGTGATAAAATGAATGTGAAATTGACTTGAGGAACTACAGGATGGACGGTCATTGTTGAGCCCATCTCCATAGACCTACATGTAAGGTTCAAAAATGTCATGTAGTATTGAATTATTCTGCTACTACAAGTACCTCAAATTCTACTAAATAATCCCATAAACTTTACGAATATTTTACCACATTTACCTGATTACTAGCCTGGACAATAAACAGCTGAACTACGGACCTTTTTTTTTTTTGCTGCTTTTGCGTCCTAAGTAAAAACCGTGACACAGATTCCTTAAGGTTTATTTCCAACTGGTTTCAGGCAGATGGCACATGTCTTGAGTGAGGGAAGTCTGGGAGTCCCTGCTCAGACTGCTGCCCCCACGACCCGACCCTGGAGTGGAAGAAAATGGATGGATGGTTTCAGGCATAGCAGGAACTGGCAACTCAAAAGAGGGACTTATGTGAGACTCGTTCTGCTTTTTAATTGGATAACCATCTTGAGAACCAAAACACCACATTACAAGAGTAACAACTTGACCATCATGTCCAATGTTTTTGTAATTAAGAGAAAAAAAAAATGCAGTTAACAGTAAAATCACTAACCCTAATACGTTTACCTCATATCCCAGAGCACAGGTCTCAGGTTGTGTTTCTATGATTATATTTTTAGTTTTTCAATCTTATTATGAGGTGACCGTGAGCAAGGCACATATAAATACAATGCCGTCTCATCACTGTGCGCTTTGTTTTGCATGCTGATAACTGGAGTTGTTTTTCCTCTCCTATATCATAATGGAATGAAGGACGATTTTACCATACGCTGAGCCTTGCACATATTGTATTGATCCACTTCTGAATTAGTCGATAGAGGACGTGCAAAATGGCTAGCAGCATGTTTATATCAACATCATCAACATCCAAGGCCAGAACAAAGAGAGAGTAAAGATGCATCTTCAGACTCCCCCTTTAAAGCAGACATACTGTGCTTTTGTCCGTCATATAGTTATAATCCATGACACCTGTGGATCATTATGTTATAATATGGACATTTTAAATCCCAGTATTAATCGAAAATGACTTAATAAAAGGACATGCTAACTTTTATGTTAGAAAACGGCAGTGCCCAATGGGAGATGCTGTCACTGAAAACACCGCAACAAAGAGCCGTGCAGTTGTCAGCCCCTCCTATGCATAGCTGCGCATCACAGTAGTGAGTAGAAGATTTTATTTTATTTTTTTCAATACTTCTGAAATGACTACGCAACTGTTATGACCCAAAAGACAGAGGACAGAGGAAACAAAGATAAGACTTCAGTGCTGTGTATATATATATATATACATATATAATATACAGGGGAAAAAGTGCCCAAACCTAACAGTGACACTGCAGAATCCGATATCAGTGATAATGAAAAATGAAATAAGCACGGAGCAGTGGTAATGGGGGTTGATCGGAGCAATGATGTCTTGAGTACAGGAGAATAAAGATTACTCAAACGTGCATGAATCACGCTAAATACAACTTTTAAGGGGCTAAACGAGAAGGTGAAACAACTAAAACATGGTTAAAAGCTCTAAAAAGTTGATTTTGCATAAAAGGTCTGCTTAAAAAAAAAAAAAAAAAAAAAAAAAGCTGTTTTCATTTGTAAAAACATTTCATTATTTAACCAATTAATTAAATATTGTAAACTGCAGAGTCCCATGCTGAGTATCTAATTACAGGGTTCAATTGCACCTGAAAATTAGCCATGAATAATAGAAGCATTTAGCCTCGAGACTGGGTAAACAAAGCACTGCGCTCCACAGGCTAATGAATACGAAGCAAGAATTCAGGTTCAAAATTTTAAATTAAAAAGATGTTTTAGCTGCAAATGATTTCATTACAAAAATAGGAACACTATACAGCCACTGCCTCTTATAAAACTACTTCATTTTCATACAAAGTTAATCTCCATTATACTAGTTTATATCACCTTGAATTTTATTCTATAGCAAAAATTAAGTTTGGAAGCAGCATGAAGTTATAAGTTTGGGTGTATAAAGCTTTAGAAAAACATAACGATGTCTTAAAAGGACCTGTACCTGATTTTTTTTTTTTTCATGTATTTGAGAAAAATGAGTCGTGTCCCCATACAAATATATTATATAAGCAGGTCTTGAGGTCAGTACAGGTCTGCTGTATACTGCCTGGCCATGCATTTAATTATAAAGCGTTTATTGTTAGTATTATCGTGATGACTCTGGCCTCTGAAAGTGGTGAATAATTAGGACACTTGGAATGCATAAGATGACTGAGGAATAACTTTACACCACTGCAAACCATTTAGAATTAACTAGTTGTTTTTCACGTTTTAAGAATGTAAGAATCGGGTACCGTGTCTTTAAAATATTTTCTCTAATAAACTTTTTCTTCTAATGCAAAATGTTTTTTGACACAGTTTTCTAAATCATGGTGCTTTGGAAATAGCTGTCAGAAATAAGAGCTAATTAAGCTTGTTGATGATAAAATTTGCATTAATTTAATACCAGTAAAAAGAAATGATGCAGACTTGCTTGTAACATGTCATGCTAATGAAATCAAGATATTGACAACCAGACTTGTTAGCTCATAAGCTAAAAATATACTGTAATAAAGCATCCACCCGTCAGTCTAAGCAGGGACCCCCAAACACTTCCTCCAGAGAGACCCTAAGGTGAGACCCTAAGGTGTTCACAGGCCAGCCAAGAGACATTGTCTCTCCAGCGTGTCCTGGGTCTTCCCCAGGGACTTGCCTGGAACACCTCTCCTGTCCAGAAGGCATCCAGTACAGATGCCTGAGCTACCTCAGCTGGCTCCTCCCGACATGGAGGAGCAGTGGCTCTACTCCTCCTGTGTCTCCTAAGTTCCTCACCCTATCTCTAAGGGAGCGCCCAGCCACCCTGCTGACGGAAACAAATTTTGGCCATTTGTATCTGTCATCTTGATGTCCTTGCTGCATAAATATATGCAGCAAATATATCATTTCACAAGAAATCAATCCAGGCATTCACACACACTGAATCACAGAATGCCTGGAGCTGTACAACATCAATAGGACTCAAAGAGCCTTCATTGCAAACTTGATGGGGTTGTGGAAAGCCACCCTTGAGACCGAGTGGCTACAGCCAAACACCTGCAACAAGTAAGGCAAGGCCTAAATAGTCAGCTCAGTTACAAGAACAAGACCTGGGAGGAGGAGGAGGAGGCGATACAGACCACAAATGTTAAGACACAAAGCTCCTGACAATGCATGAAGAGCTGCATCCCCAAATCCAGCACCCTGAGACTGTACACTAGCTGCTAGACTAGTGAGTGTGAGAGCCATTGTCCAGGATCAAACATCTAAGATCCATAAAAACATCAAAGACAAGGCCCCTAGAGATGATGTGCTCAGCGAATGTCTCAGACAGTGGAGTGCAGAGGAAGAGCTGGAGGAACCATCATGGGAGGACAAGCCCCTGCATGGTGGACCAACCTTACGTTGTGATGGTAGACAAACATACCGAGTAATGGTATCAGGAAAACGGAACAGGAGACATTAGAGAAATACCAGGGGCTCAAAGAAGAGCTGGAGAAGGCCTGGAAGGTGAAGGTATCAGTGGTGTCTGTGGTCATCAGAGCACTCGGGGCAGTGACCCCCAAACTGGAAGAGTGACTACAGTAGATCCCTGGAAAAACATCAGACATTTCAGTTCACAAAAGTGCAGCGCTCCTCATCTGAGCAGGCTGAAGGCCATCTGATCATACATGATTGTAAATCCCACACTATTATAATCTACACACTGTAGTTTCCCCCATGCTCCTGTTTACAGCTATTTATTTTTCTCTGGCAGCAGCTCAGGTAGTTCTTGTATCCTCATCTTTTTCACTTTAGAGCTGCTTGTTCCACTGCACGCTACAATGTGCTACGATATCTGAGCCATTTTTCATCTCTCGTGAAAAAACAACAGAGACTGAACATGACAATGTACTTCAACTTTTCCACTTAGATGCAGTTTGTTTCCAGGCTGCTGGAGACACTTTCTTGACATGTGGCTTTTGGAACATATGGTTTCCTTAAGATGCTATTCTTTCATTTACATTTAGTTGTTTTTTTTCCAGTCTTGTTCAAAAGAAACATAGCCTTTACTGATAACAATTGTAATGACAGGTGTGTTCTTATATTGCAAATAGATTGGACATGATGGCCAAGTTGTTGCAGAATGAACCTCTCATTTGGGTTGCCAGTTCCAGTGCTACTATCCAGTTGGTTTAAATCTAAAAGGACTCTCTCTGATCTGAATGGTCACTACCTAAACCTCAGCACCTGCAGACAATCATGAACCTCTGCAGCTCAGGGAATGAATTCTGAAGGTTCTGAGCTTTCACATGAGGCCTGTCCATACACTGAGAATGAGAAAACACTTGATTGTAATACCTTTTTAAAACTGTAAGACCACAGGCTCCATATAGTTTCTTTAATGTTACCAGACTGCTGAGTTATGTGAGGAGGAGGTCAGACTGAGGGGAAATGAAGGACTGAGCACACGCAGACTGCACAGCTCAGCTCGCACCAGGCTTCATAAATCTCTACATTAGCATGGAGACGTCTTCATCAGTGACAGACTGGAGCTAGGGGACAGGCCGTAAGCACATTTAACCTTGTGTGGCCTCTCTCTTACAGAAGCACATTATACACATGTGATGGGGTTCAGGAGAGCTCATATATATGCAAAGGTGGACACCACTTTCAATAGTCCGTATTTTACTTTATTACTGCATGACACAAAACGAAACGAAAAAAAGTTATACATTTCTTCACCTCAAAGCAAGTCTTACTATTAGCAGTTAGTGAGTTTAGTCCAAATTTGAAGCTGTATTGTGGTAAATGAGCAAATTTCCATTTTTCACAGAGTATAAAGCACTTTGCAATAAAAAATTCATTGTTGCATGTTGTAGCGCTAAGATTGCGATTTGATGGTGTGGCTCGATTTTACTTTGCCAGATAAAAAAGCTGTTCTAAAACATCGCACGTGAATATTACCAACATGCTGTATTTGCATTGTATTGTATTGTAGACTGAGAGAGTGTGACAACAAGTGAAACTCATCGTGGCTAGCAGTTATAGAGGCCAATCTGTAACTTGGAACCATATTAGGAAATTAAACCAAGAAAAAAAACGATCAGGAGCGAAGCTGCTGAAGGTACACGCCCCCTCCGGCCTGCACCGCTGATTTGGCAGGAAACAAATACTTAGCAATGAGGCTGTCAAAAAACGTGTTGCCAACGCTAGCGGGAAAGACCTCTCGGAAAGCAGGCAGCGGAGTAGTCTGTTATTAATGTTCATATCTTGATTTAGGGACAAAATAGTGAAATAAGAACACCAGAATCATGTGGAGCGGGTACAAGGCGGGCATTGGTTTTTCAATAGAAAGTGAATTGCGACCAGAGCTTGAAGGAACCACTTCGCGCTCATGCTCACATTCTGTATGGAAAGCGACTGCGTTACTATGTGTAAGTATGCGAACCATTACTTAGTATGCACACAAACTGGTCATTTTAAACCTCGTTCATGCCCCTTTCATTCATCTAAATGTAAGATTGTAACGTGAAATGATAATGATATTTAAGTTTTAATAGTGAGATAGTATTTGTAGCCAGTCTGTGCTAACGGGAGCAGGGAGTCAAACAGGAGAAACTGTGTGATATACAAGCATTCACCAAAGACTTTTTCACATTGTGCAAATGGTAGAAGCTCATGAAATTAAACACACTCGTAGATTATTAAAACAGTTAAATTAAAATATTTAGGACACTGGTAAAGATTACATTTTTTGTATTATTGCCTTAACATCAATGAGAAATCACCACTGATGTGATCTCAATTTTAGATAATTTCATATTGATATAGAAGGTGTCTTTATTTTAGATTTAGATTTTTTTTTTTTTTATTCCAAATGAAAAGTACCTGCCGTGGATCACCAAACAAACAGATGACAACCAGCTTCTTTGCATAATCTGGATGGGCCGAAATCTCATGCCATAAGATCTCACGAGATGAAATTGCCACAAGATTGTGCACACGTGTGGTAAATTATCTTGTGAGATGTTTTTTTTCATATGCTTACACTTAGATTGGACAAAAGTGTTTTACTTTGCTTAGTTAAACCTTTTGAGAAGCGGTAGATCCATCAAAAACAGCACAACAATGGAAACAAAACTGTAAATACAATAAATTCGGCCAAAATCTCATCTTCTCTGGTGATCCCAAATCTCGTCTTCTGTCTCGTCCCATCCCTAACTGTTACCAGTATTCATTAAATGCGCTGCTCCTATCAAAAAATAAATACCTAACAAGCTTACTAAAGTGTACTGATATTGAGATATACAAAATACAGTCATGAAAAGCACATTTAAGGAGCAACAGGCTTAAGAAAACATGTAGCTGTTCAAAATATTATATTATATTAACTCTATCACTACGCGACTATCCCGTTAAATGAATCTTTAGACCATATGCGTGTCCTTTCTCTTCTGATTGCTCCATCTGTGCCACTAATAGAGCCCATAAATCTGTCCCATCAAACTGTCAGCTGCTGATTGGTGGAGAAATGTCCCAATTAATTGCCTCAACATGGCATCAACCAATCAGAACACAATTACCGTATGTCCTTGATTAGAATACCAAGTGTCTCTCTGAGCTTGTACTGACCATATGTTCTTTTAACACCACCCTGTCTGCCCCATCTGTGTGTCCTGGACATAACTTCTGAGTCTGTGGAGACGTCTTGATGTTGATTGCATCTTGAATACTGTATACTTGGGGGATATATTTGTCATGGGGAAAAATACCAGTAGTACTTCTGCAGTTTTTAAACATAGTTTTGGGATAAATATTTGACATTTTCCAACTTAAAATAAAGGCTGCATTTGGAACACACATGCACATTCAAAATCAGATTTTCAGATTTATGGAGACATAAGACTAAGACTTTTATGTAAAATCAATTGGTTTCTTTCAGATCATGGTTCCTCTGATTATTCACATACAATTTTGCAGTTTGAATATCATTGAAATGACAATGACATTCATTGTCATTAAGAATACAGATTATACAAATCATAATCAGATTTTGGGGTGTTCATTTAACCTCAGCCACGGTAAACTACACTTCTGTTTCCAATGAGGTATTTAGGGACTGGAGCTCCCTCTGCTGTACACAGTGGGAATGGAACATGAAACACAATGAAGAAAAAAAAGCCAGCAGTCAAAGACTGAAGGCAAAGTTTGTACCCTGAAGAGCTAAAAGTGCTTGTAAAATGTTTACCACAACGATATCCAACAAAGAAAATTGATAGTTAAAACATATAATTTTTTTTCAACAAGAGATCTCTGAGTCAAAGCGATGGGGAAAGTAAACCAAACCCTGAATGAACCACAAAAGTGGCAGGATGTATGCCGCAGAATCAAAGAAAAGGTTGAGTTTTAATAATAAAAAGTGAATGAAATCCCAGGAATTGACTCGCTTTTAGTCGAAGGTAAAAATGAGCATAAAGGTTTTTAGTTTGTTTTGTGGTGAAGATTTCAACCAGCCCAGATTTCAACATCACCCTCACTTCCAAAAATGTCCTTAAAATGACTAAACACATCTGTTTTTGTCCCATCTGTTTTTAGCTTTGTTAAACCCATTGTGCATGATCAATTTATGGATTTACATTTCCCCCAGTTTGTAGCAAAAACACCCCAATCTGCATATTAGTGCAAAACTTTGCCAGTGCAAATCTGCATGTGGTGAGACCATAGACTGTATAATGTGAGCGTGACGTCACCCATAGCATTCAGCTTCAATTAAATGTAGCTTATCGAGGCTAGCAGTAGGGGTGGATTTGGAACTCCGACTGTGAGTATCATAACAACAAAAGAGCCAATCTGGAGCGAGGCTGTTAAATATAACACCCCTTCCCACCCTTATCACTGGTTTAGCAGGGAGCAGGCACTTAGCAACACTGTCAATCAAACTTGTTGCTAATGCTAGTGAGAGCGACCTATTACTGTTCATATCTTAATTGACGGACACAATAGCGAAATAAAACAAGAAGGTCATGTAGAGTAGATTAATATGAACATTTTAAGACCAAAATGACAAGTCTCACTGCAGAAGTTACAGAGAGAGGAGTGACAATTTTTCAATGTAAAGTGAACTGGAGCCAGAGTCGATGGAGCGGGAAGCGCACCCAAGAGTACTTCCTATAGGGAACGCGAGCACGGCTGACACGTTAGCTTTGTCCATTTATATATAGTCGGTGGGTGAGACGTCCATTGTCAGTCAGTTTGCTCAAATGTTTAGGGGTAATACTCACTTCTTAGCACGCGAGCAAACTGTTACATGTTCCCATTAGTATCTTTGTTGCCTTTAAGATAATTTACACTTCATGCACTCACTAGAGGAAGCAGAACAGGAATAGATTTTTAAATGTATCCGACATCATAGCACAAAAACTGTTGGTGTCAATATACCAGGTTTGTAGCAGCACTGGAATATGGATTTTTTAAAGGACATTTTAAATATCAGAAAAATAAAATCAGATCAGAGGTCAGCAATTATGGATTATTTTAATGGGATATGAAATGTTTGTGTATGTTTGTAATATGTAGATGGGAGATGTTAAAAGTTAGATAACACTGGATGACATAAAAAAAAAAATAAAAAAAAAAGATGTTTTAAGCTCTCAAGTTGGGCAAAAAGACAGATTTTTAATGTGCAGGAAATGTAAATGAATAGTACTATATAGTATTAATGTGCAAATGGCCCAGTTAGCAGGATACTACCTCTGATAGCTGCATGTAAGTACTTCATAGTTCAAGTTCTTTAATTTCCATTTTACTGTGGCATTTGTGTTATATTCCATTTGTGCTTCTCCAGGCGACATTTCATTTATACGATGTCTCCTCTCTCCCCTCCTCACCTCTTCTCTCCTCTTTCCTCCATAACTCCTCAGAACAGTTCCTCACATCCTCATCATTCCATGTGCTCTGGACCGTGAGCTCATTTTCTGTGGAAATCCTAAAACCCCTTGTGTTTTTCTGTTTCCCTCTTATCGCTCTACCATTTCAATTGTCTCCGGATATAACAAGAATTCTTTAAAAGATACGTGTTTTTAGATACGTCTTCATCTTCTTGCTTCTCATACATTATAGTATTTTGTATGTGCACTGAATTGTGTCCTGAGGAGATGTCGTAAATTCTACATTTAGTCTTTTACAATGCACTTTTTCCCTTTTGCAGTGTTACTTAAAACATTTGCACATATTAAACCCAATAATCTGAAATCAGTGTTGTAATCTGCCAGTCACCCAACAAGAATCATTTCTAGCCCACTCCCAATGAAGAAGCAGTTCTTATGACTTTGAACATATAATAATATAATAAATATACTGTAGTGGCACATTTTGTTAGGTGCAGGTGCGTGTGACGAAAATGCAGGGTGATCATGTGACAGAAACAATATCATACACATAAATGTAAATGAGTAAATACAACTTTCAGAATATTCCTGAAATTAGTCCCCACAATCACAGGCACAGTCAAAACCACGGGCCCTTTACCCTTGAAAAGGTTCCCAGAGTGACCCCAAAGATTCCACCTTTTTCCCTTGTTCTTTTCAACACTTACCCTGTCAAGAACATGTTACAGATCTTTATATAAGGTTAAGGTGTACTTTATTGTCCCCATAGAGAAATGCGTCCTTTGTATTTGACCCATTCTTCAATGACACTGGGGCAACTCGTCAGGAGCGGTGGGGGCAGCAGTGCCATGCTCCCATATCCGTGATCTTGAGCGAACCTTGGCCAAGGGCTGATCTTTTGGGTTGATGGGGGAAACCAGAGTGCCCAGAGGAGACCCACCCAGACATAGGGAGAAACATGCAAACTCTACACATAAAAGCCTGGACGCCCCAAGGACTGAACCCAGAACCTTCCTGCTGGGAGGTGAGAGGGCGAGCCACTCAGCCACATAGCCTGCAGGAGGGTATTTTTTACTGCCTTTATTTTTGTTAAGTTTTTTTAGGAAGCTTGACAGACTGTCCCTGCTGTGCCGTTGGCCAATGTGTTAAAACAACAAGGACGCTAAGTGGAAGAAGTGTCTGTAAAACAGACCATGTATTTACACTATGTCTGTATGCAGACGGAGAGGGACTGAACTCATTTGGCAGTGATCCAAAGGAACCATCTGTGTGCACAATAAAATACTGTAAATTACTTAGTTGTTAAATGAGTGTAATGTAAGCCACCAAAGCCCAATGCTCAAAGCTTAACATATGGACAGAGACTATTTTAGGGCTTCACTCCACCCATGCAGAGGTCGCTCACACACTCCCTGTAGACAAGAGCCATTACAGCTAAAGATGGCCGACAACACTTTGACTTTCTCATGTGTGACCTACATAGACACACAGTACAATCCAAAAGCACTGGACAGGGACAGGCATCTGAACGCATTGATCATTCAGATGGAAAATAGAGCGTATAAAGAACATGTGGGGATATGTTGTTCAAATCTGTGATCTATGATATGTGGGGCACACCACTGAAGATGGATATCATTCATTTTATGGGCTTATATCTCTCGTGCATGAATTGTTTTAATTAAATCTTTACTTAATCACAGCGAATATTAAGGATTCACTTGGCAGTATTTCTCAGACTGTACCTCATTGCTCTGAGTGGTAATGGCATGTGTGTGAACAGACTCTGGGCAGGAGGCCATATGTCCCCACACTCACTACATCTGTGTTTGTGTGCGTCTCTGTGTGTCCATGCAGGCCCTGGCAGAGGGACAGGCGGCCCCATGGGACACGGCCAAAAAGAACCAAAACAGTGACAAGAATCTCTGTCATTACTGTTGGGTGCTGATGACTGCGGCTGCACTGCTGACTGGGATCTGGCACTTCATCTGCCAAACAAACGTGCAGCAAAGACAGCCAGGAAATAAGAGGCCTGTCCTCTTTTGGCATCAACCACTTCAGTCCATGGATACATGATTCCACATCATGCAGCTCTGCTCAGCTGCGCAGTGCCATTGAATCGCCTCCAACGAGGGCCACAGACCCTCTCATACTCTGTGTTTCATCTCTTCATGTCTGCGCAGGAGAAGGAGCTCAAGAAGAGCATATGCAGAAACCACGAGTTTGTGACATAAAAGTCTCCATTTAAGCCAACATAAGTATCTATTCTAAGTCAGGAGTGCAGATCACTGCTGTGTTAAACGAGAACACATGGAATGAGTGTGAAAGAAGTAATGAGGCATTAACCCATTATGTGAACACGTCCAATAACAGTTTTCACGTGGCCGTGTCTCAGTGACAAAGTGAAAGTTTTCTCAGCCTCCTGAGAGGAATTATCAGCTGTTAACAACTGTGTCCTGTTTGAGTTTTTAGCTGTGGAGCTTCGTCAGGCGACACTGGCGGAGAAGAAAGTAGAGCTGATCTATGATTTTGTGGGAGGACAGCGGCGCACATCCCTGTGCAACACATACGTCAGATGTGGGACGACTCTCATTCAAGTACAATGATCAGTGCACAATTAAGTCGTGGAGTAGAGCAGTGAAGCTGTATAATGTGGAATGAGCTCATAAGATTAAGATTGGCCATGCCCCCTCCATCTTGATGCTAGTGCTGCAGCCACAGATCAGAAGGAAACATTTTTGTGACAATTTTTGTGAAATCATTCTGCTGGTGTGTGGCTCACAGGCACCTACAACTATCAACAAGATTGGATTTGGTTGAGATTCTTCCCCATTTTCACAACATGAACTTATTCTCCTGCTCCAGGCCCATGTTAGCTCCACTCGTGCCACCATCATGCTGACATGATGCCAGCATTTCACAGTATTTTATTTCATTTGTAAAAAAATTTAAAAGTATTGAACTACAACAATAAACAACATAAAAGTGTAAACCAAAAGCTAATGTACAGGTGGAGTGGTGATGTGGTGACAGTAGAAGTGGTGGAACTTAACAACCTGTCCAGTTGTACCTTCGCCTTCAGCATTTTTTTCCAACATGCCCTAATAGAGACATACTTGCATTAAATACAGAGAAAAAGCCTTGCACCCTCTGAAAGTGCAGTCTTGAGAATACAGGTGGTAACAATATGATGTTTTGTGCCGGAATCCATCAGAAACATTCTTTTGCTGATGTCAACCTTTGTGACCAGTGTGGTGTTGAATAACTCACAGTCTTCCATTGACAAGACTTTTTCAAATATTCACTGCCTTTTCCACTTCCATCTTTACCACCTTTATTCTTGTATGGCATTCCTTTGAGATGGTTCTTCTTTGGTGCATTTCTCTTCCATGTTTCAAGACTACCACTCAACCGCAGATGAAAGAAAAGTATGAGGGGTGAATGCCTACCAACAGCTCCAGTTTGTTCTCCAAGACTCATTCCCTGTGTTAGTTTCCTGAAACAGCTCCTTTCTCAGATCAAACTCATTCCCTCTTTGCAAAATTTTCTGGGTAAAAGATGTTTCCATTACCAGCTCCTTGTAATTAAAGGATTTGTACTAATAGCACGTTTATCATAATTCTTGTTGGCCCTGACAGGCTATTTTTCATTTCTGAGCAGTGTTTCATTTAAAATCCTTCAGGTTAGAGCTGTGTCTTTGCCTCCACATCAAACCCACTGTAATGAGATGGTCCTGGTACGTGTTCACAAATGACCCTGAGGACGGTAAGTATAAGTTAAGATAATTTCATTTGGCTTTTACTGACAGAGACGATTCGAACAGGAGGGCTTAAAGAACCAGATGCAATTAATAGTTTATTGAATGGATACATGTTTGTGCTTAAGCGCTGGGAGGTACATATCAACAATGCAAGGAAAGAGATAGATATATTGATTTGTTAAGGGAAAGTACCACTCCTGGAGCTGAGACACTGGTGGTGCTAAAGGGGAGAAGACTTGGCTGAGGTCGCTGATGGTTCTGCTGCTGAGTGAAGACTATCATTCAAAAGGTAATGCCCTTAACTCCATACAGTATGTAAAAGCAGTGGTTTTGGAGACTAAAATGACACTGAAAGTCTATGTATTTTAATAAAAAGCATCTTGTTGGATGAGAACAATACCATGGCAGGTCAGTGGATGGAGTGTGCCAAAGAGGGAGGACGTCTGCCTTTCATAACCCAGGAAAAAATGATCCCTAGTTGAGAATTTTGAATCTTTAACACATAGAATCATGATCCTATTAAGATGTTTTTCTCCCACATGTGTTTTTAAACTCATGATCACCATTGAACTTCGGCTGGCCTTGTTGCTGATAATCCTTTTGTTATTTTATCTATCAGAGTGCATTGTGTTCTCTTTAAATTAATCAAGCATTTTGGAACATAAAGTTACCCTCCAGCAAAATCTGTTCCGTGTCTGCTCCAGTGAGCCAGTACAAAGGCAATTACATTTTTTTTTTACAAAAGTCTGTGTTAGAACTTATCATGGGTCAGGACTCTAACAGCAGGAGGTTGATAAGGTTTTTGTACTGTATTACTGACCCATAATTACTGTGTCCCGATCATGTCAAAACTCTATTGAGCTCCGACCACCTCTCGCTTTGATCAACTGTTTTCCTTTACATAATACAATTTGAGCCCTTTCGGTTTGTAAGGAAAAATGTCGGCTACTGTCTAAAACCTGGAGATACCAGCGGATAAGTCCTGTGACCTCAGGGTCCGGCCTCCTGCTGCTGCTGCCCAGAATCAGGACTAAACGTGGAGAATCAGCACTTCTGTTCTCTGGCAATGTTTAAATCCAGGCTCAAAATGTTTCTGTTTAGCCGGGCATATAACTGATTTTTTTTTCTGCACTCTCCTCTTTTAATGTAAATTTTATGATGATTTTATTGTTATTTCATTTGTATTTATTTGTGTTCACGTTGCCGTAAATGAGGGGTGACCAGTGAGCTCGACAGAGGGAGTTGTGACTAGACTGATATCCCTCTGTATATAAAAATAAAAATCATCATTATGGATTTGCCAGATAAAGAACCTTATATAACAGAAATGCTCCAAACAACCGAACATTCAAGACAAAATTAGCAGTTGCAAAGGCAAAAAGATGATCAGTGATCTGCAAAATGGGCCAATCAAGACCTATACATTGCTTCATTTGCTGTTTGAGTAACTTAACATACGCCAGTTCACACTCTACCACTCTTTTATGAAGTTGTTCACGGTTCAAGGGTTTGTGGGTTCATGTTTGCTGGTTGTTGTTGTCTAAAAAGGCAGAAATAACATGAACAACTGAAGATGAAATGAAAGAAAAAGTCCAAAGTTGGAAAGAACAGCAGACTACTTCCACAAGTTCCGCTGGTGGCTGATGAATCCTGATTGGTTGAGGAGTGAAAAGGATTGATCACTGATTGGTTAAGATGGTTGCTGGGCTCAAATATCCGAAAAAATAGTGAAAACCTAATGACTAAACAAGGAACTAGGAACAGATTAAAACAACACAAATATATGAGTAAAATCACACTCTTGTCAACAGTGTGATTGGTCTAACAGGCATCCATTCTCTAAACTCCGCCCATACAGCTATTTTTTTGCAATTAGAAACACCCGGCTGTGATCAGGGCAGTCCTGCGTGATGTTATGTAGTACTTGAAATAGCAGCGCACTAGGTTTTTGAACAAAAAGCTGCAAATGAACCTAATTCACACTAAAAATGCCCAAAATGAGTCAGAACAGCAGACAATACTATTATAAAACACCAGATACACAGTTTTGTAGCCTCATGTCAGGAGCTAACACACAGAGCAGGGATATGAGTGTGGAAGTGTGGAAGGAGACTGCTCTCTCCTTCTGCTTTGGGAGGGAGTGTTTAATTGGGCTGAGAGGGAAGGAGGCGCCGGCTTCAGACTCTAAGGATCTGGACACAAGCCTCATGTTTGGGAAATGCTTCGAGGGCTCACTGTTGATGTACGTAGTTACCGGTAATCATAATTTTGAACTGAAAACTGCAGCCAAATAAGGAAAAAAAGTACGAGAAAGGAACAAGAAGAACCCATCCTCCAAGAGCAGAATGTTCTCCTTTGAAACATGCATTTTCTCATCATTAGTCGCTGTTTACTCCAGGATTTACTTTGAGCAACAGCTTTTAGTGTACTGTGAAGATGTGCTCCAACTTTGAGAAATACGGCTTTTCACATAAATGATAATACGTTGAACCTTATTGGAAAACCCAACCATCTCTGTCTACTTTTGGTAGGTGTATTGCTGTATTGAAACATCACAACATTGGAGCAAGCAGAGAAATTAAAGATTAAGGTTGTTTTATTGCCCCATGAGGAAATTTGTCATGTGCATTTGACCCATCCTTCAATGCTGCTTGGGTTACTGAAAGCATGATTTTTGTTTTACTCTTAAACCTTGTGTTGAATGCTGTGCGTTACAAACATTGAGGTAAACTCGTTTCTCAGTAAGAATGCGACACATACTTATTTTAAGATGTCTACACCGGGACCCGCTTCTTCGGTTACATGATACAGCTGTTCATTTTCAGGTTGACGATAGGCCTTGTAATACATCTTTTCAGTGACTGCAAGCATCTTTTTAATGACATATTCTACCTTCCTGTAAAAAACTAACGGTATATCCATTTATGACCTTATTTGACAGTATGTAAAATGAGCTAAGTCCTTATAGAACCAGCCTTCTATGGATAGTACATTTCTCGGGCTATAAGTACTGGGAAAAACTCGGCTGCTGTTTGTAACTTCATTCATCTGATCAGATAAACTTTTTTCAACTCTCTACCTGGTCTGCGATCTCTTCCTTCACAATTACAGTTACTGACAGTGTCTAAGAACCCATGTCCAGATCTTGAGCCAGGCAGAGTCAGGACTACCTGAGCTGAGCATTTTACCTAGTGTGCATGTCTTGGGTTGATGGGGAGACCGAAGTGTCCAGAGGAAACCCATCCAGACACGAGAGAGACAGACATGTACAAAAGTTTGGGGACAGAACCTTCTTACTGTGACATCTTTCTTGTCCGTTCTTCTGCTAAAATAAGCTTACATTTCTTGGTGTTGCTGCTGATGTTTTGGATTGTATGTGCTTTGCTTTCGGTTTCCATCTTAAACCAAAGAGTTGCCTTATGATTGATCCAATGAGTCTGATCCATAATCCACAAGAATCCATCTTCAGTGCAAGGACAACACTAAATTGTAATGGAAATTTAGTCAGAAACACATTTTTCATCAGTCTGAAAACGCCAGGTGTGCTGATGTTTCTCAAACAATATGGTGGACCTGCACTTACCTTGAATCGACTGTGAACGGCGATAGAAGTCTCAAACCAAACCTGACAGAGGAGCGCGTACCACAGGATTTATATCTGCTTTACTATGCGATATTTTATGCTGAGGTGGTAAAAGAAAGTCATTCAGAGCTTGTGGTTGTGTTTAGGGTTTGTAAAAAAGTTTGGGAAAGTTTACAACCAGAAGCCCAGAGAAATATGTCACAGATAAAGGAGAAGGTTTTGTTGTGGCCTGAGGCTGTTGTGGTGCAGTGAGTCCATCTGACACCTGCAACAGTCACCGTCAAACACTTAAACGTCAGACTGACCACAATGTCACATACATTTGGTTTAGTGTATGTCCAAGAAGGGCAGAAATAAAGGATATGAAAAAAAACAAAAACGAGCATTTGCAGTGTAATTAAATTATGCGGCTGTTTAAGTTTAAAAATACTAACACAGCATTAAATATGGTGACTTACTTGTCTGTTATGTCCATCCTTGTGCACAGATCGCTCCAGTAGAGTCCCAGAGGCTCAGGAAAGCTTAAGCTGTTCAGTGGGGCAGTATATTCCTTTTGGAGTGTAATTTAAGGGTGTTTATTTAGTCTCTGTGGACATCATTTATTTTAAAGAAGGGGTATTTTACTTCACACAAACTACAGCACATCAGGTTTGTCGAGTTGATGTGTACAGTTTTTTGCATATTTGTGGAGAATTGGTGGCATAGAAGGGTTGATGTAGGTTTGTGGTCAGAATAAGCAGAGTTTAAAAAGGGTCCAGGAGAGAAATTACTGAAAACATGCATGGATGACGTCTAAAACCTCTTCACGGATGTTTTTGAGGAAGAAATAATATTATAACATGGTAGAAAGCTAACAAAAAATAGATTTAACATAATACTCCTTAAAAAAAAACATACTTTAACAATAGGTTGAATACATTTTGCAACCTTTTTCTTCTGTTTTTTTTGTATCAGTTATGATCCAAAAAACAAAACCGAACAGACACCTTCCAAAACTGAAGCGAGTAATGATTTTAAAGTACTGTTACAGCCCTATTACTTAGATTTAGCAAATTGCATCATCAACCAAAATGGTGTTTCTGTGTGACTGGGTTAGAACAATTTCTCACATTTAATATATATTTTACAGCAAAATGCCAAATCAACCTCAATCAACCTTGAGCGATAAACCTCCCGCCTCTTTCTTGGAAGTTCTCAGAGCTAATCAGAAGTGTTTACCGATGCTTTTCAGCCGCAATTCATCTTAGTATAGAAAAAAAGTCATTGCCATCATTAATGTTTTTGATATACAAACACATTATATCAAAGTGATGTATGAAAAACCACCCGACCTTGGATAAATGGCATATTTCGCGAAAGCTAATTAAGACTCATATGTCTTCCCTGTCTCTTGCCAAAATGAAGATTTGTTAAACCAATCAATCTTTTCAAACAAGTGCTAAAAGGACATCAGTATCTTCAAACCTCTGTAGTCATTTTATACACCAAGTCTGTACCCAGTGTTGTTGAGTTTGATCCAGTACAGATATATTGTATAAGTGGCTATCGAGATCAAAATAAGTCTGCTGTGTGTATTTCTGCATTTAATTATGAGCCTTTTATAGTCTGATAATCTGATAGTCCGCTTTACCATCATAGCTAAACTCTGCACTGTTCTCTGAGAGTTGTGAAAAGCATACTTAGGATGTATAAGGTAAGTAATAACTTTGGACCACTGCAAACTGTTTAAAATGAACTAGTTCTGTTTTTTACACATTTTTAAGACATTAAAAATCAGGTACGGCGCATTTAACATAAGAATTTGGTAAATACATTAACCCTGGAGAACCCACGGGGTCAACTTTGGCCGCAGTTAATTGCTGCTACCCAAAATGAATAAACAAACACACAAAAAAAAAGTCAAATTTCAATTAAAAAATTCAAAAGCCCAGAGTGCCACTTCTGGCCCCTGCATAGAAATACCTAGTAGATGAATACTGAACTAAAATGAGCCAGAGTGGTAGTGACAAGATGGCCGACCTGTTGAGCTGGAAAACTACCCAAACAAAACTGTCTTCTCAGTAAAATTGTGTTGTTTTTTTTGCTAATCTTTTCAGTAATAGCTTGCAGAATGTCTAGAAGTACGTTTTATATTCTCTTTGGATAATTTAGCAAACCCAGTGGGTCAAATTTGGCCCTGATCCTAAATTAGGGAATAAAGGGTTAAAATTGAAAAAGTGGAAATTTCAATGTTCAGTGAACTTATAGCAGTAATTTAATGCAATGTAAATAATTTTCCAAAGAAGAAAAGGGTTCTTGGGTTCTCTGGGGTTAAAGGCACTGTACCTCAATTTCATATTTTTAAAACTGTTAAAACAGAACTGTAGAGAACTAGTTCATTGTACTGCATTTTAACGCCATGAGCTAGATGTTTTATGCTGTATTTGTATATTCTGAAATAGTAAGAAGTGTTATATAAAAATACTACAAGGAACTATTGGGCGAAGAAAACAAAACTTTAGCAGTTCTGTGATCAAGTGATTTCGCCTAAATTTTAAACATAGCAAAAGATGAAGTCAACTGGAACAAATCGTTGTAGGAGTGAAGATGTTTCGCTGCTCATCCAAGTCACTTCTTCAGTTCTGGTCAGATCACTGGTGGACACTGACTTATATCTGTCTGAAGGGAGGGGCTATCTACACTGTCTTATCAACCCTATTGAACCTAACTTTTGAACATTACTTACAAACATCAATCACTTGATCCAACTGAAGTATCCTACATTGACCATTTAGCTGTAAATGGAACACTTTCATTCTATAGACTTGGTTGAGAATAATCAATAGTCTGCTCCAATCAGTTTTTACGTCTTGTCAAAGTGCTGACCTTTAAAAGCTACTGTCTGCTGAGAACATGGCCCCAGAGAGAAGTCTTACATCAGGTTAAAAACACAGTCGCTGTGGGGACCTTAAAACTGTCACTTATTTCTTATCTTGAAGCTGAAGAACATTACAAGTATAAAAGCTTTGATTTTTTTTCTTTTTTCCCATTGGCCTCTTTGTAAAGGTTAACGCATGGATCTCATTTATGGACAGGGAGACAGTGAGGAGGACTGATGGACTGATGGAGACCCACAACGTAATGGCAGAGCTTCAGCTGATACATGACAAATAGATTTAAAGGTACAGTATGTAAGTTTCTGGAAGTGGCACATCACCTGCATGATTCCATGGAAAGTTAAAGCCATACTTCCGAACATTTTCCATGGAGATAAATACGTTTTATGCCATACTGTGGAATATTATAGCCAAAGAAACAATATTTGTGTGGAAACAAGCAGGAGGAGGCCATTTTACATGCCTAATACGAGTCAGATTTGTGGAGATGCAAGCCTGCTTACAGTAAGGACACATTTTTTTAAGTTCTTCAGTGCAATAAACATAACCACAATGGGTAAAAAACAAAAGAAAACTCTCGTGAAGTGTATTTTTTTGGTGAGTTTAAAGTTAACAGTTCCTCTGCATTTGCAACAAGACCTAGGAAATACAAGCTCCAATTAGTGAAATGCAATGTCAGTCTCCTGCAACAGTGGTAATAAAAATCTACCAAATGAACGTGTCACTCTTGGCTGTGGCTGTTATTGTGTTCTTGGGCAAAACATATGTGCATAAATGGGCGAATAAGTTCAATGGTTTTGGCTTTGTTTGTAAGATTAAAAGGCCTGCACCAGATTTTCCCCCAAATAGCTGTGCAAAAATGAGTCTTGTAAATGTGTCCAATCCAGATATATTGTGTAAACAGCTTTCGAGGTCAAAATATGCCTTCTGCGTCACGTTATTGCCAATTATAGTGTTGGCGTACTAGTCGTTGTTAGCATTACTGTGATGGCAAAAATCCCTTCTGCTTATGAAAGTTGCGAAAATCACTCATAATACTCATTGTGGTGAATAATTAGGATGCTCGGAATACTTAAAGTAAGTGAGGAATAACCTTGGAAAACTGCAAACTGTTTAAAATGAACTAGTTCTGTTTCAGTAATAATCAGATACTTTAAAACTGGGGCCTTTTGGATTAAATTGCATGAAAATAAGGCTGTTTCTGTATTGTCAAGATTAAACCTCATATCAACTCTAACATAGTGCGCTATCCAGTGCAGGGCTGTGGGAAAATGATGTAAATTGATAAAAGTAAGAGTCACATGATGAGGCGTAAGAGGAGGACAAAGTGGATGTGAAACAGTAAAACAGCAGAGATAATTGGGCTGTAGAGCTTTTAACAGTAATGCTCTGCCAGAGTGCACAACACACATCTGATCCAAACACAGAACACTGTCATCTAATTCAATTGTGGTCTTCACCGAGAGTCAGACAAGTGATTGCAGCTTCAAATTTCAAGCCCAGACCTTCAGACCTGGACCATGGATTTGCTAAAAACATGTTCTTGTACTCTCAGTAATAATGAAGATACTGGGATATGCCTGTTTAGTTCTGTACCCAGGGAACATCTCTGCTATAATGTTTAAGAAGGATACGTACTTGAGTTGCAGATACTATTAGTAGCTCGCAAGAAGACCATTACAAAAAAAAAAAAAAAAAAAAGATGTAAACCAGAATTAGTACATGTAAGGAATGGATACAACTTGTGAACGATATCTTTTAAATGGAAATTATGACAAACATAGAACAGGAGCAATGCCAAGAGAAATGGACAAAATGGCCGACTTACACGTCAATGGCAAATGTCTTTAAATAACTGTAAAGGTCAACAATATGTGCACGCTCAGTTCTTTTTTTTTTGTGTGTGTGTGTATATAGTACCTAATGAATGTATAATGCAATTTCTGCTCATGTCGTATGATGGAGGAAACTTGCAATTACTGTATGTAAGGAATTCAAAGTTGGATGGGATTACTTTTATTATTATACTTAAAAAAAAATGTGATCACAAAAATAAAATTAATTAATGAATTAAAAAATATCTGTAAAGGTCATATATCTTGCTGTGGTGAAATATATTCCTCGCCTCGTGTTTGTGTAAAAATGTGGAAAAACTACTGTAAAAATAAAGTATATATATATATATAAAAAAACATGTTAAAAAGCAGCAAAAATAATTTTCTTGTAAAATAAAAAGTTAAATTATAAGTCATTCTTTTATGTATCTGTGTGTCTTTTTATCTGTTGTCTTTTGTCCGTGTTTGTTCATGACACCAGGTAAGTGTGGTACAAATTAGTCGGGTACAAAGCTGTGAAAATGTCTTCGGGGCACAGTTACGGGAGGTGAGTCAAAACATGGCACATCTCATGCGACTGGACATTTTAGGACTATTAGGGTGTAACCTTGCTCTGCAGATGGATTGTCACGAGGTTCGAGTTTTCACACTCCATCCATCTTGTACAGCTCCACTGATGTGTTGAAATTCACACAACTTATGGTGTGCAGCAGAAAACATACATTTTCAGACAAAATAGAATCAATACCTAACCAGTTACCAAGTGTAAGACGTGATAAGCATGATTCTACACTTTAATTTAGCCACAAACTGTTTTCCTTTTGAATCCTTTTGTGAATCAACACCACAGATCTGCTGCTTACCTCACTAATAATGGGGAAAAAAGATGCTACATGCTAAAATAAAGATGGAGAAGTTTATTTAGCATCAGTACAGGACCTGGCATGAACAAATCTGGCCATACTCTTGATGAAAAACCTTTGATGATGTAGGTTAACAACCACGCCAACAAAGACCGACCTGGAAGCGTCCTTGGCACAGCAGAGCAAGTTCCTCATTAAACACCATCCAATGTTACTGTCGTTTGCTACATTTCTGCAAATTAGACCCTCAGATATTTTGCTAACTTCTTTTTCCTGTTTTGCTTTTGTTATTTTGGTGTTTTTTTGCTGTATCTTCTGGACATTGTGAAAAAACCTCCAACCAAGCCTCAGATTAGCGTTTATTTTACCTTTTATTTTACCAGGAAGTCCCATGACATACAGTACATTTCTTTCAGCAGAGACTTCAGACAAACAATCAACCCTGTACTCAACGACAGAACTACTTTTCATTCGTCAAACAATGTAAGACCTGAATTGGACTGAATCCCGTGAGTGCTGTATGTACAAAGTCTAATTTGTGCTGTTGGGACGTCTGTGTTTCCAGCTCGATACTCTTTGGGACGTATTAATAACGTGCTCTTTGACCTGTGTGTGTGAGGAGACACAGCGGAGGAATACACCACACGAGAACACAGAGGGGCTTTTCCGTTTTATTGTGGACGGAGAGAACTTCTGGTGTACAGTGGAGAAATCAGTACAAAGAGACTTAAGAAATATGTTGACAATGGATCTTTTTTGCAAAGGGGAAAAGGCCAAACTGAGGAGCCTACGACCTCCAAGAAAAAGATAGATCAATTTAACAGACAACACCAAGAGTCCTACTTAAAATATGGGTTTGTCGCTACAGGTGAGTCTCACACGCCGTGTCGAGTTTGCATAAAGTACGGGGAAAAGCGAACGAAGCAATGAAACCTTCAATATTGCTTTGGCACATGGAGACTAAGCAGCCTGGATTAAAAGATAAGCCTTTAGAGTTTTTTTTAAAGAAACAAACGTGAACAAGAAAGAAAGAAGAAACAAGCGCAGGGCTGCGACTGATTCAGCGGTATAGTGAGTTGTATTTTTTATGCACTTAACTTATTTTTGACATATTTATCCACCATGTGTAGATGGCCAGTCGGTGAAAATAAAACCTACATTATTCCGGTCCATGGTGCAAAAAAGGTTGGGGACTCCTGCTATACATCATCAGTTACTCTCAAGTCCAGGTAGCTTAAGGCAAGGCAAGCTTATTTGTAAAGCACAATTCTAGTGCCAAACTAAGTAGAGCCCTGTCTCCCATCTTCAGGAAGACTGTTCCAGGCTCTGTAATAATAATGATACTGTATTATGTCTGTGTAGTCCCTCATTTGTCCAGATCTGATCCATAGCGAGGAGAACAAACTGGCCTTCTTAGACTGTGCAGTAACGATAGGAGAGGATCGGCGTCTCCAGGTAGAAGTCTTCAGGAAGCCCACACACACTGACCAATACCTGCTGTTTGGGTTTTAATAGTTATCTGTACTCTAAAACACAGAGCTAAAGTGGTACCCACAAACACAGAGGAAAAAGTGAAAAAGAAATGCAAAAATGGGCCTTCGATAGATCTGAGAGAGCTAAAAACAACAGGGAATCTGAGTCTAGAAGGAAAAGGTATAACTATTCCTTACACAGCGGAGTATCTGACAGACTTCAGAGAATTTTCAGACAGTATAAGACAAAAACTGGTTCACCCAAAGGACAAAACTCTAGCCATAAACAAAGTAATGTGGTCTACGCCAATCAATGTAGTGAAGAGTGCAGTGAGTCTTACATTGGAAAAACTAAACAGCTACTCCGTAAGAGGATGTACCAACACCATTGCAATAGCTCCCGTGGACCCCAGTCCGCCGTACATCTCCATCTCAAAGACACTAACCACTCCTTTGAAGATAGTGAAGTTCAGATCTTAGCCAGAGAAAAGAAATGGTTTCAGAGGGAAGTTAAAGAATCTATTTTTGTTAGGAACGAGAATCCTTCCTTAAACAGGAATTGGAACCTGAGACATAATCTCTTCCCATCTACAACTCCATCCTCAGACCCAGAACAAAGAGAACAATAGTAGGGTCGTTAAAGGTTGAATAGTTAACGCTGAAACTGGAGACAATAGAACGAAACGTCTTCACTCCTACAGCGATTTTACCAGCTGACAGATTTAAACTCCGTCTTTTGCTATTACTGCGTTATACAGCGCTTTTTGAAGTGTTGTGTCGTTTTCTATGACAATGGTAACAGTTGAATCTGGTTGATGGACGAGTGCTCTAACCACTGAGCCACTGGAGCTCCACTGCGTGTACTCTGAGCCTGGGGATAAATCACTATAAAGAAAAATAAGACAAACAAACAATAAAAAGTAATTGTCGTTAAAGATACAGCATTACCAGTTTCACAACCAGGCTAAAAAATCAATATTTTTGTTAACAACAGCAGTTTTCTCTCTCTTTTCCTCTGCGCTTACCTTCTTCATCTCTCTCTATCTCATTATAAAGAGCTGCGTGAGTCCTCTCTCTCGCAGCAGCCTGGTGGGGCCTCTATCGGAGCTGGTGTCGGAGCGTGTGTGTTCTAGTGCCTCCTCTCACACACATCACCGGTGCAGCGTGAAATGGCTCATATTGGACGGCAGCACGCAGAGACCCGAGTCGCTGCCTTAAACGGGACAGGGGAAGTGATAGAGTTAGATAGAGGAGAATAAAACAGGAAGGAGAGAAAATACATGAGGTACATAAACAGAAGGAATTTGAATAGGAAATCCTCACACTTCAGGATATGTTTAGAAGTATACTCTCAGTGATTCAAGTCAACACAAACACGTGGTTTTATTGCTTGTCATTTGTGGTTATACAGCACATTATACTACTCATCATACTTCATTTTAGTGTTTTGACTTATTAAAAATACAACTTTTTTGGTGTTTTCAGACTCGGGGGCAGGCATTTTTCTGCAGGCCTAATCGGATTCATTTGTACTTAAACATATTTGTATTTTATGCCTCCTGGATGTCTTCCCGGGGAGGTTTTCCAGGCATGCCCCACTGGGAGAAGACCCTGGGGAACGCTCCTGAATCCCCCTGGGAGAGCTGAAGGAAGTGGTTGGAGAAAGGGAAGTCTGGGCATCCCTGCTTAGACTGCTGCCTCTGCAACCTGGCCCCAGAAAAGTAGAAGAAGATGGCTTTCAATAATTTCCAATAATTAGAAACTGAAAAAATAGTCACAAATGAAACTTATTTCGGAAGTTGCCGTGGACACCGCCCAGTAGGTGACTTCTATGGGTAGGCAAGCAGACCGGGAGTGGACATCGATATTTAGGCGATAACAATTTAATCCTACTTCTATACTTAATTTATGCAGCTGAGCCTTCAGTATTATTGTTATCTATGTAATTATCATTATGCATCTAGAAACCCTATGAGTGACATATGACAACTCTGCAAATGGGTAAGGCACTTACTACACAAAATGTACATTCATGAAGAGATACTAACAGCACTGGTCAGACAGGTCCGTGGGTCAGACATGTGTGCTGGTCAGACAGGTGCACTTATAATACAGCCTCATGTGTCCCCTGTGTGAGATCAGCACGCTCACATTCACCTTTCACAAATGCAAATCAAAAGCTTGTCTTTCCTGAAGAAACGTCCTGTATGTCCTTGAAACGGTGCTGGTCCGGCTACTTGTCCCTCCATGTGTAATATTCCACGTTTTTCCAGCTGTCGCTTGATCTTGAAAAAAAAAAAGTTGTATAGGTACTACAGAGCCATTTTAAAGCCTCCTGAGAATGAGTGCAGTGATGACTTGTTGATCACATGACTGTTTTGCACAAATCAACACTACTTTAAATCAGATTTTAGCAGTGAAACTTTTCTCAAATTTTTCCATTGAAATGAATGGGATTTCCCCTTAACCAGAAGTGCCACCGCAAAGAAGTGTGTTTTAGTCGCATTCAGAGGCAAAAGTGGGCAGGACGAGAAAAGTCAGTGGTATATATCTATGTACACTTATTTAGACTTCTGTAGACTTGTCCTCAACCAGGACTTGTCCCGGTTTAATTTGTGTTTAGTGCTTTTTTGTTGAAATACCTATTGCTCGATCACACAGAGAAAAAAAAAAGAAAAAAAATGTGTACAGCCACTTTATTCTCAACTAAATCTATATCGACTTATTGTTCAATGTATGAAAGCTGAAACAATATATTTTTGGGCTTAATATTTATCGTGTGAGCATTTGTCTACATTTTCTTGCAATAATGGGGAGATTTTTGTTATTTTTGTCTCATTACAATACTATTTGTGTGGTAGAGGGTTGAATAAGTCACTTATGGTTTATTGTTACTTCATTTTGCCATTTGTGTATTTACAAAATGGTTTACTGGGATTATACTGTCTTATTTTGTCAGTGTATAAAATAGTTGAAATATGATCATATATTGTTATATTTCTCTGTGCTTCAAAATGTGTTATCGCGACAGGACTAATTTCGACCATCTGTTCTGATCCAAATACTTTTTATTGACTCTTTTATAAGCCTTTCCAGTGGTTTCACTCTCCTCCTGAGGCCACACACTGAGCATTAGCATTAGCATGTGTTAGCGTCAGAGGAAATCAGTCTGACAGACAGGGACGCCCGCTGTCACTATCTACAGAGCTGAAGCCAACTGCTGCAGGGACAAATCATTCAAAACATTTACTCTGGCACAAAATTCAAGTTGCATTATAAGATGTTGTGTTTGCAGAGTCAATCCAATTTGTTTCATTATCAGGGAGGCTGGTTCAGACACAGACACATGATACATTTAATGGAGGACGTTTATAGATTTCCAGCTGGATACAGAGTCAGAGTAGGGAAAGAGTTGGGCATTATTTTATTGCTCAAATTGATTAAGAGCAACTTTTGGTTTAATTTAGTTTTTCCAAAAGTTTTTTTTAATTTATTTTAATTTTATTTCAATAACATGGTGGTGAACATTGGTGAATTTCTAATAGTATACACCTTAAAAATATGAAATCAATAGAGAAGTTGAATCAAAAAGTCAGTTTTATTGAATCAACTGTGCATAACTGTCAAAGAGCCTCTAAATGAATATGCATACAGTGTATTTATACCATCAAAATAATCCTACCAGTTTTAGTCTAGTCCAAGTGACTTCAGGCTGCTGGACACATCATCTTGTAGGCCAACGAACAAGAGATATGCCCGTGCGTAAAAACAGATAGTATCACAAAAATTAGGTCAAAGAGATGGATAATATTACATATCAATACATTTAGGAATTAGGTCAAGCAGATAGATGAGAGTACATATTACAAGAATTATTAAAAATAGCCAAATTTATTGCTCCAAAGTCTGTACCACATGCTTTTACTGAGGACTGGCTGTACTCCTCTCAATAAAAAACAAAACACACAAAAAAACAAAGTATAACACTGATAATTAGACATGACTGAATCTCGATTTCAATTAAAATTCGACAAATGGCCAACCCCTAATTAACTTTGTACAGCAAGATGAATCCTCGCGATATTTGCAGGTTCACACACTCGTGAGAATCCATGCTGGCAGGTCTCCCACTGGCGCGATAAGGCCCGATCGCCAATGCGCCGGACATTTGACCAGTCCCGGGGCAGCAGTGTGGTTTGGGCGGAAGCCAAGGCAAAGCACCCAAGTGAACCAAAACAAACATGGCAACGCTGACAGTGCCTCAGATTGTGATTAACGACTGGGGAGATTTTATTGCTGTGGTAAACAGTTATATACAGTTTTACAGTTGGCTGTAAAAGCTTCCAGAAATCAGGGGAAATCACTGGGAAGGAAAAGCAGCATTTGTCTGACTGATGGTATACCCTGACCCTTTGTCTGTGAGTGAGTGTGTGTGTATATGTGTGTGTCTGTGAGTGAGTGTGCGAGTGTGTGTGTGTGTGTGTGTGTGTGTGTGTGTGTGTGTGTGAGGTGGACTACAGATCAATGTGGCCCAGACCTGTGAGGAGAACTGTACAACTGGATCCTTTATCACTAAACAACAGCTGCTTCTGTCTCTACAACACATTAGTCCTGCTCTGGGCTCCCTGAGGATGGTGTCTGTGGACTCGTTGGTTTTATTCACTGTTGTTTGTTGTTCTGTCGGGCAAACACTGGGGGGAAAAGGCACGATAGGTATGTATGTCTATGGTTTCCCTCGTCGCACTGCAAAACAAATTCCCACTTATTCGGATAAATGAAGAGAAATATTATCACGCTTTTGAGAATGCTATTAGCAAGAAAGCTTACAGTTTAGCTAAGTGTAAGGCTACTACGGAGATGTCCTTACTTTGCCTGGACTGTTTCATTGTATGTTTCATTGGCGTTACCACCCTCAGGGCCACTACATAAGGTTGTGATCTATAAAAAGACAATTTATCATGAAGCAATCCAGTCCAAATACTCTGAACTCTAGACGTTGGAGTCAAAGATGAGACAGAAGAAATCCGTGCCCTTAGAGAAGATAAGTGAGCGAGTTTGTGTTCTGTCAAAAGTCAGAATTCTACTTTCAGTTTTATAAATGAGACCCCAGGCCCCAGGGAGAGGCGTAGCGGGCAAGACATCATTAACTGCAGCCCCCGTTATCGAGGAGGAGGTCAGGAGGCTTGGCTCACAGGAACAGAAACCTCTGCGGCCGTAACAATGGTATTAAACTTATTTAACATGCATATGGGTGTTTCGATTGCTCAGAAATACCTAGAAAAACATGCAGTCTTAAAAAGATCCCCTTGCCTTTAAAAAAGAACTTACTGGTAGCTAAAAGAGTCTGAGGAAGCCAGAAAAAAGTCCTCGATTGCAAAGAGGGACTAATATGTTTAACCCATATAGGTCTTCTTCAGGGCATTGTCAATATGCCTTTTACTGTGAGTTGTGTCACCTCTCCACAGACCTGACCTGTAACTTGACTGGCTTGCCTCTACGGAGATGGATGGTGGGGCAAGAACTCCAGTCGGCAAAGGGACAATGTACACCTTTAAAGTGTCAGTAGCAATAACTTATTTGATGCTGCCTAAACCTTTTCCAAGACCGACAGACAAAGGCAAGATGAACACTACATGAACCATTAGTAAATCAATGAAGATTTTCAGATGTTAACAACTTATACAGTACCTGACGCTATTATAATAACTTTATTCAGTAGTGACCCAGCCAAAAACAGGCAGATTTCTCCCAAAACGTTTTATGTAGCCTCATAAGTAAGATCTCAGTATGTTTTTTTTCTTCTTTTCTGATCTGTCAAATGTCTTTCACTCTACATCTGAGTGACTCTTTCAGAGGAGGTGGACAAATGTGACTGAGCTCCAAAGATGGTAAAGATCAAAACTTCACTTTGAAACTCAATGCCACTATTCCTTTTGTTTTTATTCAAATGCTTTAAATCCATTAGTGAGATTTGATTCTTTTGTTTCTCAGGAAATGTGGCGTTTTGTGTCAATCATGTTATGCAGTATTTTAGAGGTACATTGTAAAATAGCATTATGTATTGCTTTAATCCCACTGCATTCAAAGGGTAATTACAAATATTCTTTTTTTTTTTAGTTTGCTTCCTCACAGGTTGGATTATCAGGGTTGTGACTCAGGAAACTCAGGAAACATCTCAGAACGCTAAACTGTTTCTGAGTTAGAAATTCCAACATGGCTGCACCTTGCGTTTGGATAAACTTTGATTTAATTGTAATTGTGTTATTTTGCCTTAAGTTGCTCTATACTGCCCACCTACTTCGTTGAACCTGCTCCTGCACAGCTGTTGAGCAGTTACAAAATGCTACGCAAATGGATAATCAGAGCTATAACAAAAGCCAAAATTCACTATCAAACGTTGATATATAACTTACAATGGAAACAACAAAGTCCAGGTTAATAAATGAACTCAAACTGATCATCATTTTCGTCAGTATTAAATAATTAAAAGCAAAATCTAATTGTGACCTGAAATGTTTCCAAGCTTTATGAAGTATACCAACTCACAGTGTCCCGAAATGGTCCCAAACTTCTGGTCTCATAGTTCGATGTACTCAAAAATGTTCAATGTCTTCAAAAATACATACCTATAGTTTTGTTGTGTTTCATTCACACGTATAATACACAAATCATGCAAATTTCGAGTTCCACCTTGTGATATCATACTACAGGCATCGCTCCAATGTATTTTTAAACTCCACACACCTCCACTAGAATCATTTGGATCATTTCAGCCCCAGAATTGCCGATCTTTACTGAACAAAAGGCAAAAAGTAGCTGTTAAGTTGAAAACTAGCACTATATGACATCACAAAGTGCAACAGAGCATTTTGAGCTTTGGAGATAGTAATAGTAAATGGATATTCACAAACAAAACACAAATCCAGGTATGTTTTTGATTAGGAAACAACATTAAAGCTCAGAAGAGTCCATTTTTTGTCACATAATATCTTTTGGGAAAAACAAACCGCAGACATGTAACTCGGGCTGGTGGCGTCATCTGCACCTTTAAATTTACTAAAGAATAGTTGCATATTATGTGCTTTTTAGATTAGGCGTGTAGCCAGACTAAGTGATGGTACAGTGGGTCTAATTAAAACCATAATATGAATAGGAGCAGTTTGTGGAGCATTTAATGACCGCTTCAGGACCAGGAGTTTTATTTTACACCCTCTTTCTCTATGAAGTCTATGAGGTATACCACTTACAGACTAACTATATGAGGTATGAACAAACACAGATCTGAAAAAAATACCTCATAAAGTAAGACAAACTTTAAGGGTGCACTCAAACATACTCAGCTTTTAGATCCGTGCCAAGATCAGGCTGGATTGCAGGGTGTTCTGGGGCCCGTGTTCATCACTTAACTGAGACGTGGCAGGTGAGGTCCTCATAAAGCTCAGTATTTTTACATGTTATGCTGACGTGCTAAAGCTGTAGAGGAGAAAGTAACCCCACAGTGAAAGATCTCAAATACAGTGAGGGAGATAATAATCCTGCCAATGAAACGTGTTACACAGCTCCACCGCTTCCAGATTAAACAACAACGTGACAAGTGGCTTCGAGACATTTACTGCTGCACATTTTTATGAAGGTAGATACTGTAATGTAAGTCCATTTTACAGTGAATATGTTTTACTTTTACTCTCACTGCATTTGAGAGCAGGTGTCTGTACTTTGTCTGTGTAATCCCTCAGTTGTCCAGGTCTGACCCATAGCAAAAGATGAAATTCAAATCTGTCAACTGAGCAAATCGTTGTAGGAGTGAAGCCGTTTCGCTGCTCATCCAAGTCGTTTCTTCAGTTCTGGTGCGATTGCTGGTGGACACAGCCTTAGTTCCTCCCTTCAGATAGATATAACTTAAACTGAAAACAGCTATTGTCTCCAGTTTCAGCCTTAACAACCTTATTCAACCGTTAATGGCCCTCCTATTGTTCTTTTTGTTTGGTCTGAGCATCTCTCACAGGTCTATGATTCCATCCTCAGAACCAAAGTGAACAAAAAGAACAATAGGAGGGCCACCGACGATTGAATAGGTTTTGTTAAGGCTGAAACAAGAGACAACAGCTGTTTACAGTTTCAGTGTAGTTAGCTCCTCCCTGCAGATAGATATAAGCCAGTGTCCACCAGTGATCCGATCAGAACTGAGGAAGCGGCTTGGATGAGCAGCGAAACGTCTTCACTCCTACAACGATTTGTCCAGTTGACAGATTTACACTTCGTCTTTTGCTATCTGTACTTTCTACTCCTCTACATTTTGAACAGGACTGAAAAGTAAAATGTATATGATTTGAGGGGTTATTTTTAACATATCTGAGGTAACATCCTGAGTAAAGTTTTCGAGTTCAAGCTTCGTATTGTTGCTGTTGATCCAAATACTACTTTACGTGAGTAGATTTTTTTTCATGTGATACTTGCAACTTTTTACCTTTGTATCTGTACTTTTACTTAACAAAATTGACTACAGAATCCTGTACACTGACACAACATCACAGTGGAAGTGGACAAAAAGGAGGCTCGCATGGACTTCAAACACACAATAAAATGTTAATAATACAAGTTAGGATTTATTTGACGGCAAAACTACACTCAAATCCTTTATATAATCACAAACCCGATACTCACATTCTTTGTTACATTTTCAACACTTGCTAAAAACTCTGCTCTCGAGTAAGTTCTTTATAAAACCGCCCATCTTCCACTTTTGCTGCCTGTGCACATTTACTTAGTGCGAGTGCTGTTTTCACATTCAGAGGTTTTTGTTAGCGTTTTGGCTGTCGTTTGGTTGAGGCCCCTCTCTGGAGCCTTAGGCCTGTCTCTCCTGCTGCCAGTAGTTAATTGATTTGGCTCTGACCGTCTGCTCTACTCATGTAAATACATTCATTTCACTTGGCAATGGTTTCCACATACTAACTCTACACAGCTACAGGGGACTCCATCACCAGTTTCAGAACAGACCATAACTGTAAAATAGGCGGTTAAGAGAAGAGTGGGAGACACATTTAACACATTTCTGGATTAGACACGTTATTTCAAATGCACAGTAAATGTCTTACTTGCAGATTGATATCAGTATGGTTTCTACCTCCTCCGTCACGTCTTAAACCAGGTCAAACGTGATCGTGCAATCGGATGTGTTTTTTCAGTGACACGTGAAATAAAGAAGTCCCCTATGATTTACAAATAAAATCTAATTTCTTTCACCTCAGATTAACAGATTTGATTGATTCTGCAGAAATCCACAATGTTTTTCAGCCTCCTCTGATATATAACCACGCCTATCCCTGACTGACTAATCCACCTGTCAATCACGGCCATTTGAAAACGGAGATTCACCGGTGACCAGACTCACATCTTCGTAAAGAATTGAAGAAGTGTGTGTTCTGGACCATTTTTGCTTTTCAAATGCTTATGCTGAGTTAGGGTAGTTGTGCACGTAGGCAATATGTCAAAAAAAAGCTGTCAGAATTCTGTGTACTTCTAGACTTCTTTTCCACCTTTTTCCCATGTGGATTTTATACTCCAAATGGCAGTAAACGTAACTGAATGGTGTCTGTGTAATCCCTCAGTCGTCCAGGTCTGATCCATAGTAAAAGTTAAATTCTAAGGTCTAGGAGTGAAGACGTTTCGCTGCTCATCCAGGCTTCTTCTTCAGTTCTGGTCAGATTGCTGGTGGACACTGTCTTATATCAATCTGAAGGGAGGAGCTAACTACAATGAAACTGTAAATGAGTCTACTTGCTCGCTCTATTGTTCTCTTTGTTTCCTCTGTTTGCTCTGGGTCTGAGGATGGATGTCAGGTGCCCCCATTTCTGTTCAAGGAGCCACTAACCTCTCTTCTTCGTTTGAGAGGGAAGTTAAATAAGCTATTTTTGTTAAGAAAGACAATCCTTCTAAACCAGCGGTACGGGCGGGAATGTGCATTACCTTCAGCAACTTCGCTCCGGATTGGTTGCTATGATACTTGCAGTCAGAATTCCAAACATGGAATATCCAAATTGGCCCCTATAACTGCTAGCCTCAATGAGCTTTGGGCGATGTCACAATCACTTAGTCCACTTATTTATACAGTCTATGGTGCATGTAAATGTAGTGAATGTAGTTTCAAAATGGACTGGATAAAAGTGCACAAACAGGTGTCGGCCATCTTGAAACTGGATCTTCTCTGAATCTGTTGTCCATTAGAGCACTTTACAGCTCCATACAAGTGTAATGCGTGTTCTTCTGAAAGCTGATCTCTGCACCTTCAGTCACAGGGAAGGATGCACCACTGCGCAAATGAATTACTCTTCAATCTGCACAAACGTTGAAAGTCTTTAACCTTATCACATTGTGGTGTGGCAGTAGCAGTGCACTGTATTTGCAACACTTGTGAGGTGGAACGTGCTCCTCTGATGTGATCATCTCTTTGTGCAGGCTTCTCAATCTAATTTTGCCCCCATCATTAACTTCTCCTGGTTCTCCTTTTTCATAAAATGTACAGTTTTTCCAAAGCATTTCATTTGAAAAAATATAAGGGTCAGGAACATGTGAAAATGTTGAGAACGGGCCTGTTATAGGATTTCATTTCATGCTAAAACAAAAATGTGTTATAGCTATTTAACAAAGTACAAGTTACCCCTGTTGTTATAAAATATAGTAGTAGTGGTGGTGGTGGTTGTAGTACTAGTGGTGGTAGTGGTGGTGGCAGTACTAGAAGCAGTAGTAGTAGCAGTAGGGGTGGTATAGGTGGTGTCTGTAGTAGTAATAGTAGTAGTAGTAGTGGTGGTGTTGGCAGTAGTAGTGGTGGGAGTGATAGTGGTGGTAGTAGTAGTAGTGGTGGTGGTGTCAGTAGTAGTAGTCGTGGGAGTAGTGGCGTAGTTGTAGTGGGGAGTAGTGGTGGGAGTAGTAGTGGCGGTGGCAGTAGCAGAAGTAGTAGTAATAGCAAAACATAAGATATTGTCTCTATAAAAAAAATGGAAAGTTAGTTGTGCACACATTAGACACATGTGAGTTCACTGTTTAGCTAATAAAAAAAACCCAAAAAAAACATATGAATCAAACTAAATATGCTGTAGAAAGCATGTTTTTTAATGTAGTAAATGGACGATAGCCCTGTTGAGCTATAAAAAGTCAATACTGGATAAACAATGCGTCTCCTTTAAAGTGGATGTATCAGATTTGTTTCCGTGTAACTTAACAGAACTTGTTTTGTCCCAGTGCAGATATATTGTAAAAGTAGCTCTTACGATAGAAATGAGACCGCTGTGTGCTCTCTGCGTCTAATTACAGACTGTTTTGTTCTCTGAAAATCAGCAAGTGTGAACATCCAAGTGGGTCATCAGCGGCGAAACATCTTCCCTCTAAAACTTTTGTCCAGTTGACAGAATTAAAATTTTCCTTTTGTAGATCTTACCTGGATGACTGAGACTTTACACAGACAGGTAAACTCAAAGTACATATAAACTCATTGCGGTGAATAATAACGATGCTTGAATGCATTAGGAAAGTGAACTTTGAATTGCAGTTAACAGTTTAAAATAAAGTAGTTTCTTTTCATGTTTTGCAGATCATAAAAATCAGGTACAGCGTCTTTAAGTCCTCCGTCCTGTATGTATGCACTTGGATATACTTTTGTAAAGGCTCTCATCACATTTTTCTATCATCAGCAGTACAAAATGATCCTGGGTCCTCTGTTTTTCCCTCATCATTCATCTCTTCTCTGTCTGTAGCTCATTCCTCCACATGTGGCGGTGCTTTCAATGCAAATGTCAACACTAATGGTTGCGAGAGGCAGAGTGGAGATGGAGACATCAGCTCACGCGACTCCACATATCAAACAGAGCGGCTTGTGCAGACGATGTGCTGCCCGTGGGGAGCCCTGATGAAAACACAGAGTCTGACTGAAGAACACCGCCGGCGTATGAATTCAAAATGCTTTTCTTTGAGGATGTGGGATGGTAAGTGAAGCTTTTACACTGCACTAGAAACACTCTACTCTGACTATCCTGTTATGCATTAGTTTTGCATTGGTTATACACGTGTCTTTGTTACAGTAATTCAACCAGGCCATACTGACTAAAAAGTGAACATTAAAATTATATGAACACTGTTAATGTAGAGGCCTGTCTCACATCTTCAGGAAGACTGTTCCAGGTTTTAGCTGCACGAAACTGAAATGCTGATTCCCCATGTTTAGTCCTGACTCTGGGACCAGCAGGAGGCCGGTCCCTGAAGTCCTCAGAGTGTGAGATGGTTCATATGGCACTTACATGTCAGAGATGTACTTTGGTGTTTGGAGAGAGAAAGTCTATTCTCTGAGCTACAGGAGCCAGAGACCTGACCACAGGACTTATGTGCTCATACTTGCCTTCCAAACTGGCCTTGGTCTTTGTCTCCTGCACTGAGGAACTGTTAATTAAAATTGTGTTCATTGTAAACCTTGATATTGATTTTAAAGGCCTCAATAATAGAAACAGGTCTATTAATGTCCTGCTCAAAACTGCAGAAGTTATAGTCCTCACCACCTAAGAGTGGCATTTCACAGATTTTAATTTGTGTTTTATCATAGAAAAATGGCTACACTACATTTTTTTAAAACCTGTGTATGTACAAAAAGGACAAAAGAAGGGCAAAAATAACTCAAACATGTATCCAATCAAATATCATGGGTACAGTCAGGTTAATGAAAAGGGAAAACCATTATATATTTTGCATCGTATATAAAAAATAATGTAAACGGAAACAAGCTCGTGACTATTGCACTGAGCCTGAAACAGTAGAGCATGTTCTCGTGTCCTGTGATCACTATGGAGACCAGTGAAGACAACGGCGTTAATGCTGCGTTTGATGTTTGACAACCGCCAACTAAATGCAAAAGAAGAAGAAGTCGTCCAGCCAGTGTGTAATTACTAAAGAACTAACTTACTAAAGAAGAAAAATCATATTCTTTTTACTCTTTAGATGCCTTTTACTTAAGTGACAAAACTGAGTTGCTGTGCATTCTGTTACAACAAGTGTCTCGTGTCTCGTCCTTTTAATCTCGTACAGCCTCTTCTGCCTTTACTGCTCTGTTCCTTATATTGCTGTATAACTCCACCACTGTTATCCTCAGCACTGGCAATAAAACGTAATTTATATTTGGACAGTGAGATTTATGTGACTCTGCTGAGAGGTTATGGGGACCCAATAAAAAGCATTATTAATAATTGAATAAGTGCAGCGCTGACTGGAGCCACAGGAGGCAGCACTGAACGGGACACGGTCTGGATGAGTTATAAGTCACATTAGTTTTATGTCACAGATCTGTACATATACAACTCTGCATTGTATTATTAAACGCACATTACATCTCTCTCTCTCTCATCCCTGAACACATGTGGCCTGTTCCTGTATAATGGGATCATTACTGTCTCCTGCTGCGTGTGTTTTCATCAGTGTAGAACAGTGATGGCTCAGTGTTCTGTGGCTCTGCGTGTGGGACCTATGCATCATTATTAGACACATTAGAATACATATGAATACACCGCTCATTATAATGCATTACACATGGATAGAACACACAGGTATGAAGACTCCTGCTGCGTGAGACCTGTAACTGTGTCTGTGCAGTCGTTCATATGTGGAATCATGTTTACAGGTTTATTTGGATTGTTGGGACTCATGCAGCGGGTTAATGAAAGAGAGTGAACATGTGGAGAATTATGGAATTACAGAATTATGAAACGCAATTACATTTCGTGGCAGCGCTATCAAGATTTGGAGTCTACTTTTGTATAAATTGGAATTGGTCTTGGTCTCTGGCAACTTATAATTAGCTTGATATTGATCTAAAATTGCTCAATAATAATTAAAACAACAAACAAAAAGCAGTTCCATTGACTTCCTGTTCAAAACTGCAGAATAGTCCCTACTCCCTAATAGCGGCTGTCAGCTGGGCCAGCAGAGACACTTAAAATGGATGCAGGCAGACTCAAAAAGTTGTAAAAGTTAAGCATTTTATTGCATCTTCTTGGCCAACACACACAACACGGAGCAGGTGCAGCCATTTCACCTTAAATAGTTTATCTAGGTTGACTAAACCACTAAGGAAAGGAAAGAAAGGAAAGAGGAGACACTACAACTAAGCGCACGATTTAGCCCCCCCTTCGCTACAAAAGAATTACAACAATAAATCATAATTCTAACATAATCCATAAGCAACTCAATACTGAAAATAAAGTACCAAGAAAAGTAACCCAGGGCACTTCCCCCTTTAATCAGCATTTGGTTGCTCCTGTCAGCTCAAAAGGCAGACCTGGAGCTTTTAACCTCTGGATGCCAACACAGGTAACTTATGTAAGTATACTTAACCAAAACTAAATTAACACAATAAACACGTTTATCCAGTATGCAAGTGTGTGTTTTAATTACAAGCTTTAGGTATTTATTCTTAAAAAAGTTACACTACTGAATTAAGTCATAGAGGCTGGCTTACTCCAATACAGTGGCATTTCACCCATTTTAATTTGTATTTTAATAATAATAATAAAAAATAATAAAAAAAAAAATGGCTACACTATAATTTTTAAACCCTTTTTGAATGGATCAATTTATTATTATTATTTTATTATTTTATTTATTTTTATATATATATTTTTTTCAATAGCGTTTCCACTTTCAAGGTCTCTCAAAGTGCTTTACATCAAGGAACCTTTCACCCATTCACACACATATTCATACACCAGTGTATAAATTACAAATTATAAATTATAATGTTTCTGCTTGCAGGATTCCTCAGAACTATCCTCTAAACCTGCGGCTTGTTCATAACATTTGGCTCGTTCATGTCGTACCATGTGACTGCTCTAACCAATCAACACTTGAGCTAATCTAGAGTGGAAAGAGAGCGTAGCCAAAGCTAATGATTCAAAAAGTGTTTTTTTTTGTTTTTTTTTTAAACAACAGACAGATTTTGAGCGTGAGAAAATGTTTATGATTTGAAAATAGGTAAAGATCACTACAAAACTGGACCTTTGTGAAACCTGTAGATGCCCTGATTACTTTGCGCTCCAGGAGAAAAATCCTTTCTGGGCAGGAAGGATTTTTTCATTGTACTAATGACTGGCCACTAAACCAACTCGCAACAGCCCTAAGCTAGCAATACCCTATCCAGTTATTTTATTGGATCCACGGTGTACGCAGACACTGGTGGGTTAAGTGTCTTGCCCAAGGACACAACAACAGCATTCATCTGTGGGAGCTGGAATCGCACCTCCAACCTGTGGGTCAGTGGGCCTGAATCGCTCAACCAATGATGTTTAACATTGAGAGCGGGATTTAAACTGACAACCTTCAGATCAGTGGACAAACGTTCTACCAACTGAGCTTCTGTCATTCCCCAACCAGATGAAAAAAGACAAAGATATTATAGATGGTGTACACGGCCCATGTGAATGAAGACGATTCACTCAATGCACAAATCTACAGCAGCTGCCTGTATGGAAAAAAACAAGAAAACAGTAGGAGGAGTTGAAAGTGCAGATAGGAAGAGACAGGTGCGGACAGGAGGAGACAGATGCCGACAGGAGCAGAGGGTCCTCGGGGTGCAGCAGGTGTAGAAGCTCCCGCGGAAGTACAGGGTAAAGTTACACATGAAACTGCAGAGGAGCTCGAGAGAAAACACCGCACGTCTCTGAATGATTCATAAAGGAACATATGATCTGACCTGCAGCTGTACGAGCACAAATAGCATCTAAATCCCAGCAAACACAGTTCAGCAGTATAAGAATAACTGTCCACAAGGATGTTCATAATGCATAAACCAAGTGAGTAATACCTTTGGACCAGTGCAAACAGTTTTAAATGAATAGTTCTGGTGCATCGTCTTTAACTCCGAGGACTAGTAAACTGGAAATTGCAAGTTCCTGTATGAATCTATGAAACTTCAGTAGTACTTTTCTTTTAGTTTGAGACTTTAGACTGAGCTGTTCTCTGGTCTCTCACCACCTTCTGTTTGGTATTCAAGTCCTGTGTGCAGGCTGCAGAAAGGGCTGCCTTTAGGGGAAGACTCAAACACTGTCTCTCCTTCTCACTGTTTGTCTGTGTTACTCTGCATCTGTGTAGAAAGCAAAATGTTGAACTAAGAAAGAAAAATTCAGCTCAGTCAAGAAACAACTTTGCTGGATCAGTTCAAAGAGGTCCATTTTGTTGTTATTTCCACATAAAGGTTCTTTTTAACAGACTGCTGCATTGTAAAAGACAAATTCAAATCTGTCAGCTGGACAAAAAGTTGGAGTAAAGCCGCTTCTTCAGTTCTAGCTCCTCCCTTCAGATAGATGTAAGGCTCCTTGAACAAGAATGGGGGCCTTAGACATCACCTGTCTCCAATTTATAACTCCATCATCAGACCCAAAGCAAACAACGGAAACAAAGAGAACCATATAGCGAGCCAGTAGGGTCAGTTTTTATCGTGTGTACTTTTTATTTGCACTGCTGGGAAAGTTTTGGGTATTTTTTTGGCTATATGACGAGATTTAAGTTGTAGACGTTTGAGTTAATAACTTCTATGACTCATTACAGATGCGAACTATAACACTACCACTACAACTACAACTATATTGACCTTTAGAATAGTTTTTGTGGTTTAAATCTGCTCTGGGGTTGTTGCCCCAGTGGCATAAATTTGTTTCAATATTATCATTTATCGTCTATATTTCCTTCAGCGATATACATCTATCAGTACAGTATGTAGGTATGTGTAACAACGCACTGGTCTATTTAAAAGAACCTTTATTGGGAAACTGCTATATCAAATACTGAGCACATGACACAACCAACAACAATCCGTTTTTGACATTTAACTTTCTGACACAAAGATGTATGGGCGAGACAGTTATCACATCTATACTAATGCAATATTTAATAAGAAGCAGACTGTAATCCATAAACATGTACATAACCAAGCTGTGTTTTTTTCATCTTTGACAAACTGTTCCCAAAGTCTTTGATTTCACTCAATATCTTTCCTGATTGGAACCAAACACTGTGAACCCAAACAGCGAAAAGAACTAGACCTGACACGATAATAGTAAACCAAAGACATTAAAGACAAATAAAGAGCAGAACGTGCCGATAATTAGCCACAAAAGAGACTTATTCACCCATCCACAGCTCAGATTGTATCGCATTACAACAAAAGTACTCAAATTCTGCAACTTTTACAACAAAAAAGAACTCACGGTAAATATTGAGGCCACGGAGAGCTGAGGTGGACCCTGCAGAGCTGAGAGTCAAAGGACTGAACAAAGTCTATGCCTGAAACTTTCTTGGCAAAAAGATATATTCCAGTACCCCAAAGCCAACCTCTGTCATATCTGCTTATGTCTTATGGCAGTCGTCTTCCCAGGGTTGCAGTATATCCAAGAATCTGATGTGTCCAGTGGTTGAAGCATATGGGAGCAGCGGAGTGGGAAGGACAGCATTGTTCTTCTATTTAGTTTGGCATATGTTAGGACTTCAACAAACAGATGGCAGCAGTGATTGTCAAAGAGAATAAGGCTTGGCTTGAGTCCAACATTTTGTATGCTGGACAAAATGCATCAGAAAACCCCCCAAAATGTGGTTCCTTCATCCACCCTGATGTGCCTGCACCCCCTTTTTGAAACATTTTTCAGGAAATAGCCTCTAAAGTGAACTCTTTTTAGTGCTGTTTCCTAAAGTGTCAATAATATCCTTCTTTCTCCAGATGTAAAAAAAAAAAAACCTAGTGACCATTCCCCTGCAGCCCTGTCGATTTTTCAAATCCTCTGGCCCTAGAACATGCCTTTCAAGAACTTTCCCCCAACTTGTCAAAGAAATATCAGCATTGTTCTGGTTGAATGCACTTGCCATAGCTCAGGTAGTTGCTTCAGGTTTCCTCAGAGAAAGACCACAATGATGAACCAGCAGCAGTTGGTTTTTGGCGTTCCGTCCAAGCTTTAGGGCCTGACAAAATCTAGCCTCCGTACTTGCCAGAGTTCTCACTTGGCTTGAGGACAAACCATAATCAATGCCAGCAGAGGTGTTGATATAGTTTTCTAGCTGCAGCTCTTGCTCCACGGTTCAAACCTGCTGAGCTCTTGTAACCTACAGCTGTGGTCAAAACACCCCTGAACTTTCGATCAGCCGACGCACTCTCACGGCCTTTAACCTTATATCTGCTTCTGTGCTTCCATTTTCACAGTTTCTTTTGTAGAAGTTTTGTCGGTGTTCTCTTTTACTCTCTAAACAAATTAAATCAATCAGTCAGAGCTCACACCAGACTGATATGTGGATAACAGTGAATTGAGTTCTGCACATTATTCAGTTTGGAATGACTCTCGCTTACATCACGGGGAATGTTTGAATCTGATTGGTCGAAGCGTCACAACAGTGGAACAAGCTGAAAAAAAATCTCGAAAGCGCAGACATCTTCCCTGTCCACAACTGCACAGCGAGTTTACCTTCTGCACATCGTTCACAAACAGAACAGTATGAATTTCCACGATTTTCACTCCATCATCATCACCATGTTTATTTCGGTTCACTCGGGCGCTTCACCACAGTGCTGTTCAGTGATTGGTCCACCCGCTGCTGGGCTGGTTTGAACCTTACAGCACGAGTCTCTCCAGATGGATTCTCGTGAGTTCGTGAACTCACAAATATCGTAAGAATCCATCTCGCTGTGCATGGTTATTTTGGCACAGCAAGTCTTGACTTTCACAGACGGGATATGACATAACACGATGAAAAGACACAGAACTGGTATTACAACATGCATTCAGTCTCTACTACCTGAAAAAGTACCAGTGGAATAAAGAAGAACTCTCAAAATAGCTTCAAATCAGGTACAGCCCATTCAAAAAGTAATTAAATATAAGGCACAATTGGCATCATATCTACAACCCGTTTCCTCCTGTTTGCTCCTCTATTGGTTAGACAAAGAAAGAAAGAAAAACATTTAACAATACTTTAATTTTTAAAGACTGCATTATTTAAAATCCAACCCAGGGTCTGTCTGTATCTACAGTAAGAGACGAGGGAACGCACTAATGAGACTCACTACGTCCTTCACGCTCAGTACTCAGGTAATTAGCGCTTCATCAGCAGAATTACCCAAGACTTTTACACATTTTCTGCAAACGCATCACTTTGCCCCAGCTTCTCCCTCATATCAGATTCTTTTAAAAGTATTTAATGTATCAAAGCCGCGAGACACTCCATCCTCCCATCTTCTACTTGACCCAAGGTGAATTAAATATGTAAAAGTGGATGTCTGTTCTAATGGTAATCAGGTTTCAGATATCGGTGGGGCAGATGCGGTTGTCGATGCTTATGCGTGAGTTATGAATCATGAATAATTATGAATGCGCTTTATCGGCGTCTGTTCAGAGATAATGGGCCTTAAATCAGACGCAGATCTATGTATGTGACAGAGAAACAAGAACTAGAAACAAAGACTTCTAATCTCTCTTCTGTTAATGTTAGATCCTGCTCAAGTATTAAACACACGGCAAAATGTCACAGATACTTTGATACGTGATTTATGGTACTTTTTCAACATGGAGGACCAGTTGTGGAAGGTAACAAAGTAAAAGTAGCAAAGTAGTGTACTTAAGTAGAATTTGTAGGTGTCTGTACTTTACTTAAGGACATTTTACAGTGGATACTTTTATATTTTTACTACATTTGAGAGCAGATATCTGTACTTTCGACTCCAATACGTATTTGAACAGGACTGAAAAGTATTAAGTACTTTTCATATGATTTGAGGGGTTGTTTTTACCATGTTTGCAGTATTATTCTGACTAAAGTTTTTGAGTTCAAGCTTCGTCTTTGAGCGAACAAATATAAAAACACAAAATTCATCAGAAAAAAATAAGAAATTGAGTCGTATTGTTACTGTCGCCCAAAATACCTATAACTATACCCCAGTTTTTATTTTGATCCTTCTGTGACCCCAGCCCTTGGGACAATCCGGTGTGTTTAACATGCTTTGTCCCAACCAAATACATAAATTAAATCATTGCAGACCCTTTACATTTTTGGAGTTTGATCATCTTTGTAATCTTACTGTGCAAAAAGTGTTTAGTACCTGCATCTTAGAGTGAAGTCTTCATCAGTACAAAGTCTTGTAATAAATTCTGAAAAAATAAATTAATTTAAAAAGTATATTGTGTATAGGGTTTGCAAAAGGGGTTTTCAAGGATGAGCATGTTTCGCCACTCGTCTAAGTAACATTTATTTCTTTTCGGGTTCTGTTAAATCACTGCTTTAAACATCTGTCTAAGGGTGGGAGCTAACTACACTGAAACTAACACCCCCTACTTGTTTACAGCATCTGTTATCCAGTCCATTGAGCTACTCTAAGGTGTGAACAGTCACCCGAGCCGTACTTTGAATGATCCTAATGCTTAGCTAGTGGTCCGGAAAAGATTAAAGGTGCAGAACTCCCTTAAACTTTGCTTTTTGCCTGGAATATCTTTCAGGCCTAATTAGATTTGGTTCAGGTCTCATCAGTATTAGACTAGTGCACACTGCAGAGACAGGGCGATCTAGCAACCAATCATTCAACAGCATTTCTCTGTGTTGAAGCCTGTAGTCTATTAGTTTTTAAAGATGCACTTTGTAACGTCTGCAGTGAAGGGTCTGTAACTCGCTTGTCTCCATGGAGGTGTTATTGCTTGCCTTGTTTGCATAGTCTCCAACTTTACCTACTTTAAGCTTTTTTGTCAGTACCATGGCAGAGAATCAAGCATCTGAGACAGTCGATTCTTTGTTAACACTGTGGTTGATTTGACAAAAAGAGGCGACCCTGTCAGTAGCCTCTGTGTTAGTTATCACCTTAGAAAATTCTTAGTAAAATGCAATATGTCTTAATGTATTTCTTATTAAGCTGCTTTTGCCATACAAATACATGATGTAAAAAAGCATTTATCTTAACTAGAATATATAACATTCAGGTACTTGCCCCTTAAATGTATCTTTTTAGTGATGGGACTTTCGGCTCCTTTGCGAGATCCGAATCTTTTGGATCCATTCTCTTCAAAGAGCCGTTCACAAGACCGGCTCTTTTATTGTGTATTTATAGGACAGAAGCCAATGTGAGAACTCATTTTAGCTGCAAACTAATCACAGAAAGAAATTACCAAGATCTGTTTAAAAAGGTTCAAACTGGGAGTGGGAGTGTGTTTAAACTGAGAGTGGGAGTGTGTTTATCCATCGAAATGATTAAAATCTAAATAAAATGTTGCACTAGAATAATAATAGCCGAATAATAAAAAAAAAAAAAAAAAAAAAATTATTATGGTGTTTTTAGGCACAAAGCTGCTACCTGCTCTGCTTCTGAGCTGATTCTTATGTTGGTTCAGTGCAATCAGTGTAAAAATACATACAAATTGGAAAGAAAAAGATTTGATTCTTTTTAAAAAAAAAAATTTGATCCTTAGACTGTTCACGTTAAGGAACCATTTAAAAGAGCCGACTCAACGTCACATCACTGATCTAATCTCCACTAGGCCATGTTGCAGGTCAGATTTGCAGAGTGTTACCCGCTTCCGATCAAAGGTTTTAAACTACACAAAACGATAACTGAATACATCCATGTTAGAACATTAGAACATTCCAGGCAAAGCAATGACACGCAAAGGGTGATTACATGTAGAGAATGTATTTTTCTGACCTTGACCAGTTGCAGACACAGATGTCCAGTGTATTATACGTTTCCTCTGGTTAAACAAATAAAACATGCGCTGGGTGAATATATGTGACTGTGAGCCTAAAGCGTCCGAGCACTAACCCTCCCGCCTCCCCGTCCCTCACTGCGGGCTGTGGACAAGGTCGCCCCTCCTCCCCCCTGAAACTTCACATCCACTCTCTTCACCTGCAGGATTTAAACAGACCTAAAACAACACTGTGTTTTTTTTACTCTAGAGAAAGCTTTGGTTAGACACACGCTCACAATGGTTTAACTCACCGAATTGAAATGACTGGGACGGCTCTGGGCCACTGAGCGTCGGTCTCTCATTACCGTATCTGTGGAGATGAGTGGCAGCTGTAATTGGAGCCTTGTTAATTTTGGGGGGAAAGCTGTAAATAAAATAACTATATAAAAAAAAACAGAATGAAACTCAGACTGAATACAGATGGTGACAGTGGAGATGGATAACAAAATGGTAACAAAGCAAGTTCGGTGCATTGGTATAAAAAATGTATGTTATGAATGTAAATACTATGCAAATGAACAAATAGATTTTTTAATGTAAAGTGAATTGGAGCCAGGGTTGATGGAGACGGAAGCGCGTCCATGATCACTTCCTGTGTGGAACATGGCAGCTAGCAGGTTGGCTATGTCAGTTTATATATACTGTCTCTAATTCTACCCAACAAGAGGAATTCATAAGAAACAGTGGCATCATACTGTTAAAACTGGTTTAAAGGTGCACTATGTAACTTTCCGGTGGAGGGTACAGTACCTGCTTTTCGACATGGAGGTGTTATTGCTTTACCTGGAATGTTCAGCAGTGTGGCATTAACCTCACCCACTATATTACATTTATTTATACTGATGTTATTAATTCTACAAAATACCTAAAAGATCCCAACTCCCCTTGCTCCACATGCTAAGTCGTTCCCCTTCAGAGCGCTATCACAATACAGTTATCCTGCATTCCACTTATGAAACTACTACACATCATATCAGGTTTGTGAAGTTGTAGTGTATTGTCTTGTATCCTGCTCTTGGGTGACGTAGGCTTGTGGGCTGAGCTTTGTACATACATTCTAGTATGTACAAAGCTCTACATTTGGGGGGGGGATTTTAAAAAAGCAATCCATGCATTTGTAACATTACTTTTGAATTATTGTAATCCTCGTGGGGCTGGGTCAAGACTCCCTGCACTGACTCCCTGTTTCATATCAGATGCTATTCAAAATGTTACTGCTTGTGTTTAAATGTGTGCACTCTATGGGTCCTCTTTATTTGAGGGTGTTACTGCAGCCCTACACTCCACCCAGAGCCCTGAGGTCAGCTGACCAGCTCCTGTTGGCTGTGCCCAAAGTCAGCCTCTAGACCAGAGTATGGAATAGCGCCCTCTACCTGTCAGATCCTCTCAGTCTTTATCACAGTTTAAGACAAGACTAAAAACCCACCTCTTCTCCCTGGTATTTAATACTAGCTAGACAGGATATCTTGGTGTTTTATTGTTCTTTTCCTCTGTATCGTATTATCTGTATATGTGTTTTTAGTTGAAGTTAAATATGCAGTGAAGAAGTGTTCGAATAGGGCCCGGGAGCTAGAATACTCAATCGTGTATGGATGACGTCTAAAACCTCTTCATGTGTGTTTTTGATGAGGGAACAACATTATAATATGGTAGAAAAAAGCTCCCAAAGGTCCATTTGACATATTCCCCCCTCTATGTGACCTGCAATGTCTAGTAACACTGTGGCGTGTCCATGGAGATAGACAACTTTACTGTACGGTAGTGGACCATCAAAAGAAAGTCACAATTTGCACTTTTTCCCATTACAGATAACACATGTGTGCTCTCTTTCTGCTGTTATCTCGCTTTGTCTGTTTGTGAAAGTCAGTTTTCCATAACAGTTATCCATCTATTGATCTCTCCATCTTTGTTTAATTGGTCCAGAGTTCAGCGCTAAAGAGCAAACAGAGGGAGATAATTGTTAGCTCAGCGCGTCTGTCTAAAGGTTAGGATTTGCATTAGCATTTAGATGAGTGGAAAATGAGGGAAGGCAGGTAAAAGCTCTGAGTTGAGTTCTCTCTGCTTATAATGTGTCCTCATTTTAATCTGCAGCAGTGGTGAGAATTACAGTTTTGTGATTTGTGACGATTGAAGAAGCCATTGTGGAACTTATATGTCGATATCGTTCTTTTCATGTAAGTCCTAAAAACTAGTTTGTTATTCCACGCTTTGTTTTTTGCATTTCGAGCACCCTAATTATTAACCATGATGAGTTTATAAGCTCTTTACACAACTTGAGCATGATGGTAAATGATAGATAAAACATCATTAAATTTAGTGCTTAATATTTATCAAGTTCACTTTGGTTTGTTCATGTTTGGAATAATATTATTAGCACACCCTTGAGCCTCTGATTTGAATCCTCACAATAAAACTACTTGAAATACCTTTTTCACTCCACCTACTCAGATTTGAAGAGTTACTTACTACCAACATATCCAACTATTTTTTGGTGAAAAAAGAAATAAATTCTTCCCTGGTTTCTAGGCACCAACTGTATAAATGTGGCTATTTTTTTTTTTCATATAGGGTCACAATAGAAGTGAGGGGAGAGAGGCTAAAAGTTGGTATATTTTTTGAAAAACAACCCTAACCCGGTACTAACCTGACCCTAAACCCTAAACCCTAAACCCTAACCCTTTGTTTAGAGTTAGGGTTTAGTTTTTTTTTTTTTTTTTTTTTTTTTTTTTACTAAAATTCATTGGGTTTGCTCCAAAAAAAATAAAAACTTGCCCTCAAAATTAATTTCACATTGATTTTTAGAGTAGGGGTAAATAAATGAGATTATAAAGGTCAATAGATTCCAAAACATGCTCAGTGTATACAAAACTTCTCCAAAATGAGTTTGATCAGCAAGTTTTCACGATAAATGCATCTTCAGATACACATATTTTACTTAACAGGGCACAAGGGTTAAGGGTCAAATGATAGTTATTATATTTATAGCTGTTTTAGTGGTTAATCAGTTTTGATAGAACAGGAATTTATAACCATTAGGACTTACTATGGTTAAGCGAGTACTGTTTATTGCCTTGTGCAGTTGAATGCCTCTCCTACATGATTGTTTTGATACAGATGTGTTTTTCTGATTGGTTAATCCGCCTGTCAATTACACTCATCTGAACTCGGGGAGATAAGACCAGAGCCCCGCAGACTCCATGTTTTTGTATAGTATAGGAAGAACTCATTTCGACTAGCCACTAGCGAGCAGGTACAAAGGGTAAAGGTCAAAGTTTATCTTGCTGAAACATACGGTCAAAGGTAGTGACTAAACCGTATATTTTCTCACCGATTTCAGATAGCAGGTTTGTGAATTTTACTCATTGCATTTCTGAGTTTAACTGCAGGTACAAAAAGACCCAACTCCTCCCTCTCTGCTGGACTCCTCCGTTCCAATCAGAGCTGTGTGCTGCAGAGCCTTGTCTGCATTTATACCTGATTATAGCTGTAGAATCTCACGTGATTTTTCTGTGTGCTTGAGTGTTCCACTTTAAACTGTTATTTTAAAGTTGCTTCCTGTGACTCTGCAGTAGATGCACTTTGAATGGGACTTGGGTCAGAATGGATCTTGAGATGGGCAGTACATGCCGTTTCGGAAGTAATCCTACCTACCAAAGAGATGGTATCCCTTTTCAGTATTTACTTTTTGGGAGAAGTAACTTGTAACTATAACTAATTACATTTTTGAAGATTTCCAACACTGATAATAAGTTACTTGGTAATAGTAATTTCAAAGCATAAACACACTCCCACTTTGAGTTTAAAATATTTTAAACACATCTGAGCCTTGGTCAATTCTCCCTGTGATTAGTTTGTAGATAAAATGAGTTCTCACACTGACTTCTGTCATATAAATAAATAGTAAAAGAACCAGTCTTTTGAACGGCTCTTTGAAAGAAACAGATTCGGATCTCATAAAAGAACCGAAAGTCCCATCACTAGTAACATTATAATTGCTGTTGTGTGCTACCTCTAATTATAAAGCATTTTGTTTGTTTTTTTTACTCTCCACAGACCAGGGCGTAACACTGGTGCATGGTTAGATTGCTAGTTTTTGTTAGTAGTGCCAATGGCCAACACTCCGCTCTCTGAAAGTTCTTAACGGACTTAAAACTCATTGCAGTGATAATCGAGATGGTATGAATGCTTTAAAAGGTGAGGTTTGAACTGCTTAAATTGTTTAAAATGAAACAAGTGCAAATATCAGCCCAATATATCGGCCAACCCATAAATCTACATATAAGAGGACGCTTCTATAATAGTTCTAGTCCAGTCACATAACAGTCTCCTGCTCAACCCTGGAGCTCTCAGTAAACAGTGTGGAGGTGTATCCATATCTCGGAGCTGTCAGCAGACGCCTGTGTACTGGGCTGTGTCAGCGCTGCTATGGCCCACTGCACTGGTCAGGCCAGCTGTCAATCATCCCGGTCCCTCCCTCGGCAGTATAGTCCTATAGTCACCTGTAATAGACTTAACCTTATCAGTGCTGTTTGGTTCAGTGAGAATGTTCTGGACCACTGCCAGTTAATTAAAAACTGCTAATTGTTGAAGACACCTACATGCAGAGCTCTGGGATCAGCACCACGTTGCAGAGGGCATTTTCACCTTAATAGTGGATCGTAAAATAGAAGTTTAATTTCAGATCGTCATTGATCAGTGTGATGGAAATGTATTTGTACTCATGTTTTTTATCATATGTCTTTGTGTAAATACATTTGATCTGTGTCAGTCTGTCCCAGAAACCCAGACCATGCAGGAAACTGTCTAAGTCTAAAAGCTGATTAACTCATGAGTGTGACACAGAAGGCACTCCGAGTTTAGATTCTTTGGGGGGAGAGACTCGGGGGAGGAACTAAGGAGAAACTTGCAAAACTTGTAAATGGATGGATTATTATTATCAGCACTGGTTAGGCCAGCCAAACAATCAGCTTAGGTCTTTTAATGAAGAGATCTATAGTCACCTGTAATAGACTTAACCTTATCAGTCTGTTTGGTTCAGTGAGAATGTTCTGGACCACTGCCAAATTAAAAACTGCTAATTGTTTTACATGCAGAGCTCTGGGATCATCACCACGTTGCAGAGGGAGATCGTAAAATAGGAGTTTAGTTTAACCTAATTGGTGGATCGTAAAATTTTGGATGGAAATGTATTTGTACTCATGTTTTTATCATATGTCTTTGTGTAAATACATTTGATCTGTGTCAGTCTGTCCCAGAAACCCAGACCATGCAGGAAACTGTCTAAGTCTAAAAGCTGTTCATTGGGGAACTCTGCTTTGATATTTACGTAGATTTGTCATTCTGGTATAAATACTCCGACTTTAGAAAACTCGGGGGAGGAACTAAGGAGAAACTTGCAAAACTTGTTTGGATGGATTTCTTGTATATTATTTTTCCAAAACAATCAAATGAAGAGATCAAAATGCATGTGGTTTTGAAGCATTTTTGAGACTAACAACTTTGGATAAATTGTTTAATTCTTAATTAAATAACATTTTTATTTTTAATCAAATTGGAAAATTGTGATTTTTAAAAAGGAGTTTTAAAGGACATTATGTCACAGTTTGATACAGGACCCAAAAGCAGAACATAGAAGTGTAGGGCAGACAAGCAGGATCTGAGCACAAAAAAAAAAAAAAAAAAAAAAAAAAAAAATTTCAGCCAAGAATGCAAAATATCCAGAATAAGTGAAGAAATACTACTAAAGCAAGGAGTGGCTGTGGACCCTCTTGCCTTATACCGAGGTAGAGTGTAGATGGAAGCCAGGTGAGCAGATCAGTAGCCACACCCAAAAAGGAGGAGATGGATGACACAGGATGAGGGGGGAGATAACTAGAAAAACAGGAGTGGACCATAGCCGACTGTGAAACATTATTTCTATTCTTATTGGTCTTTAAACATGCTCTTGAGTACTTGATGCAGTTGTAATGAATGCAACTGCATGACAAAAATGTTCTTTTTGATTTATGGACAGAGCAAGAAACCTTCAGACTTTTACCTCTGACATAACAATTCAAGGAAATTCTAACTTACATGTATTTTGAGTGCCAAGGGAGGGCGGAGCTTTCAAATTGGAATCATTAAACAAGCCTGAATAAAGGGAACATTTTTGATGAGGGATAGTTATATCTTGATTAAAAGCTCAAAAAAGTAAAATTTCCTTATGTGTCATTTGAATATAAAAGTAAAAGAGTAGACTTACTAGTCGTAACCCGTAACAACAAGGTCCCCAGTTCAATTCCCTGATATATGGGACTTTTCTTTGTAGAGTTCTCCTTGTGCCTGTGTTATCTCTGGACTCTCTGGATCATATGTAAATAGGTAAATGTCTTTGGCTAGTTCCATCCAGGTCTGTGGTCACTAGGGTTACATATATTGCAACATCAAACCAGTTCTGTCCAACTCTATAAACACATAGAGAACCCTAAAGTCTTTGTTCGGGCCCCTGGTGTCGGAGTGCTCGTACTGGGCCCCGGGTGAGAGTGTGACCTGGTTCAACACTAACCTCAGGGGAGTAGAACAACAACAGCAGAATCACATTAACAGCGAGCTGGAGGACAGGTGCAGAGGACACTGTAGACGTGCTCAGAACACATACACACCAGAGGCTATACAGCAGAGGTTGGCTAACATTTCTAAAATAATTACCTCACGCACATACTTAGACAGGAATTAATGATGCGTAAGAATAATTAGTCCATATACCTACGTTGTGTTGAGAAAAATATTAATGAAACACATTTATTTTTGAGTTTTGTTTTTGTTTATGCTAACTTTTTGGAGTTCCCTCATCAAAAACATGTCTGAAATGGTTTTATATGTCATCCATGCATGTTTGAGTAATCTAGCGATCTCTTCCGAGCACTATTCAAACTCTCCTTATGATTAGCAGTACGATTCTGTCCAGTACTTTGATTACAATCCTACTGTGATGGTCTTGCCCGGCTGCCCCACCGGGGGCTCTGAATTGTCTGCCCCGGGCCCTGTCTGCCCCGGGCCCTGCCTGCCTGACCCCGGGGGGGTTCTGCCCTGGTCCCTGCCTGCCTTTGACCACCGGGGGTTCTGTCCCCTCCCTCCTTGTTTGCCCCGCGGGGGGGGGTTCTGTCTCGTCTCCTGATCCTGTTCCTGATTCCTGCCCCGTTCCAGTTCTGTTTTTGGTTGCTGCCTCCCTGGTTGGCTCTGCACCTGTTCCTTGTTGCCAATCAGGGGGGCAGCCCTTATATTCTGTTGATGCCCTGTTGTTGCTTGATCCTTGTCCTTTGTTCAGTTTTTATCTGTTCATGTCCTTAGTTCTGATTCCTTTTCTGTTCAGGTCAGGACTCTTTTTTCCATGAGGTTTCTGTTTCTGTAAACCAATTTTTTGGCTTTTTTTTGGGCGTTTCCTTTGGGCCGCAGTTGAGTCCAGTTCTCATCACCACAAACGTGACACCTACATTCCTCACCCATGTTCCCGCACAGCAGTTTTCCATAAATATACAAAAGCAGGATTCAAAACAATATACTACAACTTCACAATCCTGACGCGATGATGATGAAGTGGAATACCCCATATTTAAACAATTTCACTAAATAAGTAATAAGTAATAATGCTTATGTTTTATGGAAAATAATTATATTGACAATGAAAATATATGAAATACAAGGTGATCTCACAACCCGGGATAACGTGAGGTACCATGAGAACGACACAACTTTAGCACTTAAGCACAATTTGCACACATTTTTTTTTTTTGCAAAGTATTGAATAAATGCTCCAGTCATGTTTTCCACCTTCCTCTGTTGCGCTCACACAAGCCGGAGAGTCACAAACGTAAAACAGTTTGCATTATTTTCAACATTTAAGATAATTATTCAGGACTAAGTGGTATGTACAGGCAAACCTTTACAATGCCAGGTTTTAAATGTAAAAAAAAGCTACACTTTTAACATTTTGTTCAGTAGAGATTGCCAATTCCAGGGCTGGAATTATCCAAATGATTCTAGTGAAGGTGGATAAAGTTTAAAAAAAATACAATGGAGCACTTCCTGTATGGACACATGGCATCACAAGGTGGACTTCTGAGGTTTTGAGAGAACAATTCAGACTAAATATGCAGGGTGTGTGTGTTAAACATGTATGAATGGAACAAAAAACACAACTCCGGCTAAGTTTTATGAAGAGGAAACAACATTATAACATAGATCAGAAAACAGATAACAGGTATAATATGGGCCCTTTGAAATTGTGCATATTTTTTTGTTCCTCCATGGCTTATTGAATATATTAGTGACTCAAAATAGAGATTATTGGAGTATTGAAAAAGAGGTCTTCAATCAACTGTCGGGACTAAATGTTTAAAGGGAGGGTTAGCATCAAAGTGGCTGTGGATGTGCGTAGGCCAGTATCGATGACCATGATCAAACTTTAGTCTCACACCACATCCAGGCTTTTTTTTTGTGTTTGTGGACTCTTTAGACTCTTGGAAGGGATTGCACTTTATGTATATTAAGAAATAGTTGAATAAGTCCAGTTCTGAATTGTAATAAACCGACTTTAAAGATGCACTATGTAACTTTTCAGGTGTAAAAGTCTTCTACCTGCTTGTCTTCAAGGAGATGATTTTCTGGAATATGGCAGTTCATTAATCTGTCTGGGATTTATTCAATTGCAGGTGTTTTTATTGCTCAAAAATGCATTGGTAACATGTGTACTTGTTCTGAGCGGGGTCACTTCTCCACAGATCTTACCTGTAACTAGGCTTGATGAGCTGAGTTCTATGTTTGGATTTTTGACTGCGAGTATCTTAGCAACCAAACAGCCAATTCAGAGCGAGGATGTTTAAGGTAACGCCACTTCCCAGGTTTGATTGACAGCTCGCTAAGCGCCCGCTCCGTGCTAAACCAACGGTGCCGGCGCTTAACAGTCTGTCAATCAAACCTGTCGTGAGGCTAGTGGGAAAGACGGCGCCTGTTATTAATGTTCATATCTTGATTTATGGACACAATAGCGAAATAAAAACCCCAGGATCATGTAGAGCAGGTTATCACGAACACTTTAAGACCAAAATGACGAGGCTGACAGCAGCAGTTACAGAAAGAGGAGTGACAGTTTTTCAATGTAAAGTGAATTGGAGCCAGATCAATTCCTATTTGGAACGTGGCAGGCAGCGGGTTTGCTATGTCTATTTATATGTACAGTCTATGGTTTGAACATAAAGCTGAATTTAAGAAGAAATGGATGAATCTTGCCCAAAATAGCAGAATGAACTAATCTGGGCAATAACATCTTTTGTGGCAGAAAAAGTGACACAGTAAACCTTTAATACGTTGTACTATATAGCAATAATACAGTGTTGTATGTGTCGTTACACTCTGAACAGTGATTCTGCTGGTAGTGGTACGTCAAATATACTGTAATTGGAGCCTCTTGTTGTCCTCTGTGTTTTCTCTCTTTTTCTCTCTCTAGAATCTATGAAGCTCCCCACAGCTGTTTTCTTCATGACAGCACTGAACTGATTCTGAGTGGGCACAGTTAGATTAACGGCCTGGCCAACCAGCACCCTCCACCTGTGGCACACCCCCTTGTGTTCTCCTCCCTCTCTCTATCTCTCTCTGACTTTCGGCCATCTCCAGATGCATGCCCCACAGCTTTTGGAACTTTTGATTGACAGCAGCTCGATACGGATTGGAATTTTGGAACTTTTGAACCTCAGCATCCTCCACCTGTGGCACACCCCTTTAAAGGAACTTCTGCCTTCGCATCTCGGGGCTTCTTTTCAGCATCTGCATGCCATTTTGGAATTTTGGAACTTTTGAACCTCTGAGACTTTGGAATTTTGGAACTTTTGAACCTCTGAGACTTTGGAATTTTGGAACTTTTGAACCTCTGAAATTTTGGAACTTTTGAACCTCTGAGACTGTGGAACTTTTGAACCTCTGAGACTTTGGAATTTTGAACTTTTGAACCTCTGGGACTTTGGAATTTTGAAACTTTTGAACCTCTGAGACTTTGGAATTTTTGAACTTTTGAAACCCTAAAACCTTGGAACTTTGGAACATTGAAATTTTTAAACTTGAACTCTTGAAACTTTGGAATCTTTGTTAAATTGGACCTAGAATTGGTGATTTTGAGTTTGATCTTTTGTGTTTAATAGTATATTTAAGTTTGTACTCTTAGAGCCTCCTTTTGTTTGTCTTTGTTATAGTTAGCTGAAGGCTTTTTTTTTGCTTTTTTTTTTTTTTTTCTTTTGGTTAGATCCTCACTTGCCTTCATATTAAAACTAAACAAAGCTACTAAAATATTGTTACTTCTTTTCCTCCCCAGAAAACGGTTTGTAACATAATTACTCTTAGGAACGGTTCGAATCAGAAAAGACAATAATTAAACATTTTTATAGTAGTGTAGATAATAATGAGCTTGTAGACACTGTGAATGTGGAACTAAAGAAAATAAAACAGTGGATGGATAATTTGGCATTAAATGTAAACAGAACAAAAGTAATGACCTGTGGTAATTATAACGCCAACCCAGTATTATAAATAATTATTGAGTGGGTACAAATTGAGAATAAATTCCAGTAGTAAGTAATTATGGACTGCAAATTATCACGGAAGGCTCACGACGGCAAATACAAACTAAAATAGCCAAGAGTTTCTCAATTGTGAATAAAGTAAAACAGTATCTTGATCACAGCGCTCACTGGTTCTGCCTTTTTCATGTATTGTGTTAAAATATATAGGAGACAGTCGCTCAGTTGGGAGGGTGTGTTATTGCTCTGGGTCGTGGTTCGAATCCCGTTGTCGACGCGATCCACGAACCCGCAGGTTGGTGGTGCGATTCCAGCTCCCACAGATGAATGCGTACACTGGTGTATGAGTGTGTGTGTGTGTGTGTGTGTGTGTGTGTGTGTGTGTGTGTGTGTGTGTGTGTGTATGGGTGAATGGTTCGTTGATGTAAAGCGCTTTGAATAACACAGCCTCCTGGGACATGGCGTCTTCATACGGGGACAACACATTTTGGGTTGTCCAGGCCACAATTCAAAGTTTTAGAAGAACAGGAAACAAGAACAGCAACAATGCAAGATGTTCAAGTTACCTTTTTTTTAAGAGTTTAAAATGTTCAGAATATTTTGATTTTTATTTATTTGTAAATTTGTCTTCCTGCACCTGTCAGCAGCACTTCAAATGAGCCACAATTTCAGGTACTTTATGCTTTTTGCAAATCATTATTCAAATGTTCTATTAAAATGATTAAAACGTAGAATGAATGTCCTCATATGTGGACATCGTTTTTCTCAAACTACATAATGTAAAAAAATAATAATTATTTGTTTTTGCACTCATCAGGTCCCAATCAGCTCAAATATCTAAGAAAAATTAATAAAACATGCCATGTGAGAGCTCAGGTCTTAGGAGGTTAAAAGTGGAAAAGCGCTGTATAAAAATGTGACCATTCACCTTTATTTTCCATTCAAACAATTACCAATACTCAACTAAGCCTTTGTTCTTATTGCAAAAATGAGCAACAACAAACCCATGATCTTTTAACATTTCCTGAACACATTAGACGGTGATTACATTATTAAAAGCCTTCAATAAATGATTACCTTGTATTGTGCAAATAGTTTTGCTCTTAAAGGGAGAACTTATAATTTGAGACGTTATGGACATTTTATACTGACTAATGTTCGAAGCACTCGTAAAAGTTTTTGTAGGACTCTTCGTGGGTTGAAATTGTGGAATGCTCTGGATTTACAACGGAAGCAATGCCAAAGTATTCATACATTTAAGACCAGTTTAAATGTAATGTCATATTGCACTTTCTCTGTATCAGTGCTGGTTCTACTTTATGCTTATCACTTTCTTACCATTGCTGTATTCTTGTTCTCACCATAGTTGGTATGTTTCTTTCTGTTGCAACCTAAAATGCAGTTATTGCCATTCAAAGTAATGTAGTCTACTCCATTCAGTGTGGTGAAGAGTGCAGCGAGTGTTACATTGGAGAAACTAAACGGCCACTTCATAAGATAATGTACTAACACCGTCGGGAGAGCTCCTCGGGACCCCAGTCTGCTGTACATCCATCTCAAAGCCACTAACCACTCCTTTGAAGATAGTGAGGTTCAGATCTTAGCCAGAGAAAAGAAATGGTTTGAGAGAGGAGTTAAATAAGCCATTTTTGTTAGGAAAGACAATCCTTCTTTAAACAGAAATGGCAGTCTGAATAAGAAAAATATATTGGATACTGATTTCTTCATGTTGTTCATTAATCTGCTTGAAAAAAAAGAGTATTGTACTGTTTTATTTTGTGCAATATATTTTAAAATAACTTAAAATCTATAACATATTTTGTCTGCCACATTAGTTTGCCCCTCTGTCTGTTAAAGTGGCCCTTCCGTCATCTGATAACTCCAGAAATCAGATCATGATCAGATTTTTGTCGTACATGTAAACACAGCCAGAGTTGTTTTCTCTTTGACAGCAGTGAAACATACAAACTAACCTCTCAATGTCTTATCTTTTCTTGGCGAGGCTGTAAACAAATCATTACTGAGTGATTGCTTCCCCCACGCAGAGCAGACACACAAAATGAACGTGGTGGTGGAGACGGCGTGGAGTAGAGCTGAGGGGGTTAAAGGTCGTCAGATAAATACCGTGTGTCGTGCTGCAGTGATTGGAGGGTCCTCGTTGGGTCTGATTGCATTTGTGATTTTGGAACAGGAAGTAGCAGAGGTTAGCTTAGCAGTGCCTGACTCTTTACAGCGAAGTCCAGGGTTTTGTCATTTTTTTCTTATTCATTTTTTTAAATAATAAGAAAACCTGCTTTTAATTTTGTCTATTTGACTAAAAGGTCAACTAGATAAGTTTTGGTTAAAAAGCTATTGAGACTTTGAAGTGCATATGACAGGTCCTCAATCACCGGGTCGGGGACTGGTTCCGGTCTGTGACGCATTTTCTACCAGGACGCACAAAAAATAGTAAATAATTTATCAGCGACCGCATCTTCTCTGACGTAACTATCACCCGTCCCTCATGACATGCTAATAAACTTGTCCAAAGATGTATAATGAAAATCCTGAGCTTTTTTGCAAAGGGGAAAAGACCAAACAGAGGAGCCAGAAGAGGAGCCTACGACCTCCAAGACAAAAAAAAAAAAAAATTTAAACAGACAACACCAGGAGTCCTACTTAAAATATGGGTTTGTTGCTACAGGTGACTCTCACTCACCAAGTCCGCTCTGTCTAATATGTGGGAAAAAGCGAACGAGGCAATGAAACCTTCAAAATTGCTTTGGCACATGGAGACTAAGCAGCCTGGATTAAAAGATAAGTCTTTAGAGTTTTTTGAAAGAAACAACCGTGAACAAGAAGGAAAGAAGAAACAAGCGCAGGGCTGCCACTGATTCAGCGGTATAGTGAGTTGTATTTTTTATGTACTTAACTTATTTTTGCCATATTTATCTATAGATGGCCGGTCCGTGAAAATAAAACCTACAGTATTCTGGTACGTGGTGAAAAAAAGGTTGGGGACCCCTGAGTTAGACAATTAACTTAAGTAAAACTACTTAGCATAATTCAACTTTAACAAAAAAATCTTGACTATTATTGATTTATTTATTTTATGTATTTATTTATTTAGTTTTTATTATTATTAATATTTGTTTTGTGAACTGTATAATTTTACTTCCTGGTTGGACGTAGACGTAATTCCATAACTGTTATAAACTAACCATGATGATAAGGCAGACCTGCAAAATATACTTTTCAGAGCTTTTAACCATCTTTTTTTCCCCCTTCTTATGTACCTTAAGTTTATTAAGTTGCATTTAGCACGATTCATGCATGTTTTAGCACTCTTTATACTGTATTTAAGATCTCATTGGTCCGGTCAACCCCCGTTTTCACTACCACTGGTGCACACCCACTGCTCTGTGCTTACTGTGTTCTCCAATTTTATTTTCTTAAACACTGATATGTGTAGGATTCAGTATGGTCACATAGCCATTTTTGCACAGATGAAAAAAAGAAAAATTAACCCAAAAACATAGATTTTTTTTGTTGTGATGCTGTTTCTTTTATTAAGTCATTTTTGATCAATATTGCAATTAAAATGTACAAAACATAATGATCCATAGGTGTCATTGATTCTAACTATATAGCAGACACAAGCACAATATGTCTCTTTAACAAGCTTCATTTGCATATGACCGACCTATTCTTCAACCAGTGTCTCTATACAACCTCAGGACCAGTGGGGGCATGATTCTTTTAAATTTTAAGCAGATTTAATCAAATAAAACAAGTTTTCACATTTATCAGCTCAGTGGCAGAATAAATGAAGTCCCCAATAAAGAAGCAACTGCCTTGAGCAAAAGTGACTAATGATACAGTAATTATGCAAATAATGAAACATGCATGCAACGGCTCTTATCTGCAGGCACAGATTATTTTAATTGAGAATTCATGAATATTGTTATTGTAATTTCTTCAAAACAACCACATAATAGGAAGCTTTTTTGCATATTCACAACAGGTACACGATTTTCATCCATTTTAGCTACATTCAAAAATGGATTAGGCGGAGCATCTTAAGTATTTTGAGTGACAGTGAATCAGCTTAAATGTTTTGTAGAAAAGGAGTTATTTGCAGACAGAGAGATGATCTGATTGGTCAAATGACTGGAGCAGATAGAGCAGAGAGGAGAGGCACACAGGGAGACGGAGGACTGTGCAGTAAAGACCAGAGAAGCAGAATATGAACATGTGAAGGTGTGATAGCGCTCTGAGGGATGCGTGGAAACATGGTAATTTGGGCCCGACCTTAGACTGCATAGAGAAGTGGACTAAGCGAGTGTGACCCATAGCGTTCGGCTCTAGTCAAATGAAGTTCATCGATTTGGACTTCCATATTTGGAATTCCAACCACCAGTATCACAACAACCAAAGAGCCAATCCAGAGCGAGGGGAAAGAAGGTGCCTGATTTGTCTTTATCAATGTTTATATCTTGATTTATGGACACAATAGTGAAATAAAATAATAGTTTTTCAGTGTAAAGTGAACTTGAGCCGGTCTCGATGGAGCCAGAAGTGCATCCATGCTCACTTCCTATTTGGAATGCAATTAGATTTTTGTTTTTTTTTGTCCATTTATATATACAGTCTATGAGCCCGACTGATGCTTTTGGGGGAACCAGTAGCTCCCCCAAAAAACTCCTATTTAGTGATGTAATAATTCACTGTCAATCTTCATCTGATAATAAGATTTAGGTCTGGCAATATTAGTTTTTAAGTTACATTTACTGTTATTCTGCCTCTTTAAGTTATGCCTAATTTTATTTTTTCATTTCTTTTCAGCACATTAGCCTGCCATTGAAGTGAATGATTGTCCGTTAAATATCTATCTATCTATATCTATCTATCTATCTATCTATCTATCTATCTATCTATCTATCTATCTATCTATCTATCTATCTATCTATCTATATGTGTGTGTGTGTATATATATGAGGTATCTGTCCTTTACTTAACTAAATTGGGCAGAGGGTTTACTTTTAACACACCAAGCTAACAAAAATATACAAATAAAACAGCTAGGAAAAAAAGATTGATTCAGTTGTTTCTGTTGAACAAAATTCAGCTCAAATCTTTATCAAAATCACTGCATTTGAAGCCTTTTAAGACCTCAAAATCTGAAATACGTTTACAAATCTGAAGAAGTACATAATTTTTTACTTAAGGTACTTTTTCATGTGATACTTTTACTTGAGTATATTTTGCTCTGGTATCTGTACTTTTACTTTACAAAACAGAGTACTTCTTCCACCACTGGCGACTCTCATCTCTCTTCTCCACACTAATCAAAAATAAGCCTTATTTTGTTGCGGGTGTGATCTGCTCTATTGATAACTTTTATTAATTAACTTTTATATATTATATTATAAAATTAGTAGTTTAGTTCAGGGCTTTTTAAATCCAGTGCTGCCTCTCAGTCTCGAATGGTTAGACCAGCACTCGTGTAAAGAGACTCTGAGGTTACATTCAGGTGCAACTACTCCACAGATAAGGTGCTGCATATCAGGGCATTTATCTGTCTGTAAATTGGTTTAAGTGACTGTCTTCTAGAGAATCTAAGCTTTTTAATGAGGTATAACAGGCCCATGTGGACTATCAGCTCATATCGGTGTGCCCAAGTGCCCATATTGGCCGATAATATTGGCTGAATATCGGTTTCACCATAATGTTAATAACGTTGAAAATATAGCATTTTCCAAACAATAAAAGGTGATGACCTAAATATGTTATGTGTTAGACATTAATAACCCATAGACTACCCCCTTTCTTTCTTTTTTTCCTTCTTTCCTTTAAGTTTCTTTCAGTTTAGCAAAAACAATGGTAATGTTGCATCTACATCTACATCTCCAGGCCTATATAAAGTACAGAGGGAGACGAGACATTAGAGCAGATATGACAGAAGAACCTGTTGGGACAAGGGCTTTTTTTAATAACTTTAAATAAAAGAAAATGTAAAGAATTCTCTACAACCACATGGGGATTTTGCAAATAGGTCACGTCTTCAACTTCAACAGCGGTTTTGGTCTGTAGATTTGAAACTGGCAGCTTTCATCAGACTAAGGAGGAGTTCAAAAAACGGTTTTCAAGAGCAGAAAAAATGCCTATGGAAAAGTTTGTTATAAATGTCTGCTGGGAGAAAGAGAGAGGGATGACAGGGTATAAATAATCGATACTGAGTGCAATGTAAAAGTAATAGAGCTTAAGCAAAACAACGTGCTCTCTGGTGGTGCAAAGTCTACAGTGTCTCATGAAATTCAACAGATATATTCATCTTTCCTTCAATTTTAAATGAACAAGAACAATATGACATTACTATAGTTGAAAAAAGCAGTAAATACGCTAAAGGGCAAATGTTATCTGCACATATTATTGTTATTGGCCTTTAAACACGCTTTTGAACGGTGCTACTCGGGTTACTTACAAAAACTGATCTGATTACTGACTAATGTAAATTATCACATTTTTATATACCTCTTTTCCACCTTCATGCCACTCAAAGCGCTTTACATCAAGGAACCACTCACCTATTCAGACAGACATCCATACACCAGTTTACATAGAGGCAAGTTGGGTTAAGTGTCTTGCCCAAGGACACAATGACAGTATTTATCTGTTGGAGCTGGAATCGCACTGACAACCTGTGGGTCAGTGGATCTGACGCTCAACTGATGATGTTTATGTCGAGAGCAGGATTTGAACCTTTGAACCTCCAACCTTCGGATCAGTGGACAAAGACTCCATCGACTCTACTGATTACTCTATCTAAAAGTAATCTAATTAATACTCTGAGTACTTGCATTCGAAAGTAATTTAATTTCTGATTACTTTGAAAAAAGGAAAACATACAGCTCAGGAACCAGCTTATAAAAAAACATGAATTCTTCACACTGATTACACTTTTACATTTTAATTCGCAATTATTAGATGTTGCCGGAACAAAAAGTGGCTTTAGGACCAGTTTCCATACAAGGTCAAAACTTTACTCAAACACACAATAGGGGAGAGAAGGTGGAGATGTCTAAGGGTCTCATTCCTGTTTAAGGAAGGATTATCTTTCCTAACAAAAATAGCTTCTTTAACTCCCCTCTCAAACCATTTTTCTTTGGCTAAGTCGGAGTGTGTGTATTTTTTTTTACATGTGTCACACCAGGATGTTCATTCATTCTGACCCACGTAACCAGGATGCCCCGACACCTAAATCCAATTTTGTGCCGCCTTCAGTGTAGTTCATTGTAGTTGGTGACATAACAAAAGACTGTCCTGAGTAAAACCAGGGATTTCTGATTGCAATCACCTGGTAATATATGCGGGGTTAGAAGTGTGGATACTTGTTAGACCAATCACACTGTTCCTTATATTCCTCTCCCCCCACCTCTCTCTTCTTTAGTCCTTCTTTAGGTACAGCCCAGTTTAGCAGCTCTATGTATTTGAAATGCGGTTGTGGGCGGAGTTTAGTCCCAACCCTCATTCACAGATCATGTTTATGGCAAACCTAGGACCAGCATGAAAGTTCATAATTCACACAGATAAGACTTTTTAAAATTAAATACAGATTTCTGAAATTATCTTTCTGAAATTTTCTGAAATGGGCAGAACAGCACATATTCTTTTGTCTTTTTTTTTTTTTTTGTATTCGTTTTTGAACTGCCGAATGTTACTACTGTGCTTGATGTTATCGGGCAAACTATTCCGTAACTTGACATCACTAATTGAGACACCAAAGCTCTTCTTTGTGCTTCTTACAAACCTCATTCTGAAATGTAATTTTCTCTGAGGCTGGATTTTCTGATAACAGTTTTTAGAGATGAAAATTGAGTTGTTTTTTTTTCTTACTTTTTACAACACTTCAGCTGCTCTAAAATATGAAAAATCTGCAAATGTATTTATCTTGCCAAAGTTAAAATTGTAATATTGTTTAAATCAAGCATGTGTCCAATGTCTGTATAAGATATATGAAACCACCATCTCCTCATTCACTCACACTGAGCCATTATGTCTGAACTAACAGGGGTGATTATCAATTCAATCAATAATCCACATGGAGTGTTTTATTATCCTGTGGCAGAGTGGAAGGCTGTAATTACCCAGAATGCCCCTGGGCGGTGTAAAGGAGGTTAAAGAGCTATGTGGTCGTCACGAGAGAATCAGAGGTTATAGATCTGGTAGTTACAGTAATTTGCCTGTATAGACTCACCTTCTACAAGATACAATATGTGGAACATGCCCAAGTCATTCAAAAGACAGTAGACCCTTTAAATGTTACGCTATGAACGGAGGTAACTAGATGTTTAAAGCCCATGTGACATTTTGGATGGAATTTTTGGTGTTGATGATGATAGAGGTATTCTTTTTTAAAACTGAGCTAGCCGAGAGCCATAGTCCCTCCAGCGTGTCCTGGGTGTTTCATCGGGACCTCCTCCTGGTGGGACATGCCTGGAGCACCTCCCCAGGAATGCATACAGGAGGAATCCTGAGCAGATGCCCGAGCCACCTCAGCTGGCTCCTCTCAACATGGAGGAGCAGCGGCATGTGACTGAGCTCCTCATCCTATCTCTAAGGGAGGAAACCCATTTCGGCCGCTTGTATCCGGGATCTTGTCCTTTCGGTCATTATCCAAAGCTCGTGACTATAGGTGAGGGTAGGAACGTAGATTGACTAGTAAATCGAGAGCTTCGCCTTTCGGCTCATGTAGAGTGGATTAATATGACATAATAACAGTTTAAGACCAAAATGACTAACCTGACAGCAGCAGTTACAGAGAAAGGGGTGACATTTTTTAATATAAAGTGAATTGGAGTCAATGGAGCTGGAAGTGCGCCCATGATCACTTTCTATTTGGAACGTGGCGACTAGCAGGTTAGCTACTTCCATTTATATATACCATCTATGAACTCACATTTTGAACTTTTCTTCTCAATTATTTTTTCCACAAACTGCAATTTAGCTGATATAAAATTAAGAGTATATGAAAATCTGTCATATGGACTTAATTTGAAATGCCATAATACCAACTTATATCACTACTACTGTGGGGACAATATTTCTATCAATGGGATTGAAAAGGTTGAACAATTAGGACCGTCGTCAAAGCAATTAACAATTTATAACAATATTGTATATCTTTTTAATGGGAAAAGGTCATCAAAATACGACATTACCCATTTCGATCACCATGTTACCTTCTATTGTTTTGGCTCTTCATGCTAAGTCACTCCCCTTCAGAGTGATATGACAATACAATTCACCTGCATTTTGCTAATGAAACTACTTCACATTGCATCAGGTTTGTGAAGTTGATGTGTACAGTTTTGTATCATGCTTTTGTATGTTTATGGAGAAGTGCCATGCGGGATTATGGGTGATGTAGGCTTGTGTTTTGACTTTTGAACAAGATCATACTGCTAACCGTAAGGAGGGTTCAAATAGTAGTAGTAGTAGTATCTAAAACTTCTTCAGACATGTTTTTGATGAGGGAACGTTATAACATGGTAGAAAACTCCTAAAAGTTAACCAAGCTCTGAGATAACTTAGTGAGTGGTTGAGTGGTTATAATTTTGCCAAAACCGCCATGATTTTTCACTTTTTCTGATGTTCTGTGGCTAATATTCCACTTAACTTTTGCCTTTAGTCACTCTCATTATGAAATTATGAATGCCTTAGGAGAGTGGAGAGTGGGGTTAAGTCAGGGACATAACCAAGGTTCTTTTTGTGTCTCCTAAATCTCACTGTTCTTCTGTTTCTCTCAAACTGCATTGATACATGGACCGAACACAGGTCCATCGCTATCACTGAGGCAGAGGTCACGTGATCAGGTTCCATTTCCTGGAGGTCATTACCCTGGCAGCAAAGGCTCGTGGGATTTCCTCACAGACGTGGGCTCAGATGTGTGATTGGTGCGAGTTAGAGCTGTCAGAGAGCTGTTCCCTAAAGGCTGGTCGATAAGGCCAATGCTTCTGTCTTTAGCAGCTCATTAGAGAAGAAATAAGCCTCTGTTTCCTCCATGTTTTACTGCTAATTCAAACATCCATCACGACTTACTGAAAGATACATGGTAGAGGCAGACCAGGGCAGGAGAATTCTGCTAAAAGTGGTGTAATTACTGGATTAGAGACAATGGGATCTGTCTTTATTCTTGGTTAACTTGTAGTAATTGTAATTTGATTCATGACAAAATGTAGATCTCTCTATTTTGTTCAAAGCAAATCTTCAAATTATGTATTCATGGGTTTTAGGTATAAGGATTCCTTCCCGATTGTTTTTGGTCATGATCATCAAAGTTTTTCTTTTACTCAGTTCTGATTTGTTTGTTTTAAGTTTGTTAACCATGTCTAAGGGTAAAATTGATCAAATAAATCTCATCTCAAAAATGAGGTCTATTCCAAGTATGGTGATTATAGCAAACCCCATCCCTTATGCCAAAGTATCTGGGCATGTGCACTTGGAAAAACATTGCTCATTTTGGAACTGTACATGATTTGGCATGACACAGGGAAAGGTCCTCACAAAATCTTTCAAATCAGGAAGGAATCATTTGTCAACATTACAACATTCTATAGGCCATCCATTTTCCTCTGATTTATCTGGGGCTGGGGCACAGGGGCCGCAGTCTGAACAGAGATGCCCAGACTTCCCTTTCCACACACACTTCCTCCAACTCTTTGCCGAGAGACATAGCGTGTCCTTCCCCAGGAACACTTACCCAGGGAAGAATACAAGAGGCATCCTGAACTGGCCTGATGCCTGAGTCCCCTCAGCTCGCTACTCTCAACATGGAGGAGCAGCGGCTTTACTCTGAGCTCCTCCCATGTGACTTAGCTTCTCGATCTCTCTCTGAGGTAGCAACTAGCCACCCTGCAGAGGAAAGTCATTTCAACCCACCTATAGGCAAATATCAGTTAATACATACTGGGGATATCAATTTTTTTTACTGTTAAAATGCTGATTTTATTTTTTATTTTTTTTATTAATTTATTTATTTTATTTTTTGTAATATATTAGTTTCCTAGGTCCAATAATAATGATTTTTTAATTAATTATTATTTTGAATATTTTGTGGCAAAATACAATGTAATCAATAGGGAATCTGGCTCTTGCCCCCATTTTTGAGTATTATATCATTTTTGCTCCCAACATGTACTTGACTATGAGTGGCAATTGTCTAAAGAGCATCCGCTTTACCTACATTTGGTCTGTTTGTATTTGAAAGCACAGCTGTCAAAAGTGAAATCAAATTTTGTAAAGAGAATTTCTCATGTGATAAATATTGTGACCCATAAGTGCCATTATGGAGACCTCAGAGCTCTCTCTTGGGTGGGGCTAAAGCAGACAGCACACCATTAAAGCCACATTTACATTCAACACAAGCCCAAAGAAAAGCTTTTTAAGAATCCAAATCTTATATATTTTCTATTTGCATTAATGGAGCAGGTGCTAGGTCTCACTGCTGCATGAAGTAAGGGGAATTTCGTCTCCAAGTTCCCAAATGGACTTACAAAATGTTGCTTAACACCTACACAAAAAATAAACTTTATATTCTCAGAGGAAATCCAGGAGGACCAAAGTAAGTCACTATGACCAAGCAAATCAAGGGATGAAAAAACAAAATCCTTCGTAGCTCGCATCTACTGGCAGCAGATGGAATGACCATGCGAAAATAAAAAAAATATATATAATAATAAAATAAGGTGGTAATTAACGTTCAGAAGTGTTAATGTAAGCATGCTTTCATTATTAAATATGAACTGACAGCAGAAATGCTTTTAACAAGTCTAGCAGCGCTTCTACATGTGATGCAACAAACCACTTATTATATGAGGCACAGGGGCAAAGGACTTTTTACAGGGAGTAAATGATGCAAAATACATCCCAGGTATGGTTTTGATGAGGGAAATGTTTTATAACATGTTTTAAAGCTCCAAAAAGTCAATGTTGCATGTCATGTGGTAAACAGTCACATTTTTATATGGCATTTTTCCACCTTGAAGGCGCTCAAAGCACTTTACATCAAGGAACCACTCAGCCATTCACACACATATTCACATACCAGTGTACGCAGACACTAGGGAAAAGGTGGGTTAAGTGTCTTGCCCGAGGACACAGCAACAACATTCTGCTCGGGGAAGCTGGAATCGCACCGCCTGACTGCTTTACCAATGATGTTTATGGTAAAGAAGAGGATTAGAACCACCAATGTTCAGAATAGTGGAGAAAGGCTCTACAAACTGAGCTACTGTCGTCCTTAATGGTTAGGAGTTAGGGCATTGACAGTAGTTCCTAAGCCTGAATCATTCTTAATTAATTATTTGTTAATTAATCTCAATTCTATTTATTTCCGTGAAGCCCAAAATCAGAACAGCAGTTGCCTCTTAGGGCTGAATGAAATCTTTGCTCATGCTTTATTAATGCTGTACAAAGTGTAGCTATTGTAAAGTATTACAACAGGATGCGATATGCTGTTATTTGAAAGAAAAAAGACAATGTTATCCACTAGAAAATACAAATGACTGACAACAGAGATTTAAGGCAGTATTGATTTTGGGAATACCACATAAAACAGTAGCCATGTTTAAGTCTGAGGAGCTGTCCAGTGCTGAAACTAAAAAAATCTGCGACTTATAGTAACATTTTGTCTTTGGGTCAAGAAAAGCTTATGACAAACCGTGCTAACATATTTACACAAATATATCTGTAATTACAAAACTGCTAAAAGAAAATATTGAATAGTCTTGCTAAAAGTATACTTCAACATCGGATCCAGCTGTGCGGTCAATGCCTTTTGTAACATGTGAAAACAGAAAACACACACAAACACATTCACTGACACCCGAATAAGTGGGACATCTCGGCGCTCATCGCTCCAGCACAGAACCACGAGGGACCCGCCGCTTTCACTCGTACTACTGAGATTTGAGTGTTGTTTTTCCAAAAGCTGTTGACATCAAAACCATAGAAAGGCCTCAGTGGGATTCACAGCAAGACGCTACTGGGGTGCCTTTGAGCAAAGCACTTACAGTCTACTCTCTGTATCACATGGGAATAGAGAGAAGAGACAGTGTATCAATAGACAAGCCAAGTTACAAAAAAAAGCAAACAAAAAAACATTTGAAAACCAGAATTAGACATGGGTGAAGAGTCCCTTTTGCTATTTGCTTTTGAAATTGATTGTAAAATTGTATATTTATTGCCTTTATGGGTTCTATTCACTGCAAATTTCAAGTGTTTTGACTATTGTGTAGTCTGTCCTCTATGTCGGGATGTGAACTGCTCAAGCTAACTACTTTCAGTGAATTTAATTAAGATGAATTTCAATCTATTTCAGAAAAAAAAAGAGTGACTATGTTATAATTCTGCTTAAATATGAGCTATGTAACTTTTCTGGTGTGTTCCGCCATCTGACTGTCTCCATGGAGATGATATTGATAAAGAATTGAATTGAATAGCATTTTAAATGAAATCTCATTATATAATTTCCATTTACACACTTTTATTGGATATTGTTCTCTGTGTAATCCCTCAGTTGTCCAGGTTGGTTCCATGGCACAAGAAGGTTAAATTATCACTAGCCAAATTGAAATACTTTCCAAACCCTATTTTAACACATTATCTTTTCAGACCAAGATTGGAAAAAAAAAAAAAAATAATAAATATATATATTATTAAAATAAATTATTAGGAGATCAGATTAACCTCAATGGACTTTTCAGACCCTGCTTCATATGTAGGAGTCATTGGCTCCGTCCTGAGATTGTTACAGCCACTGTAACACAAACCGCTTAATTTATCAGCATACTATAAGTTGTATACGTAGCTGTAAATTATTTCTGACTATCCTTTGTGTGGGTTGAAGGTTCAGAGCCCGACTGCTGTGTCTTTATTGGGCAGAAGCAGCAGTAGACTTGCACATACAAACTACATGTTCAGTAGAAAAAGGTGTGTGTTCCTCTGCCTAATGAGAAGCCATGTCCCACTGAGAGAAGACTTTCCCTGTGGCTTATAAGGAGCAAAACATTGTCATAAAGAGTGCGGACCACTGCAGGAAAACGCAAGTTCAGACTAATGATAGTGTTGTGTTATGGTTCAGTGGAAAGACTAATTTACTCACTTTTTCTTTCCAAAGGACCGAACTGTGTGGACAGTGGGGAGCGGGAGGAGTTTGTTGTGTTTAGTCGAGTTTATTTTAGTGACACTGAAGAAACGCTATACTTTCATAAATGGATCCTTTGCTTCACAGTTTAACCACAATTCATACCATACTGAAAGACCATGTTTGTTGGAGCACAAAGGGGTACAAGGGGTAAATTGACCATAGGTTTAGTAAATGTAGTAGTACAGTGCCATAATAAAGAAAACAACATTGGGCCCAGGACAGATCCTTGAGGTAAACCCTTCAAGTTTCTGAGTAGACTTGATAATCACTCTATTCTGGAACTTGCTGTGGGTGCTGCCACCGGTGCATTGTTGACTTGTCGGTGCACATGAACAGTGAACATTTTATACATTATATATTATAACTTTTCTCAAATTGTCCATTGACACGCATGGGATTCCCACTTAACTGGAAGTGCCACCACAATAAATATACGGTTTAAAAGCATTTAGAGGCAACAGTGGGTGGGGAAGAATAAGGTCAAGCCCTCAGCCTGTCAGATAGCACCAAACCGTGTGACTTGCACAGACAATGCAGCATTTACCATTTTTGTCCTTTAGTACAGTGTGATCTGCTGTGTCGAATGCTGTTTCCCTGTCACCAGTGACTTGTCCGAAAGTGAGTCTTGTTGTCATTTATTTTTGCTTCCATTTAAGGCCCTTTGTGAATGCACTTGTAAAGAAAGTGTTTTAAAGACAATGTACGGACGTATGTGCATTTCACTTGGTTATTTTATGCAAATTATAAAGTAGCCACGTTATACTAAATTGATTTTGAAGCTTTAAACAAAGTTATAACATTGTTCCCTTTTCAAAAACATACTCTAAGTTTTCTTTTGCTTCATTCTCGCTTTCATTAATCCTGTTTACGAGCTTGTTTTTCCCTGAGCCTCAGATACTACTATTTCAAATTTCCCAGGATTGTTATGTCAAAGATAGAAATCTAAAACCAAATTCATTACAAAAATGTCATTATATTAATAATTAGCAGGCTGGACCATGTTGCTTAATGACTTCTGTTTTTTTGCTCCCTGGTAATTCACACTCCTGCCAGTAGATGGCGGGCTAGTATCAAAACCAGATTCAAGCATTATTTGAAGTTCTAAAACATGAAATGCCAAAGCAAAGGTACTCAAGAGCATTTTAAAGGTCAGTAAAAATATAAATATGTCCTTTAGGAATGCCACTACAGAATAAATATTTCACATTATATTTTGCAACACTTTATGATGTCTGTTTTCATGGCAGAAATTCAATAGTTGCAAAATGTCACCTTTTTAATAACTGCTCTGAATCTTGACATTTTGTGGATGTGAATGAGCTCATTTGTGCTGTGTTGAATTACATGTTTTGATCAGTGCTGACGCTGCAGAGTGTGTTGTGGAGTCTTTAAACCTCAGACAAAGTGGAGCAGCCAGATGGTGGTGTCGTGTTAGTGTGAGACAGGAGCTCATTAGAGCAGGGGGAGCAGGCCTGAATACTGAACAGTCACTACGCTACACTCATTCAATTGTTTTCTACTGTGTTGTTTGCACTTAACCTTATTTGGACTGAAGGATGTTTCCATTTGCCTGTGTGTTTAGTTTGTATTAGCTGAATGTCAAGGGACTTTCAGTGTCAGGAGCATGTGTTAGCTAAGCACTGGCTGGAGAGTAGTATCCTCTTATTACACCTCAGACCTGCTCCTGTGTGTTCAGATATTTACTACACTGTGGGGACGAAAATACACACTGAATTAATGGCACCTAACGGGGACAAAAATTAGGACCCCGTGTTATAAATCTTTTACTACTAGATCAACAACATGGTTTAAAGTTAAGATGTGAGTGAAAATGTGCTAAGGTTGTGGTTTAGGTTAAATATGTAGTAAATTGACACACATGACACACTTTATTTTCCCTCGTGGTGTCCTTAAGGGGGTACTCTGGGAGTATGGGGTTTGGGGCCTCTAAATCCAAGGCCATGGTTCTCAACCGGAAAAAGGTGGCTTGCCCTCTTCAGGTGGGTGAGGAGTCTCTGCCTCAAGTGGAGCAGTTCAAGTATCTCGGGGTTTTGTTCACGAGTGAGGGACGGATGGACCGTGAGATTGACAGGTGGTGATGCAGTGTCGGCAGTGATGCGGTCACTGTATTGGACGGTTGTGGTGAAGAAGGAGCTGAGTCAAAAGGAAAAGCTCTCGATTTACCGGACAATCAATCTGTCAATCTACATTCCTACCCTCACCTCTGGTCATGAGCTCTGGGTAATGACTGAAAGGACAAGACTGCAGATACAAGCGGCCACAGGGTGTTTGGGCACTCCCTTAGAGATAAGGTGAGGAGCTCAGTCACACAAGAGGAGCTTCGAGTAGAGCCGCTGCTCCTACATGTTGACAGGAGCCAGCTGAGGTGGCTCAGTCATTTGTTCAGAATGCCTCCTGGATGCCTCCCTAGGGAGGTGTTCTGGGCATGTCCCACCAGAAGGAGGCTCAGTGGAAGACCCAGGACACGCTGGAGGGACTATGTTTCTCGGCTGGCCTGAGAATGCCTTGGGCTCCCACCAGCACCGGATAAGTGGAAGAAGATGGATGGATTTGTTCTCAAATAGCGCAAAAGGCTTAATAAAAAAAATAAAAATATCAAAGTGCCACACTGCTGGACCATGCTGACGCCTCCACCTATGGCTAGCTCCCGTTTGGGATAGCGAGCAGCAGATTTTTTTTTTTTTTTTTTTTGTACCAAAATAGCTACTCAGCACTGCTTAATACTATGTGCATCACCATGTATGAGGACGACAGGCCAAACAATTGTGTCTTGATAACCTAAACATGCATGAATACAACTTTTAATGAGTAAATCAGAAGGCAAAATAATTATAACATGGCTAAAAGCTCTTAAAAGTTGATTTGGCATAGTTTGTCTTGTTTAAGGTAATGGATGTATGTCATCTGATGTCCCCAAAAAGCATGGAAACCCAATGTGAATACTAAATTTCAGAGCTTTGACAAGTTCTGAAGCAGCTAAAGTTAATTTAAGTCTACAGACTTGAGTAAATGGAAGTGTGAGCCAAGTGGAAGCGTCCCTCTCCTTCTGTGACTCGGGCCTGAGCTGTAAACTCTGTATTGATTTTGTTATCAGTGAACAGACAGATGGGAGATGGGTTTGTGCTAAAGCTCTGTGGACCCACACACATGTATTTAAAGGCACTTCCTGCACTAGCAACAGCACGGCTGGGGCTAACTCTCACATACAGGCTGCTTTAGGACCACCCAGAGTCCAAACTGTTCCTATGTCACTAATGGACAAGATGGCCGACAGTGGATCTGTGCTTATCTCCAGCTCACAGAACACACACACACACACACACACACACACACACACACACACACACACACACACACACACACACACACACACACACACACACACACTTAGAGAGACACAAATGACTGCACAGGATGGAGGCTGCATTCACACTCACAACAGGCTACAGTAAACAAGTGGACAAAGACACAGCCAGGGACATCCCAAGGAGAAGTACATTTCTCAGCTGGTGTAATTTAAAAAAAGATGAATAACAGGACTAGTTCATTTTCAACAGTTTGCAGCAGAACATCCTAATTATTCACCTTGATGAGTTTATAAGCACTTTCTTCAACTTTCAGAGGCCAGAGCTGAGTTGGTTTTTTTTTTTTTTCATCACGGCACTGCTAACAACAACTAGCATGCTAACTGCAAACTTTGTGATTTTCAGACCATAAAAAATGTTTTGTTAAGTCATTTGGACATGATTGAAAAAATTGTTTTAAAAAATGCATAAAAATGAGATCAGTTGTGACATGTTTCTTCTATTTTAGCTAACCTGTTAATGAGGAAGAAGAGGTGTAAGACAGACTGATGAAGTTGTTTTTTTTTTTTTTTTCACATCCTGTTTCTTCAAGAGTAACGCGTCCAAGGATAGATAGGATGGAATAGTACTGATGCACTGTTCTTATGCCAATATACTAGTTTTGCAAACCCATGTACATGTTTACAAAGCTGAGCACACCGTAATTTAAAAAACATCAAATCAGCAGAAATAAATAATTAATTTGGTGCCGGTGAGAGTCTGAGTTGAATGATCATTATCTGAAGCAAAACAATATTTAAAATCATATACATCATAAAAATACAGTTTAAAGAGGAGGTATTACCTCCTCATTGTGAACACATAACATAGATCACCATGTTTGATTTTATTGTTTTGAAAATGCTATATTTGCCAAAAGCAATGCATAATAGTGTTCATTTTTATTTTCAGTTTCATTTTGAGTCCCCACTCGCTTTGCTCTCCACACTAAGTCACTCCCCCTTCAGAGTGGTATCATGATACAATTAGTGTGCATTCCGCTGATGAAACTACTGCACATTACGTCAAGCATGTGAAGTTTATTTTTGTATCTTGCTCCTTTATATTTATGAAAAATGGCCATGTGGGAGCATGGGCTGGAGCACTGCAGAGAGCTTCCTGATTACGTTGGCTTGGGGGCGGAGCCTTGTACTACAAGCGTGGGCTCATAGGGTTTGTAAAGAGGGTTCAAGTAATACCTGGGAGAGATTCCTAGATTATCTCAAACATGCATGGATGACATCTACAACGTCCTCAGGCATGTTTTTGATGAGGAACCCCCTCTTTAAGATATGTATCCACTGCAGAATGCAGTTTAAAACATTTCATTCTTTATTTAAAGCCATCCATCTTCCTCTATTTATCCAGGGCCAGGTTACAGGGGCAGCAGTCTAAACAAAGACTCACCTCAGACACTTCCTCCAGCTCCTGCTTGTTTCCAAGGAAATGTTGTTCCTTTGGCTATAGTGATTCACAATATGGCAGACAACATGTGTATCTCCCTGAAGGATGTCCAGAAGAATGGTTTTAATTTTCTATCTCCATGGAATCCTGAAGGTGACATGCCACCTCCAGAAACGCAGTGTTGCTTTAAATATATGACCACCTTTTGGACTCTTTTAAAATTGCCAGGAATACATCTAATTTAAACAAGTGAAGGTCATTGCCAAAATACTGAAAACCCTTGAATGTGCTTCAGTAGATGGGCTGAAAACTAAAGTGCACTTAGAGCACAGAAAAACATACCCATTAAAGGATATATTTGTCTGTGGTATGTCCACTCAAACCTCTGAAATATAATAATTAATGAAGTGAATGCAGAAATGCTTTTATTTTTATAAAGGCAGTCACCAAACTGTTCAGGGGAAAAGAAAGACCAAAATCCAGTCGACCAAATAATATTGTTTTGAATGGTAAACTAGCATAACTAATTACCACTTAGCGTGAACAGTATGTGCAAACTATACCCCTGAAATTTTGACGTTCTAAGTTCTACAAATTAAAATCTGTCATCTCAGACCAAACTTCCTTGTCCTTGTCCCACTTCCCTATGGGGAGTGCAACTGTTTCAGATGTCTGGCTACTGCAAGGTGATGACTGGACCCTAGATGCGCCTTCTGTGCCCTGAACCTGTTCAATGGACCCGGATCCTCCCTTACCTCACCTGGCTGGATGACCCAATACCTGGCTAGGATGACTCCTACCCAACCATGAATAAACCTCCCTCTGTCCCTTAGTTGAGTGAGCCCTACAGACTTGAACTCTAGCTGTAAATGGATGTGCATTAGTCCTGGACACATCTGCAGCCTGCTGTCCATGGGAGTGGATCTCTCCTTCACTGTGGTTCTCTTTGAGGTTCCTCTTTTTCCCACTGTTTTTTTTTTTTTTTTTTTAGTTTTTCCTTCCAGTAGAAGGGTCTAAGGAACAAGGGATGTTCTGGGACAGTTATCCATTAGCTTGTTTTCTGTTGATCAGTTTGCTTGTCTGTTATTGGTCAATGTCTCTTTCATTGTTGATTTTCTATCTTTCTGTTGGTTAAATAAATTCTCATGTTCAGCCCTAAGAGGCGACCACTGTTGTGATTTTGGGCTGTACAAAAGTAAATTGAATTGAGAAAGGTCAATATATTATGACCAAGTTTCAATCTTAACTGTTACTTTACAATCCTCTGTACTTACACTAAGAGCTAAGTTTGCGTGAGATGAATGTGTTTGGTGGCTGACAGCTGATTCATTCACATTTTAATGGAGCCAATGCAAAGTGGATCTGGGAGCAGACGGACCATTTTTCTAAAGTGGGCAAACTAACCTACTGTTTAGACGACGTGCACCTGATAAATATGGAATGTAATGTTGTTTTGGCCATTCTGTAACACAAAGGCAGTAGTAAATGTGTTATGTAAGTGTTTGTGCTCTGGATTCCACATGCTCCAACTGCGAAAGGTTCTAATGCTACAATTGACACCACTTCAACACATGTAAGTTGTAAAATCTAGTTGTCAATGAATTTATGGTAGAGGTGGGAGATATTTTAAAAAATGTTTTGTAGATCTGTAAAACAATATTAAAAAATCTTATGAAATCAAACAAACTTGCTGTGTAACAAGAGAATGAAGTGATATATCTGTACTTTTATGGTTAGTTTCATTTTTTCATGTGATACTACAACTTCAACTGAGAAATTTACTTCAGGAAACTTCAGGAAAATTGAAAACCAAGAGAATTTTGTTGATAATGGCAACCCTTAGTCCATAGTCCATCCATCCATTTTCTTCCGCTTATCTGGGTCACAAGGCCAGCAGTGTCACCCCAGACACGTCCTCCAGCTCCTCCGGTGGGACCCCAAGAGACATAGTCCCTCCAGAGTGGCCTGGGTCTTCCCCGGGACCTCCTCCAGGTGGGACATGCCCAGTTCATAGTCAAGATATTGAATTCCTTTTGTCCCTGAAAATATCCGTAATCCGAGCCTATATTTCAAACTTGATGCTACAATCTATATGGATACTGTCTGTCTGGTTTTGCTAAGGAACTATAGTTAGCTAAAAAATGTGCAGATAAATAACGCTGTATTATTCATTCACTCACTCCACACCTCCGACCACCCTCGACACTCACACTGGTATTCCCAGCATGTCCCTATCCAAGTTCGAACCAGACCCAACGTAGCTTCGCTTTCAAGATCAGACATGGTACACAGTTTGGAGGTACTGCTGTTAGCTTCACCGTTTTTAGATATACAAAGAAGCAGATGAATGTTTTATTGTAAATGTCGTGCAGGTTTGGCTCCCGAGGCTCTGATGGAGGGCCAGGTGGAGGAGCAGCTCTTTAGCTTTAGGAGCACTCCAGACTAATGCACCAGCCACAAGTCACACATTTGTATTTACAGCTGTCACTATTACACAGGCCTGCATTCTAATCCATCACATCTGCAACAGGATTTACATTCACTAGTTTAATGAGAGTGGATGAGATTAAAGTTAAGAGCCATAGTGATGATGTATGATTGTAGAGTAGAAGTATGCCTGGCAGTCACTCCACTAACTGTTCTCCACTATTAAAGTTACACAGTGCACCTTTAAAGCAATCACTTTATTTAAAGGGGAGATATTAAACAAAATTGACTTGTATAACTATTTAACCATGTCATAACTGTGTCTCCCCGGCTTTAGTTTACTCAAAGTTGCATTTTGATTGATTTACTTACTTCAGGAAAACCAAGAGAACCAGAGATTTTAATTTTGTTGATATTGGCGACCCTTAGCTCATAGTCCATCCATTTGATTGATTCGTGCACATTTGAGTAATACTGAGGTGTCCTGCATTTGAGGCTTGTGCTCAGAAAATTCCTGTTTTCACCTACCCCCTATCCCCTATCTCCACCCACTTCTCTGTAAAATCTTGTGATTGTTCAAAATATTCAAACTTTGGGTCCTACATAGGGTTTAAAGATGTCACATAGACATTATTCAACAATAAAAATAAGTAGATAAATAAATCTGCAGCTGTCTACAATTAAATGCCACTAAGAATAAGCGCTACCTATCAGTTATTTTCCGATTATTAATTTGTTTTAGATCAATTTTGCAGTTATACACTATAGTCCAGTGGCCATACTTGCCTGTCCGTGCTCAATCTCGTCCCGTTTCGGAAGCTAAGCGAGGCCGGGCCTGCATAGTACTTGGATGGTAGACTGTTGTTGTGTCCTCAGGCAAAGCACTGCATATCCATTGCCTAGAATGAATAGTGAGTGTTTGTGGTGGTCAGAGGAGCCGATGGCACAGATTGGCAGCCTCGCTTACATCGGTCTACCCCAGGGCATCTGTGTCTGTAGTAGTAGCTTATCCATCATCGAGTGTCTGGATGAATAATGGACTGTAAAGAGCTTTGGGTGTCTGGAAAGGCACTATGTAAATCTGATGCAATAGTATTATTATTATTATTATTATTATTATTATTATTTAAACTCTTCACTTTAAAAAAAAAACTGTAACTGTCTCCATATCGCTTCTTAATATAAATGAAGAGTAATGTAAGTGTTGGCTAATACTTAAGCTCATAAAGACAGACTTTAAATTCAGCCACTGTCCATAAATCTGAGCAGTGTCTCTTTCTCTTTGTTTTTTTTTTTTTTGTTTGTTTTTTTTTTATAGTAGCAGATATTAATGTGTGAAGGACTGAATTCTCCTGAGGTTATGGACTATGTGGAAGCACCTTCTTAATTCAAACCGTTTCTTCTGAACTGATGTTTATGTGACAGATGGTAATGTGAGTGTAGAAAATACTTTGGCCTGTAAAGATGGATTTTTAATTCACCTGTCGGGTTCAGAGTGAATCGGCTGAGTCTGCTGCTGTTTTTCTGCTGAGCCAAGCAGTTTGGACGTAGTGAAGAGACGACCCTTTCAGCAGCAAACTCATGTCCTTAGTGTTTGTAGAGCTGTTAAACTCAGTAAAACACACGCTTCAGAAAATTACTCACTGGAAGCAGGCCATATCCCTCCGGTTAGAACTACTAATTTCCCAACTTTGTTTGCATGTTTGATGAGTGTATAGGACTTTTCACCACCAGAATGTGGTGTGTGGTGTAAACTACAGTGTAAATCAAATATTTATCGAAGATCACTCCTTTGTTGAGAATGCGACTGTCATGTTCACACTGGCCCAAGTGCACCGCTCTCAAAGGCTCTTTTGCATTGACCTAACTAGTAACAATGTTTTCAGACTGTTACAGAGCAAAGCTTGCAACTGTTTCAATGAATACAGCTTGTGTAGCAGGTGGTAGTTGTCAACTGCCTGTTACACTACCTTACACATTACAATACAATATATATGAATACATTATTCAAATACTAATAGGATGTTTGGGATGCAATTTGTCCAAAAAAAAGAGGGGGTACTTAACTTTTTCATATTTAAACATTTATTTAGGCTATTAGTCCACCAAAACCACCATGAGCATAACTCCACCACCTCTCGAGTTCCTTCTTTGCACATATCATATTTAAATAGTACCTAATAACCAACAAGGAACCATCAGGACTGGTGCCACGGTCCACTTGATCAATAAACTCCAGTGTTATCGGTCCTCTGAGGAGTCGTGCAAGTGTCACGCAGTCAAATACTCCACCTGTCAGCACATTCCACGTTTCCATCTCTCTGTTGGTGTGTGTGTGCAGAGCCTCAGCTCCGAGCGGCACGAGCACCTTGGCTCCCCCAGCAAAAGGCACCCTGAGTGTATTAGACAATCAGCCTGGAGGTGAACGTTTCGAACTCAGATATGCACCTTCTGCACCACCTTATGCACAGCTCTTGGATGATTGTTCTACAGACATCCTGCCCTGGGGATGTAGTACTGAGTTGTTTGAGACCATTTACTTGTATCCACTTTTTGTTGTCCTTCAAACATAAAACATCAGAACAGCATGTTCTCATTGGTCTCTTCATTGTCAGGCGACTGGCCCAATGCCAAGAGCAACTGGCAGTTCTCGCGGACCACTGAAGTGGTTGAAAGCTCCGCTTAAGTGAGTAACTGGCCTCGACCTTATTACACTGGGCCACTGCACCTAACATTTTTCACTGTGGAGTGAAGCAACTGGAAATAATCTAAAATCAATACTGGTGTGACAATTTGTGGACTGAAATGATGCATAGACTTTAAAGAGCTTCTTCCAAGATGTTTTTGACGACAATACATACAAGACATGGTTAACATGTATACATAGTTTTAAAAAGGCAGTTGAATATAACATAGGACCTTTAAGTGAATGCACCAATCAAACCTTAACCCCACTCTGATCTCCCTGGATACTAATTCTAAAACTATTGAATCTTCCTAGTAACAGGCTCTAATCTGAGAGGTGTTACATGTGCCACGGTGCAGCACAAGTGAAGATGAAGGTGAGAAGTTTGTCTGTCTGGAGATGAACAAGTGTGAAGTGTTTGAAAAACTCCACTCCTCCATTGTTCAGCCCAACAAAAGCCTGTGGTTCAGAGGTCACATGGTCAGCGCTGTCTGCAGGTGGGCCTTGAGCTGCAGTCATGTCACATACATTTACTCTGATGCACAGTGTGAGCCTGGTACCAGTGGAGCGGCTGTAATCAACACTTTGAGAGCTGTGAGGAGGCAGCACGAGTAACACCAGGGGACTGGCAAATATGGGAGCGCATGTGTTTTCATCAGTGACCAGGGAGTGTTAAATATGCAATCATCTTGAGGCAGAAATGCAAATATAAAAACACTGAAAACATTCTGTCACACAAATATGGAGCATAACTATTGCCTGAATCCACCTAAAATAAGATGTATTTTTATACGTATTTGCAGCTGTGTGTTTTTCATACAAATATTACAAGTTGACTTATATGGAAGTCTGAGATGCTACTAACACTTCCCAAAGATGGCCATGCATTCAGATGTCATGGATGTAAGTCAGGAGTGATTCACCTTATTGCCGTGGGTGCCACCATCATCATTTGGGTTGTAGTTGCCACCCAAAAAAAAGGTTACACATTCTAATATTTAGTTGGACTGCCTTTAGCTTTGATTATGGCATTGTTTTGATTTCACTTCTGCAATGTCACAAACATTTATTTTCATCCAGTGTTGCATTCATTTTTCACCAAGATCTTACATTGATGATGGTCGAGTCTGATGCTGCACAAAACCTTCTCCAGCACATCTCAAAGATTCTCAATGGGGTTAAGGTCTGGACTCTGTGGAGGACAATCCATGTGTGAAAATGAAGTCTCATGCTCCTGAACCACTCTTTCACAATTTGAGCCTGATGAATCATGGCATTGTCATCTTTGATTATGCCCGTGCCATCAGGGGAAAAAAAATCCATTGATGGAATATAACTGGTCATTCAGTATATTCAGGTGTCAGCTGACCTCATTCTTTGAGCACAGACTGTTGCTGAACCTCGACCTGACCAACTGGAGGAGGCTCGTACCTATTTGCTTAGTTAAATTCAGGTGGCAACTCTCTTTTTTTTTTTTGGCCAGGTAGTATATAGTTTTGGGTGGGGCTGCCGAGCTTGACAGCAAATATGTTCTATAGGGACAACAAAGCTGTTTTAAAGCCTCCCAGAGAATCGATGCAGCGTTGACTTGCGCACATGGACACTGCACGCTTACCGGAAGTGCCACCTCAAAGAAAACATTTTTTAGTTGCTTTTAGAGGCAAAAGTGGGCGGGGCTGAATAAAACCAATACCTCAAGGAGAGTTATGAGTCACAGCTGCTACGAGAAGTCCAGTCACTAGCAGGGGTGGGACGAGGTGCAAATTCCACAAGACGAGACATGAGATTGGGTCTACAAGAATGAGACAAGAAACATATTTTTTTTATATATATATAAATTGGTTTGATTCAGTTCTAGTTTTGACCTTGAGATTTAAGAGATGTTACACTTAAGGTTAGTTCTAGGTAGTCGGGTCTGGAAGCAGTAACATAGCTCTGGTTGCTATGGTAATGTATTAGCATCTGTTATATGCTACAAACAGGCCTAAAGTGTTATATTTTTTGATTGTTTCACATTTTATTTCATGATGTAAGTTGGGATAAGGCTATGGTGACATGTTAGTTTTATCAAGTTACTTCTGCTAACATGTTAACAGCCCCAAAACATTTTCCTAACCTTAACAGTTACCCTTACATAATCTTCATTTTTTTTTTTTTTTTTTTCAATTACCCAAGCAATAACCTTAATCATTTCCCTGAACCTGACTTTACCCATTAACTGTTTCTTTATCCCTTCATCGATTAAGGGAAGATTTCATCACTCCTGAGCTGGCATTTTAGCCTTAACCGACCTATTTTTCGTCCAATCCAAATGTAAAGACACGGCATAGTTCTCCTCATGTGACAAAAATGAAGTCAAGAACAAGCAGTGAAGATGGAAGCCTTAAGATGAATTGTTATTTGGAGTTTAAGTTGGATTATAACATGACAGCTGCCTATTATTTGTGATTATGTTTTGATTTGTTGTGATTTTAGTGTCTTTCTTATTCTGTAAAGCACTTGGAATTAGCTTGTGCAAATTGTGCTCTACAAATGAACTTGCCTTGCCTTTCACCCCCTCCGACTACAACCAATCGTGCACTCACACCCCACATTCATACATAAGCAAGGGGAGCGTATTGCCAGGACACAGCAGCATGCAAAATTTGGTGCAGCTCCAACGGTCAAAATGAGACCACTTTGGAACAATGAAACAGTTTATAATTAGATGCAGAAAGCACAAAGTCAGGAAGTGCCACATACTGTTTTTTTTGTGTTGTTGTTTTTTTTTTTCATTTCACCTTGATTTTTTCAATTCTCCCCTCAAACCTCTGAAAGTTTGAAAAAAAATACTTAAAATTAGAATGATCAGAAAGCATAAAGTAAGTGAGGAAAATGTTTTGATGGCTGCAAACTGTTTAGAATGAACCAGTTGTTTTTCGCATTTTAAAGCTCAGCACCTTTAATGAAAGCTTTTACATCGAGGTTCATCGAGACTAGCAGTCATAGGGATGAATTTGGACCTGAGTTCCACATTTAGAATTCCAAGCAAGGCTGCACCGCTGGTTTAACATGGAGCCAGTGCTTAGCAACACTGTCAATCAAACCTGTTGCTAACGCTAGAGGAGACGACCTTGGGGAAAGAAGGCGCCTAATTTGTCTGCTATTAATGTTCATATCTTGAATCACTGACAAAAAAGCAAAATGAAACCACCAGGATCATACAAAGAGGGCTAATATGAACATTAAAAACCAAAATGACGAGGCTCATTGCAGCAGTTACAGAGAGGAGTGACGTTTTTTCAATGTAAAGTGAACTGAAGCCAGAGTCGATGGAGCTGGAAGCGCACCCATGTTTCTATTTGGAAAGCAGCAGTTAGCAGGTTAGCTTTTCCATTTATATGCACAGTCTATGCCTAGGACTAGTCTCTGTGAAGGAAACCTTTACTTGTCTGTTTTACCCCACACATCATCAGCATCTCTGTCATGTGTTCTTTGACGACAATGGATCCAATTTGTCCTTCATGAGGTACAAGAACATGTCTGCGTGGCTGCGGTCCCTGTCTAAATGCCCCTTATGTCTCTCCAAAGCACAAACATGAGTGAGGGCCTTGTACACACACTTCTGTAGCATCATCCACATGGCACAGGCTTCACAATGAGGCTCGGTAATGATGGCTCCACTGTGAAGAGAAATACTGCTGTTTAAAGTAAGTCATTAAAATGTATCGGACTGAACTGTTCACACTGGAGCTGCAGAAACAAACTGTGAAAGCAATTATTAAGACTCAGACCATGCCAGTATGGGTTTTAGTTGAAAAGGTCGTCAGTTAAATATATTTTTATGTAATGAATTCATCCAAGCATAAATATTCAATGGACAAAATCAGAGGAGCTCACTACAACAGTCAGGGTTTATTACAAAGTCCTTTCTTTACATATAACGTTTTAGTTTTTTGTTTTTTTTTTATAATTAGGCATCTTGAGCTAGGCATTCTTAGTGTCAGCTTGGATCGGATTAACGTCCAGATAACACCCAGAGGAGCTTAAACACATACTGAGGAGACTCGAAAGCTGCTAAAAACATTATTAATGACAGAGATAGTATTTGTTTTACCTTTGCATGTCTTTATGAACCAAAAAAAAAAAAAAAACGTTGGGAAAATCTGCAAGCAAACTCCGCTAACTTGTTTGTACACTGTCTGGATTTAACCAAGCAAATAGGTTCGAGCCTCCTCCAGTTGGTCTGGTCTAGGTTCAGCAACAGTCTGTGCTCAAAGAATGAGGTCAGCTGACTACTAGAATATACTGAAGGACCAGGTTATTCCATCAATGGATTTTTTTCTTCCCTGATGGCACGGGTATATTCCAAGATGACAATGCCAGGGTTCATGAGGCTCAAATTGTCCAGACCTGAACCCCATTGAGAATCTTTGGGATGTGCTGGAGAAGCTTTGTGCAGCGTCAGACTCGACCATCATCAATGCAACATCTTGGTGAAAAATTAATGCAACACTGGATGGAAATAAATCTAGTGACATTGCAGAAGCGAAATCGAAACAATGCCACAGAGAATGTGCTGTAATCAAAGCTAAAGACGGTCCAACAAAATCTCAGAGTGTGTGACCTTGTTTTTTCTTTTGGTGGTGACTTTTTTTTGTTTTATTGGCCTGGCAGTGTATATGTTAAGTAGCCATGTCTCTTTTTGCAGGCTTCAAACATGAATTATATGGTTAAAAAAATACTGTCTTTAGAAACAAAAGGCTAAAACATCACTTAATATCTTAGTGTTCTGAAGTTTCTGTTCTGTGAAGGAGTTCAAGACAATTATTGTACAATATTAAAACAAATTATTCGGCTATTTTTAAGTACGACTTTTCAAACAAATTGATTCAACTGGGCCTAGATTCATCATGAATACTTATTTACACACTTTAGGCTAAATAAAGTCATAAAAAATTACAAGATCAGTATCAGGATGAGATCGGTATCAGAAGTATGAATAAATTGGTGTCAGATCAGGAGCCCAAAAACTAGATTTCTAATTAAAATAATGAGCGTTAAGTCTGGTAGCCATTTGTATCAATTCAACGACTTCCCCACGCATGGCAGATGGAGCAGACTTGGGCAAAACCGTGTGATCTTGCATAGATATAGCAGTGTATTTTGTGGGAGATATGAAATGTAAATATTGTCATGTAATTTGCATGTGCTAATAATGTTTACACCAACAATCTCATCATCTGATTCATGGAGTTTTCTAATCATATTATTAACATGCCAGGTCCAGTTACATCTGGTGGGAGTCATTCAATTTCTTTCTGATTGTTGACACCAGTACCAGGCAAGGAAAAGTATGCAAAAAATGTGGCAAAGACCAAAATGAAAGAGAAAATGCGAGTTATTTTAAAATGTGTTGGGTATTTTGATTATTTTAGTTAAATGTACCCAATGACTGAAAGAGGATTTGAGGAGTAGAAGCTGGCTCAGACTGAGAAAGTTAACAGTATTTATGTGTGCATGCATGTCATACTAAAATTTCAAACTTCATTTCCATACTTAGGAATAGTCTCGATACTCAATACCGATTCCGATGACTAAAGAGACTAAAGAATGTGATTACATAACCCACTACCCGTCATCCAGGTAGGTTCCACAGTGGTCCATGGGAGTAAACTAGTCTATCTGGTCTTATACACTGTCTGCCCAAGAAAAAGTCACCACCTGGATTTAACTAAGCAAATATATTTTAAGTAGCCTTGTGCTTCTCTCTTTTTCATGAATTATATGGTAAAAAAAAAAAAAAAAAAACCTCAAAAACATCACTTACTATCTGAGTGTTCTGAAGCTTTTACAATATTATAACAAATTATCAGACAAATTTTAAGTACGCCTTTTTATATCTGGTAACAATTTGATTCAACTGGGGCTAAATTCACCTTTATTCACCTTATTTACGCAATTGTTCCTTTACGAATAAAAAAAAAAAAAAAAACAAGATCAGTATCACGATGAGATCAGAAGTTGCAAGTACGAATAAATTGGTGTCCGATCGGGAGTCCGCAAACTGTTAGAGTGTGTGACTTTTTTTTTGTTGGTAGCGGATTTTCTTTTGGCCAGGCAGTGTACTTGTTCTGATACAGCTCAAGATCATTTTAAAGCTGTTCAGGAAAGGTTCATTTCTGTCCTGTGAGGCTTTTTTTAGTATCAATACTTGCTCAAGTATCTGATTTTTGATACTTTTAGGAGCTCTACTATATACTCAAGAGCCTGGCATCAGCTCTATTGTTGGTTTTATGATCCGTGTCATGAATCAATGAAATCGTATAGCAATGAAACGTGAATATTATGTGACGTAATCCCATGCGTCTGTTAAACAAAAGTACTTTTATACAGAGCTAGCAGCATGACAGCCACTTGCATCATCTAGGAAAAAAATTGAATGACGGCCAATGACCCAATGAGCTAAAGATAAAGACAATTGGTCAGTTTGAATAACATTTCCGGGACTGGCTAGAGGAATAGATTACAAGCCTTTGTGTAAGAATCTACCAAGAACGCTACTTAGCAAACCAAGCTATGTCTCTTTTCTTTTGTCATTGTTTACTACCCCTTAGACCCCTTTCACAGTGGGGTTGGACAGAGCCATAATTTCCCTTCTCTTTTGTTTCCTGGAAGTCAGCAGTGCCCCGTGAGCATCAGGCAGAAACCATATTACGACTGCGCGTTCTAATGAGCAAACACTCAGTTGCAGGGCTTTCTCTGAGATGATGTGGGCTACTGCGGCGAGTGGAGTCTCCTTTAATTGTACACATTTGTAATTGGACTATTGGGAGAGCTTTGTATTGTTTCCATGGCAACAAGCCTGTCTCTTTTGTTTCATTTAAGCGGTCTTCGGGTTCGTGTCTTTCTTAGATATGTTGTTTTTCCAATTTGTGTGTGTTCATGAGCTTTTATCTTTCTCCCCCATTGAGGAGTCTGTAAGTTAAAACCATGCTTCACAACATTCTCCTTAGAGACAGATATGTTTTATGCACAGACTGTATAAAGAAGTGGACTAAGGGAGTGTGACCTCACCCTTAGCATTCGACTTCAGTCAAATGAAGCTCATCGAGGCTCGCAGTTATAGGGGTCAATTTGGATGTGACTTCCATATTTGGAACTCTCACTGCGAGTATCATAGCAACCAAAAAGCCAATCTGGAGTGAGGCTGTTGGAGGTCATGCCCTTTCCTGCTTGCACCTGTCAATGAACCCTCTTGCTAATACTAGCGGAACCAACCTCGGGGAAAGAAGGTAGTAGCTGATTTGTCTGTTATTAATGTTCATATCTTGATCTACTGACACTTTAGCGAATTAAAACCCCAGCAGGTTAATACGAACATTTTAAGACTAAAATGACGAGGCTCACTGCAGCAGTTACAGAGAAAGTGGAGTTGAAGGAGCCGAAAGTGCACCCATGAGCACTTTCTATTTGGAACGCAGCAGCTAGCAGGTTAGCCATGTCCATTTATATATACAGTCTGTGGTTTTATGCCATACTGTGGAATATTATAGCTGTAATTGCTGTATGAGCAACATTTCTGTGGAAACAAGCAGGTGGAAGCCCTCCTCTAGGCCCCATAAGAGTCAGGTTTGTGGAGATGCAAGCATGAGCATAAGAATGTTTATTTTTCTCAATTTTTCTGTCCAATAAAAAAAAAAATAAAAAAAAAACAACACCTCATAATTTAGGCTCATAATTTTGTGGCTTTAAAGTAAGAAGTGGTCACACATTGTACTTGCACAGTGAAGACTGGGGTTTCAAATCCTACTTGGAACATATTTTGACAGTTTTTTTTTCTTACCCAGCAAGCTGTGTTTTTCAAAGCTGAGACCATTTTAACAGCTTGGGGTGAGCAGAGAACCAATTTTTAACCAATAGGTCCAACAGTCTCAACTAGTGATGGGACTTTCGGCTCTTTTGAATCTGTTCTCTTCAAAAAGTCGTTCAAAAGACTGACTCTTTTACTAGTTATTTATATGACAGATGCCAATGCGAGAACTCATTTTATCTACAAACATCACAGACAGAAATGACCAAAGCTCACATTATAACTAACTGGTGTTATAATCCCAAATATGTTTTTTTGTGGACAAAGCTCTCACTCGTGTTGCCTGCTCTGCCTCTGTGCTGATTCTTGTGTTGGTTCAGTGTTAATGTAAAAATGCAGAGAGTTATTTTTAAAAAATGAGTTCCAACCATTCACGTTAAGGTAGTACAGTGGATAAATCACACACCTTTGAACCCGACAGTAGCTGGTTCACCTCTCACATAGATGCTTTGAATTTGTCGTTTTGTGCCGTCACTTGAAATTACTTCTTCTTTTTTTTACTCTAAGTCAGTAGTAGATGAAGTACTCAGTAGTGTGGGTACAGCACAGATATAGAGGTACAACATTACTCAAGTAAAAGTATCATGTGAGAAAATCTACTTGAATAAAAGTATTAAAGTACCGGTTTAAAAATGTACTTTAAGAGTAAAAAGTGTTGTTAAATGTAGTAAAAAAAAGTACTTTTTACTTTTCAGTCCAGTTAAAAATGTAGTGGAATAGAAAGTACACCTGCTCTTGAATGTAGTGAAGTAGAGGTAAAAAGTATCCACTGTAAAATATACTGAAGTAAAAGACAAATACCTACAAAATTCTACTTAAGTACAGTGCTTTACTACTTTTACTTCATTACCTTCCACTGCTGCTTTTAGTTAAGCAATTTCTGGGACCACTACTCTGTAAACTACTCTTTACATCATTACAACAGTGCTCTTGAGTACAATTTGAGCTAATCTCCCCACCTCTCCAAACAGGCATTCAAATGAGGGAAAAACTAACAAATTCTATCATATCCTTAAGTGCAGTTTGACACCGTAGACGGAAGCGTAGCTCATGTTCAATTTCCTTTTGAACATGATTCCTTCTCTGAGGCTCAGTTTAATATAAGTGATTTGTGACAGACGGGAGGGCTCACTCGGGCTCCATTGAAACATATTTTGACAGATGTGAGGTTCAGGAGCAGATCAAAGAGCAGAGTGTGAGATCTCTAACGCTTTACACCAGCTCTGATCACAAGAGTTTTCACGTCCACAGCACCAGGGAGAGGGAGAGACCAGACAGTGCGCTTCGTGTTTATTCGGGACTATTTACTTCTGATAAATCTGACAAAATATGCAGTAATCTGAAGTATGTTTCTTATGTGTTTGTCACTGTTTGTTGAAGAAGATCTCAGTATTTCAAATTATGTAAAGTCAAACATACCATCAAGTTTAAATGTAATACTTTGGACGCACTCTGCCTCTAAATAAAAGCAAGTGATAATAGTAATTTAAAAGTTTTATTATTGTAACTACATGGAAATGACATGTTTTTCCCTTGCAGAGGTATGTTGTAAAAGGAGCTCATAGGGTCAAAATGAGACTGCTGTGTGCATCTGATTATAAAGTGCTGTATTATCTGAAAATGAGGAAGTGTACTGTAAGCATGCTAATGTTCGTTAGCATTACCATGACAGTAAACTCCACTCTGGTCTCTGAAAGTTGTGAAATGTGCTTATAAACTCATCATGGTGAATCATTTAGATGCAGATGGTTTAAAATTAAATTATTCTGTTTTTCACGTTTCAAGACAGTAAAAATTAAGTACAGCAGCACATTTATTATGATTATTCCTGACCTTAATGTTTTCTGGATACTTTAAATGACCAAGAGACATCCATCCATTTGCTTCCACTTATCCAGGGCCAGGTCACGGAAGCAGCAGTCTAAGCAGACTTCCCTCACCCCAGACATGTCCTATAGCTCCTCCAGTGGGACCCCAAGGCGTTCTCAGGCCAGCCAAGACACATAGTCCCTCCAGCGTGTCCTGGGGTTTCCTCAGGGCCTCTTCCTGGTGGGACGTGCCCAGAACACCTCCACAGGGAGGCGTCCGGGAAGCATCAAATGAACAGATGCCCCAGCCGCCTCAGCTGGCTCCTCTCAAGGTGGAGGAGCAGCAGCTCTACTCCGAGCTCCTTCCATGTGACCAAGCTCCTCACCCTATCTCCAAGGGCACGCCCAGCCACTCGTGGATGAAACCCATGTCTTTTTGATCATTACTCAAAGCTCATGACCATAGGTGAGGGTAGGAACGTAGACTGATCAGTAAATCGAGACCTTTGTCTTTTGGCTCAGCTACTTCTTTATCTTTTTACAGTCTGATTTAGCAACCGCATCACTGCAGATGCTGCAGCGATCCGCCTGTCGATGTCACGCTTCATCCTTCCCTCACTTGTGAACAAGACCCCAAGATACTTGAACTCCTCCACTTAAGGTACATTTTTTATACTGATTAACACTGAAACAACACAAGAATCAGCACAGAAGCAGAGCAAGTGACACAAGTGAGAGCTTTGCACAAAAAAAAACACATTTAACATCATAATAACAGTTACTTTTGAAATTCTTATTATTGTTTTATTTCAATTATGCATCATTTGAAAGGGTAAGCACACTCCCACTCTCAGTTTAAACCACATCTGAGCCTTGGTCCTTTCTTTCCGTGATTAGTTTGTTGTTAAAATGAGTTCTCACAGTGGCTTTTGTCATATAAACGAATATTTACGGCTCTTTGACACAAATGGATCCAAAAGATTCAGATCCAATTGAAGAGGCAAAAGTCCCATTGTCACGATCCATGGGATTCCTGTTCCCTGTTTTGCCTCCTGTCTTGCTCCTTCCCCTCCCTCACCTGCCTGAGCCGGAGCTGGGCGGAGCTCCTGGCTCCTCCCTCGCGCACCTGGAACTCATTGGCACAATCAACGCCACCTGCCGGGGTATAAGAGGAGCCAGGACCAGTCACTCGGGGCAGATCATCTGTTTGTCTTTGTGCCTGGTAGTGATGGTGAAACCGAAACCTCATGAAACACTGAACCACTTTGAGACAACTGCACTGAAAATGACACACAGCTTCGAATCATTTGACACAATCAGAAGAGCAACATCTGCTGGATTTGTCTGTGTAATGCATTTGTGTGGATGTGATGTAAAGCTTTTGTGAACCTCGCTTACCCCCTTCCTCTAACCCCCACTCCCCTTTTCTGTGACACTTATCTGGATGAATTTTATCGCTTCCATTTTATTTTTATTCTCTTATAACTTATTCTTCTGTTATGAAATAGTTTTACATTATTTTGTGTCAACTTGTGTTTAAATTAAGTTGCTTTTCCCACACTCCACGTCCCCGGACCCTGGCTCGCGCTCCGCTCCCTGCTCCAGACCTGCCCTCACCACCGAACCCTCTGCTCTCCACGTTCCGCCCCTGGACCCTGGCTTGCGCCTCGCCCTCCGCTCCTCGCCAGATATACCTTCATTGTTTGTTAAATTATCACCTTTTGTAAATAAACACTGTAAACCTTTCCCCGAGTCCTGCATATCTTGGTCCAACCCGCCTGCATTACGACACCCATCATGATTGAGCTTTATCAGAACAAGTATAAGACACATAAACTAGTACACGCCCATGTACCAGTATGGAACCTACCTGGACGACTGAGGGATTACACAGATATAAGGTCACGTGTAAGAGATATAGAAGAAAATACTAAGATTTAATGTTGAAAATCACATTCTGTAGTCTAAAGATATTTTTTTTACTATCATCATGGTTTCAGAATCAGTACAGAGTATCGAGTTTACTCCTTGATATCGTAATTTTGTTTAAAACGTTAGTATCGTAACAACACTACTAAACATATCAGCCTAAAAATATCTGCTTTTTGAGTTTATCGGCCATTGGTATCAACATCAGTCATAAAAAAAAAAAAAAAAAAAAACATATTGATCAATCTCTATTATGACACAATACATAAAAACAAGATTATTCCACACATTATATACAGCACTACAAGCTCTATCAACATCATATTTAGTTCCTTGGACTTAAAGAAAAACCCTGTGATGGTTTGAGATATAATTGGATTTTTTCCCACTGCCTTGTATTTGGTTCCCACGGAGCAGAGAGAGCAGACATCTTAGAATCCTCATTTCTCTGCTGAAGCCTCTGGAGGGGCAGGGAGGGTCAAAGGCCTAGTCCGAGACCAAAGAGAGGAATTACAGCAAGAACTAAGAAGAGATGTTATGAGGCAATAGAAAACCTGTAAGAGAACAGACTTTATACATGTAATCACAGCTGATGCTACATCTTTGACATATGAAAGCTTCTATTGGAATAGTTAGGGAAACAGGCATGACAAAAAAGCACTCTTTATGAGATATGAGACATATGGAAAGGTGGGGCCCGACTGATATATCGGTTGGCCATTATTATCCGCCGATATGGATACTAGGAATCTGGATGGAATCTAGCAAATATGGGCCAATTCACATGTTATGCCTCATTATAGCTTAGACTCTTTATCTTGCAGCTTTTTTATCCAATTTACAGACAGATAAATCCCCTCATATGTGGCACAGCATCAATATTTATCTGCACAGCCGTCTGTGTGTCTGTGACGCTGTACTGCACCTGAATGCACCCCAGAGTCACGCGGTTGTTTGCATATTTTTCCTTGTCAAAATCTGAACAGGTGTGACCCATCAGACAGAAATCAGATTACTCATGTCAGATGTAACTGCTCACATGACATTTCAATGATCAGGTGTGTGATGTGCCTGTAAACATAACCACTGATAGCAGTAATCAGTAAACCAGTAAAGCTAAGAGAGTCATACCTGGCGTGGGTTGCTGGGAGTGCTTGGGTCAATGAACAAGACACTCCCAGGCTGTTCTTTAAATCGGAGACACTCTGCTCTTCTGTCTTGGTTTGTTTCTTTTCTTTTTAGGGCTGAAAGATAGAGATGTTTAGATGTCATATTCTTACAGATCACCAATTGTAACTATAATTATATAGTTACATTTTATTGATTTTTTTTTGTTTTGTTTTTTTTTAATAATTTGTACTTTTAAGAGTGCTTTTCTTGCAGAATACTTTTACTCCCACTTGAGTACTATTTGTATTGTATATTGTATTGCATTGTATATGAAGTAACAGTACTCTTACATGAGTAGAGTTTTGGATTAACTCAACAAGTGACAAAAGTTTTATGTTGACACTATGAAATGATTTGTGTTTCTTACATCGCTCCTTATGATATGATTTAATGTTTTTCTAATTTTGTTGTCCTTCCTTTGAAAATATTATAATTTTTCTGTCCTTCAAATTACATTAACAGTTACTCTTATTTGTGTAGTTCTTTTCCAAATACTTGTTTACTGTTGCTTGAGTGATTTCTTGGATCACTACTTTGTACTTTTATATTCTTTTGAAGTAACGTTACTTTTGTGCATTTGTATGGCAAGACATAGGCTGTGCTACTGATGTTGTCATGACCACCAGTAGTTGTAGGAGTAGCAGTAGCAGTAGTAGTAGTAGTGGTGGTGGATCATATACAGCTTGTATCTAAATGAGTTCAGTCCTGGTCTAGTTCTGGTTTAACTCGTGTCTGGTCCTGGTTTAGTCCTGGTTTAGTCCTGGTTTAGTCCTGGTTCAGTGCTGGTTTACTCCTGGCTTAGTCCTGGTTAAATTCTAGTTTAGTCCTGGTTCAGTCCAGGTTTTGACCAGCTTTAGTCCTGATTCATGTTTTGTGCAATACTTGAACGTGACAATTTAGAAACATAGAAAAATGTATTTTGTCAATATGTGTCATATCACAAATTGTATGAAATATAATTGTACTGTTTGTGATCAGAATGTGAATATAAATTTGTGCCCAAGAACCTAAGCAATGCAATTTCATCCCCATGGCAACAAGCAAGTTAAAAGTTTTAGTGTTTTTTTTTTATCGCGGACCTATTCTGCAAAATCAACTTTTTTGAACTTTCAACCTTGTTATCGCTCTGTTTCTCCTTCCCATTTAAGCCCTGGAAGTTGTATTTAGTGTCATTTATACATGTTTGAGTAATCTTTATCCTGCTGTATTCAAGGCGTCCTTGCTCCGATCAACCCCAGTTTTATTTTCTTAATCTGTGATACTCGTAATATTCGGCAGCATTACTTCATTTCATTTTATCACAAATGTAAAAAGTCACCCTACAGTCACCCTGTTCTCATTCTATAAGTTGTTTCGTGGGCGTCTAACGATATAGCAGACACAAGTCTTTAATTTACTTGCATTAAATGAAGCTTTTCTATATTTACTGTCACATTCATGCTTATTCCACTTTCATCTCACTTGTTCCTTAATAGTGTAATTTATCTGAGTGTCCTACAAATGAACTCCAAAGTGTGTTTCAGTTCATAACATTAAATCAAATCAAGAGAACACAGAAATAGGATTGGATTGTTGAGAGTCCTCCACCTCCATCTCTCTCGCCCACTGCTGCAAAATAAATATGATAATTATAATGTATATGCAGGGTGAGGGATAGAGGGATGAGAATGGCGGGTCCACGGATGAGTAGTCAGTGGAAGAGATATCTAAAGTACACATATTATGCTAGATAGTTTTTTTTTTTTGAGGTTTTAACCATAAAATTGTTCACTCATTTCAAGTTTTCCTGGATTGTTACATCACAGGTAGAAATCCTGTGCAGTTTGAAAGTCTATGACAAGAAGTAGATGTGAGTCAGATCAGTGGAGAGGAGAACCCACAAGCAGAAAGGGAATACGTTTTTTTCAATTAACGCATTCAATCACCACGTTTTTTTTTGAACGAAAGAATAGTATCTGTTCAGCTATAAGCACGCACGCAAAGTAAACAGACCTTAGGCAAAACCAAAATCATTCATGACAAGAGCAACTACAGGAGGCACGGCCATGAGAATCCTGCTCCTCTGAGGTTGCTCCCTTTTCTTATTGGTGGCAAAGTATCTGAAGGTGATGAGCTGTACTGATGGAGATGAAAGACGTGGTAAAATTGACCTTGAACCCCTCTTTCATGAATGGGTTACTTTTGGACTACTTTGGCTGTAAAAGCAGTGACCAAAGCCAGGGACTGTAGCTGACGTTTCCGTATTTGAGACTTAATCTGGAACATTATCCGCAAGATGAAAGTCTTTTGTATCTTTAATTCATGTCCCACCAATGTTTTTTTTTTTTTTTCAAGAAAGCCATAAAAGATGTGAAAGACCCAGCTCCAAATCTTGAGCCAGGGTTGGTCATGATCACCTTACTGGACAATTACCTTTGTCCAGAGGAAACTCAGACACGGGTAGAACATGCAGAAAGGACCGATCATCACAGGGTGTTCACATTCAAATATAAAAAGGATGAAGTCTGCTTAAAGCTACCATACTTAACTAGACTGGTGGACGTGATCACACTGCATTCTCACATATCTCCACTAGATGGTATCTACATCACTTCAGTCTGATAGTGTGCCAGTTTTTGCCTGACAGAAGAAGACCACAGGTGAACAGGTGAGTCTGAACAAAGGCCAGGGGAGGGGAACACAGTGGCCATCTACTGGTGAAAAACAAAAAAATCAAATGAAAATTAGTCAGTTTTTACCAAATGGTCCTTGTGGAGTGGATGCCAAGAGTTTTAAACATAACAAACAACAGTGGAGAAAATTAATTATGTGGAGGAGGGCTCACCACTCTGCTGACTGACTGACTGACCATCTTTAGGCTTGAGGCTAATACAGGATATGTGTATATATAAATGTGATACTTGGCTCTACAAATCACATGATATCACAGATAACTCAAATAACCATATAATATTGCGTAGTTGTTTTTCGTTGCACTACAGCAACAATGTAAAAATCTTTGAGTGCACAAAACATTGATTCAGCAGTTAGTAATGTTGATGCATTACTGGTTTGAACATGACCTACAAATAAAGCCACAAAAGCACAAGACACTAGAGGAGATAAAGAGAAAATCATAAAATATGATAATATAATAATGAAGTGATTGAAGCTGGGCCTGAGGTTAAGACTAGTAATTGGCTGAAAAAGACAGAGACAGAGCCCAGCCGGGAGAGACACGAGGAGAGATGAAACACATGAACAATGGAGAAACGGAGGACGAGAAGAGGCTGCAGGCTCCGAATAAAAGGCTGTTAAAGTAATGTCACTCAGCCAATTATAATTCTCAAAACAGACACATTAAAATATAAAAGGAAAAGTCCCCAAAGCTTATGTGAGGTTTTCGTTGAGGAAACAGCTCTGTATTTAACATCAGTTTCTTTGATCACTAATAATGGCGTCTCTCTTGAGTTTAGTGGAACAGGGATTTAGGAAAAACTACAGTGCTGAAAGTTAGATAAAATGAAAACGCATGTCTTTTTGTTCACAGTTATTAAGCTCTGAGGTCGACAAGGAATATTAAAAATAATGACAAAATTGCTTGGGATCCAGAATACACACAATACTTTACGAAGATGTGAGTCTGGTCACCCGTGAATCTCTCTGAGTTCAGATGGGCTTGACCATTGATCCTATATATATAAATGGACATGGCTAACCTGCTAACTGTGATCATGGGCACGCTTCCAGGTCGGACTCGGCTCCAATTCACTTTACATTGGAAAACTGTCGCCCCTTTCTCTGTAACTGCTGCTGTGAGCCTCGTCATTTTGATCTTAAAATGTTTGTATTAACCCACTATACATGATCCTCTTTTTATTTTACTATTGTGTCCTTAAATATAGATATGAAGAGACAAATCAGGTGCCTTCTCTCCCCGAGGCCGCTCTCACTAGTGTTAGCAACTGGTTTGATTGTTAGCCTTCCTGTTAAACCAGCGGTGCGAGTATGAAGGGGCGTTACCTTTTAACTCCTTCGCTTTGTTTGCTATGATATTTGTGGTCGGAAATCTAGATGGGGCTCTGGCTCTAAATTTGCCCCTATAACTGCTACCCTCGATAAGCTTCATTTGACTGGAGCCAAACGCTATGGATGACGTCACACTCACTTAGTCCACTTCTTTATACAGTCTATGGGCTTAGTGAAGTGAAGAGTGCAGTGAGTGTTACATTGGAGAAACTAAGCAGCCACTCCATAAGAGGATGTACCGACACCGGCGCAAACGCTCCTCTGGACCCCAGTCTGCTGTACATCTCCGGCTCATAGACTTTAACCACTCCTTTGAAGATACTGAGGTTCAGCTCTTAGTCAAAGAAAAAAAATGGTTTGAGAGGGGAGTTAAAGAAGCTATTTTTGTTAGGAAAGACAATCCTTTCTTAAACATGAATGGGGGGCCTCAGACATAATCTCCTCCCCATGTATAACTGGCCTTAACTCACAGGTGAATTAACCAATCAGTGATATGCATGGTCTGTCCATATCAAAACAAATAAGGTGACTAAAAATAGAAAAAAAAAAGGGAAAAATACACAGGGGACTGAAAAACATTGCGGATTACTGCAAAATCAATGAGTGAAGTACTAAACTCGCAAATCAGAGATGACCAATGAACTCCTTCTCCGAGTATTTCTCTTTCAAATGTGTCACTGAAATTTACAAATCTTATGTTTGACTCTATGTTTGCGTCTGGCTTGAGGCTCGATAGAGGGCGCTGTGACCAACCCGATATCCCTGGCATATGACAAAAGTAAACAGTACTCCTGTCTGCTAAGAGTAGTTGAGATACCAGCCAGAACCACACACTTTGACAACACTTTACAAAGATGAGTGGATCAGGAACTGTGCCATGTCTCCTCGATTCCAGGGGGGCGTGACTGACAGGAGGATTAACCAATCAGAGTAACTCACGGTCCGTTCAAGTCAAAACAAACATGGCATAAAAACGAAAAAGGGAAAATATCCACAGAGGACTGAGAAACAAGTGAAGTACCAAACTCTTATTGTTTAGAAAGTTATGTATAATTTGTTCTGAATGACATGAGAATTTTCAAGAGATGTCTTCTACATTTGACAGACATGTGCTAAGTTAGGACAGAATGTAGAAGGGACTGGCTGGTTAGGCATAAAAGTAATGGATGGAGTATTTTCACTGAAAGATTAAGTCAGACAATAGATAAGTTTAGATAATCTTTGTTTCTGCTGTGAGAAAACCAGGCTATGTACACATCTCTTCTTAACATCTCCTGGAAGGGCCTGGTAAGTCTTTCTCAGTGGTGGTAAGCTACTTCTACTTTCACAAATAAGTCAGGTAGGTGAAGTGTCTTCTTGCTCAAGGATACAACACATGTATGTACTAGTTAGAGCAAAGATTAAATAGATAAACTTCAGGTTGACAGAATAAAGCTATTGACCCTTTAACCGTTAAGTCACTACCGCCCTGTTTACGCACATGTTCTATGCTAACTGCTTAGAAATGCATTTGTGTTAAAGAGTTTGTGTTACAGTCATTATCGCCAAAGCACCTGACCTGAACACAGTGAGCAGGTGTGTACGCCGCTAGGCTAATGTAGCATCGATCACCTGCTGTTTGACTGTGCGGCCTATTTGTCTGACTGGACTGTTTTCCATTAGCACAAGACACGCACCAGGGCTCTACCTGTTTGGGTTTTCACCATCGTAGCGGGCGGTCGAAAGTCTGTTCAAATGGATCAGTTCAAAAGATTACAAATAATTTCCTACACCCACTTTTTAGAACAATTGAGGTAGTCATTTACATCATAGATAACCAAGCTTTTATCATTAAAGGCTGTATATCAAAACTTGACGAAGTGGTAGTCAGTACTTAAATAATGAAATATTTGCATTTATAACAATATAGGTTAGAGTGAGCCACCAGATCTATATTCATGTTTAAATCCTTAATAGGGCATATTAAAACATTGATCTTGGTTTACGAAGGTAGATTTTGCAGTAAAAACTACTGCTTAATGTAATGCAAAACATCTCACTTAGAAGCCATTAGGGCCCAAAAAAATTGGTCTGAGGGCCTGTATTTGGCCCCTGAGCCATGGTTTGGACACACCTGAGCTAAAGAGTTCCTTGGCATGTAGAAGATTGTGTATGTTATTTATATTATTTCATGCCATTGTGTGTCCATCTAAAAGGTGGACAGCTCCATAAATCAATGAATAATCATGATTTTGTTGTGCATGTAAAAATAGACAGTGGTTTAGGATGGTACTATTCTTTTTTTTTTTTTTCTTTTTACAAGACAAGCAAATGGTAAACCAACACAACTTCCAATGTCAAACCCGTCTCAGTGCTACTAAAGCGTAATTGCATCTATTATATTTATATTTCAGTTATATTTCTGATATTTAAGCCAATTTGTACAGCTTAACACAGCATTACCAAAAAGAGGATATTTCTGCTTGAACATCAAACTGTTCTGTGTAAATTTTTGCCTGAAGCTGGTGAAGTCTGCTCTGATGTTCATCCTCCTCCAGGGCCTTCATCTCTGCAGACCCAGGTTTTAGTGAGCCTGTGCCACAGACTCAGGCTTTAGTAACCCTGGGCTCTTATGCTTCATGTTGGAGATGTGGGGCCCTGGGTGGTGGCGCTTTGAGGAGACAGACAAATAAATGAGTCGGGGGCTTCTCTGTTGGTATCTCTGCTGTTAATTGTGTTTCTAGCCTCTGGCACAGTGTAGCTTTCAAACACTGATATGTTCACATACTTTGAGCTCAGTCGGGAAGCTGACAGTGGCATGTTTTTCCCAATAGGACATAGCGTGCTTTGGCGTCTCCACACTGCAGCAAACAAGGCATTTTGGACTAGAAAAGTTATGTAGAAAAAGGCATTTAGTAAGGATCGGTGTGGTGCAGAGGATTGGTGTCGTGCAGAACCAGTTTTCAATTATGATTATTAATTAACAAGTATGAATATCTTTGCCTGAGATCTAGAATACACACTACTTCATTCTCGAGTTCACATGGGTGGAGTAGCCAATCAGAGACACGCATGCTACGTCCATATCAGAACTGATCTTGTGGCTTATGGAAAAAAACGAAAGGAAAAACAATGGGTGAGGCACTAAATTCTGTTAATCTGAGGTGCGAGAAATGTCGTTTTATTCACAACGATAGGCGACCAATGAGCTTCTTCGTTTCACATGTGTCACTGCCATTTGCACAGCTGTGTTTGATATTGACTTGAGGCACGATGGAGAGTGCAGGGATCAGACTGATATCCTACTGTATATATATAAAAAAAAAAAAAAAAACACAGGTTACAAATACACTGACACTTTTAAATTTTCAATTGCTCCTATAATTCTTAAGTTGTACTCCCCAAATTTTAGCAGTAGGTAAACTGAACCTTCTGAGAGTTTTTACAATATATACAGTTATAATTGTTACACTTGAACTTATCACTACTTAAACTAGGGGAAGTAAAAATGACCTTATTTTTAAAAATAATGTTTTTTTAAGTGTCCACCATTTTCGGTTTTCGCACTGAATAGCCCGATCCAACACATTTTGCAGAACATCTGAAAGCATTTCCGGGCTTATGACTCTTATTTGATTCTTGATATTACGTTTTAAGTCGTTTATTGTCTAAGGTTTTTCACAAACACCTTTTTCTTTAAGATAGCCCCACAGGAAGAAATCGGGACTAGTCAGGTCTGTGGAGATCACATACTGCCCCCTGTCTTTGAAAACAATGTATCATTCATTTAATGGGATTTACGCTTGGGGCATCTCTGGTATTAAAATGTTGACGGTAACACCGCTGGGTTTCTGAATTTGACCCATGTGACTCAAAGTACCACTGTACAATGAGGGTTTGTTCCTCGGTGTCGGAAGGGTAGTTCTAAATGCTCTGAAAAAATAAAAGAAAAATATTTAGAAACAAAAGAGTTATGAATTTATTTCAACTGTCAGTGACTTTTGGACCCTGTATCTTGCGTAGATTGGTGGTTGAGAGCCTTATAGGTGATTAAAACGATACTTACATCATTAGGACATCAATACGATATCGCACTAGCAGCCAATACAGAGAGGCCAGTGCTGGTGTGATGGAGTGAAATCGCGTTTGTTTGGGTTCATGCTGCTGTATTTTGAATAAACTGAAGGCGATGAATCTATTTTGAGTTGATCCCTGAGAAAAGAGCGTTGCAGTAATCAATCCTTGAGGAAATTACTCCAGAAGATTCAACACCCGAGCATGATACAATTTTAGATTTCTTTCTGTAATCTTTTTTTTAGGAATAGGCAAATAAGCAAATAGGACGTAATGTAATGAGTATCTAGTATCAAAACTAGATTTGAGCAGGTATCGATGCAAAAAAAAAGTGGCATTTACAGGATAGAAATGAACCTTTCCTGAATGATCTTGAGCTGCATCAGAACAAGTATAAGACCACATAGGCTAGTAAACGCCCGTGGACCACTATGGAACTTAAGTTATCATGATATTGAAATCGGTATTGAGTATCGAGTTTATGACATTTTTTTTCTACTGTCCTGTGAACTATATATTATTGTGGGTGATTCCCTGCTGTTCTGGCTTCACACAAACTTGTTTTTCTCTGCCAATAGCACCCTCCTGGGCCTACTGTAAGTGCAGCAGGCAGACATGTGTGCAGCCTCTGGTCTAGTGCAGTGTTTGGGGGAGCCTCACAATCTGATGAACGAGCAGCACAAATAGAGCCATTCATCTGAGGCTTTGGGGAGAGCAGAGCAGAGCAGGAGGAGCTGGAGAGGAATCAATCTCACCTCCTCCCTAAGCATTCCCTCACTGTTTTAGATGTGTATGTCTTTTCATTGTATTCAGTCTTTCTTACATGATGTCCTTTGACCTTTGGCTCCTGTCTCTTCCTCCCCTCTGCTCTCTCCATCACCGACCTCCGCATCTGAGTCTGGTTTGCCCTTGGTAGCAACACCATGGTACATAAGATCAGAGCTATTTTTGCCGCTTTTGCAAACTATAGACATATTTTTGTTACGTCTTCGTGTTAATTTAGCATTTGTGTCATTTGAGGTTTTATAATGAAGATCGAAGCTCACACAGAAGGCTTGGATTAGTGTATGTTGTGCTTTAAGGAGGTTGTGTAGGATTTTTATTTCAAATTTCATCAACATGGCAACACGGTCCTTTTCAAATCAAATAGGCAACTGCAATGCTGATTTATTCTTAACTACATAAATAACTAAATAAAATAAAATAAATGAAAGAAAGAAACACAGACAAACAATAAGAGCATGTACATGATGACCAAGTTGTTATAATTTGGTGTTTTGTTTCTCAAGACAACTATGCGTTCCAAAAGCAGAATGACTTGAGTCTCTCATTTGGGTTGCCAGTTTCAATGGTGAAATCCAATCGGTTTAAACCTAAAATGCCTCTCTCTGATCTGAATCGTCACTATTAACATTAATTGCTTGTGCAGGGTCCAGCCAGACCATTCTGTTCAAATTCAAAAGGGTCTAGAACTGGACCATAGAGTGTGATAAACCTCCCTCACAACTTGAGACATGTAGGTTTTTTTCCCCCCTTCTTTTTTAATATGTAAGCTGCCATGTTTGAATGGATCATGCGTCTCCATCCATCCATTTTCTTATCTGGGGCCGTGTCACGAGGGCAGCAGTCTAAGCAGGGATACCCAGACTTCCCCCACTCCAGACACTTCCTCCAGCTCCTCTGGTAAGAACTCAAGGCATTCCCAGGCCAGCTGAGAGACATAGTCCCTCCAGCAAGTCCAGGGTCTTCCCCCGGGGCTTCCTCCCAGTGAGGAGGAGGAGGAAGTTCCAGGAGATATCCGAAACAGATGCTCATGCCACCTCCTCCTCCTCGCAACGTGGAGGAGCAGTGGCTCTACTCCGAGCTCCTCTCATGTAGCCCTCTGAGGGAGCATTCAGCCATCCTGCAGAACAAACTTTTGATTGATCTATGATTTTGACCGCTTGTATCCACGACCTTGTCCTTTCGGTCATTACCCAAAGCTCATGATCATAGCTGAGGGTAGGAATGTAGATTGACCGGTAAATCGAAAGCTTGGCCTTTTATTGGTTAATCCGCTGCTTTTGTTCTGAAATCGGGGAGACAGGATATGCCTCCAGACCTACTCGTCTTCATAAAGTTTTGCAAAAGCGTGTGGTTCTGGCTGGACAGGTAATTTCATGTGAGGCATGGCCTGTCCATATACTGACAATGAGAAAATCTTGTATGTGTCCTCTATATGTAGGTTAAGGCATTGAGAATCCATGCTCATTTGTGATTGTAGTTCTTTTCAACGCAGTAGTTTCCTCGATCATCTTCCAAGGCTGCATATGCTCCCTTTAAATAGCAAGAAACGGTATGTTGCAAAAATACAATCAAAGCTCATTTTATCATAGCACTAAACTTGGAGATAAATGTTTCAAGGTGATGTTAACTTAAGCCTTCTCTGACTTCAGAAAGTGCACGGAATTAAACAACTGTGAATAAAATAAAGAGAAAATGTAATATCACTAATGCATAATTTGACTTTAAGATATGCTTATTTAAATATTCCATAGTTTTGTAAGTTAATTTGGCATCAGGCCATTGTAACACAGCCAGTTGTACCTTGTTTCTCATGCATCATTCAGCTCCACTCTCCTGGTTCACTGCAGGGAGGGTCAAACGCCTTTGTCAGGAACATGCCTCAAAGTGCGGCCCCTGTCAAAACTACAGTACCCAGAATGCCCTGCTCACAGCGGGCCAGAGGAAACCTGGCAACCCTAACCTGTCCTGATTAATGAGGCTGAGCTGGTAATGTGCCTCTGGGACTCTCAGCTGGAGGAAAATGTCCTCCTGTCACTAGTCACCTGTATCTCTGCAATATGATATGTTTGAATCTCACATATTATATTAACAGATGTGTTTCCTTTAGTGCACATGTGGATGCAGGAGGAGATGAGGGAGGAGGACAGAGCCTAAGATCTACATAAGAGTGAAGAGTTGTAGTCAAATAAGAGTAGAATTACTTAAAAATCATATTACTCAAGTACAAGTAAAACGTAGTGGCGCAAACATCCCGCTCTCGACATAAACAGATCCACTGATCCACAGGTCGGTGGTGTGATTCCAGCTCCCACAGATGAATAAATGCTGTTGTTGTGTCCTTGGGCAACACACTCAACCCACCTCACCCCCAGTGTTTGCATATATTAATGTATGAATCGATGAATGGGTGAGTGGTTCTGTGATGAAAGGAGCTTTAAGCCGTGAAGGTAGAAAAGCACTGTATAAAAATGTGAATATTTACCATTTACAAATAATTACTCAAGTAAGAGCTAAAAGTATTTGAAAAAAGTACTACTCAAGTAACTTAAAGAGTAACTGTCGAGACATAACATCCGATTTACAAGTTGAAGTTAGTGTCAATGGACGGACAAAATGTTAAATATTGTACAAAATGTGCTATTTTCAAAGGATAGACACAAAAATGAGACAAACTAAATCATATCTGAAGGAGAGCTGCAAGAAACATAAAGCTTTTGTTACTTGTAGAGTTACTCACAGTGGGAACAGTAACTATAATTCAACTGATCCCTTCAACCCTCATGACCCTTATGGAACAGCGGACAGTGGAAACTTTTATGTCAACTTTTGTCTTGGTCAAATGCAAGTCATTTTAATAAAGTAAATGTTTGAAACGTAAAGTCTCAGAATAATCTATATTTACGAGGTTGTGGGATGAGACAAAAATTCAAGTGAAGTCAAAGTCAAGACATGAGATTATGTCATAGTTCGGCCTGTTGTTCTCGTGTTTATCCCCAGTCCAGCTCTGTTTCCCAGTTATTCAGGACAGGTTAATTTCTGTCCTATGAAAGTGACTTTTTAGTATCGATACCTGCTCAAATGTTGTGGTGTTTAAATGAGGTGTATACAGAAGCCTCCAGCAGGTACTTAGGCAAAATGTCAATATTCAGTCATTTGAGTTTTCACAAATCTGGTATTGGCTTTGTTCATTTAACTAAATTCCCTCCTCCACTTGACCCCCCGTGTGGTCCTTGTAAAACGAGCAGAGGCCCTCCCCCTGATCCCAGAGCAGATTATCTCCAGATTATCTTGGATCCGACCCAAAGACTGTGGATTAAGAGGCTGCTGATAGGAGTCATAGTGGGTTTAATGGCTCTTATTTCTCCACAGACTCATGTGCAAACCAGATTAGAGTAACCTGAAGTAATTATCTTTTAAGAGATGCTTGTTTTCTTAATAAGCAAATGTATTTAATCAGATAAAATACTGTTAACTCCAGTCGTATTGTGACATTCTCCAAGGCTTTGCAAAGAAATCTGCTGCTGTTTTTTTGCACAACCTTATTGTACATCGTTTGGATATTGTGGCTTTTAAAAACTGCATTACAACTGATTCCAATTAGTTGTCAAATTGAACAAAAAAAAAATCATAACCTTTTTAATGTTTAAATTAAAATAGCATTACCCTGAACAATGTTAAACGTTAAAGACAGTTGCTCAGTTGGTAGAGTGTTTATCCACTGACATAAATTGGTAGTCAGATCCACTGACTCACAGGTTGGCAGTGCAATTCCCACTCACACAAATCAATACTGTTGTTGTGTCTTTGGGCAACACACTTTGACCCACCTCGTTCCAGTGTGTGTGAATGGGTGAGTGGTCCTTGATATAAAGCGCTTTTAAAAATGAAACAAATGTGACCAAAAAATAGATTCAAAAGGGCTAAATAAGTAACTTTTAGGACAAAGAGATCACACAGAAATGACACAAAACAGTCAATTAAAAGTTCTAACACATCTAATAGTTATGCCTAACCTTAACTTTTACTTATTGATTTATCTGTATCAAAAACTACATAACAGTGTCGATACCCAAGTCAGCACTGAGTATCTATATGGTCAATGGTCACATTTTTATATAGCGCATTATACAGTGTCTGCAGACCATGGGAGCGGGGTGGGTTAAAAGTTTTGCTCAAGGACACAACAACAGCATGGATCTATGGGAGCTGGAATCACCGCTCAACCAATGATGTTCATGTCGAGAGTGGGATTTGAACCGCCAGCCTTTAGATCAGTGGACAGACATTGATACCTGCTCCTGCTCTTTGTTGGGGGTAAAATGTCCTTGTGCACAGTCTTCTGCAGAATTTGGATTACTTTAGTCTTTTCAAGAACAAAGGCAGACACTTTAAACCAGAGGCCCACCAGGGAGTCTGAAATCTGGATCTACTCTTACACTCACACACTGTCTACAAACAACAGAGAATAGATTTGCGCAGAACTTTTGAAGATGGAGATCGGCCGTCGCTATAACTGAAAGAATTTGAATTGTGTTTTTATGATGCTCTCGAGACACACATTTTAATCAAGTGTTAGATGTCAAATCGAATTGTGATTGACCAGTTTTCATCAACCAATCAGAGAAAAGGCAAATGCGAAATGTCATTATTATGAGCAGACAATTAGATCCGTCAGGGAAAAACACATTAGGAGCTGTCAGTGCTCTGGTTAAAGAGACAAGGTACATAACATAATATTGCTGTTCAGGTTTCAGATTCCTCAATCATCTACCAGAGTCCTATCCAACTTGGAGCCCGGGCCCCAGATCAGGTCCTCCAACCAATATAAACCGGCCCACAGCCCACAGCCCACTTTCCAGATATTAAAAACTGTGTCGGTTTTGTAAACTCTGCTTTTCAATTAGTTTTATTCTGGGTTTGCACTAGTTTAATTCCGGGTTAGCCCTGGTTCAGGCCCAGTTAGTACTAGTCAAGTCTTTTTTGCAAAGCATTGTTGATGAAGCATTTTGCCATTTAGTTATATTATTATTTTTGAAACCGAGCTACTGTTTGGGATATTCTGTGAGGCCCCAATTTGCATTCCAAGGGCATACTGCGCTCTGGTTACATTTACACAGGGCATTCACCGCAAACAAGCACAAACATGTCATCTCATTCAGCCAGTCTGCTGTTTGACTGCTGATTGTGTCACTCTCCACATTTACCTGCACACGAGGAAAACTGGATCACTGCCCTAGTCCAATTTTAAATAGATTTTCCAAAATGCATGTAAACCCGGGAACTACGACTGAGGTGAACAAATTTCAAATGAAACATCTAGAGAAGCCAATTCGTACTCGGATACCTGCTGCATTTAACTGCGCAGTGTGATTTACATTGGGCACAGACTAGGAGAGGCATTCAACTGCAAGGGGTAAGAAACAGCCAGGAAAATATCAGATGTGTTTGGACGTTAGCTCACTCATTTTAGATCAGCAGTGATGACAAACTACAGCCTCTCCACCGAGCACATGTTTTGTTTTGGTCCACTACGTTAAAGTGAAAATGAAACTTACTGGAGCTTTAGTGTCGGCTATTTGTGCTGCAGAGAGAGCAAATAACTTGTGTGTACCGCAGTTTGTTGCATATTTGAAAATCACATGCTCGGTGTAAATGAGACGTTTCTTATTTGTTTCTCCCAAAAGTGTAGTTAAATTTGTCTCGACTATCACCAAAATGACCCAAATAATTGTGATTAATGATTATATCACGATAATTATTGTTATTCACAGTTTAAGAATGTTCTGGATATGAATGATTTCTATTTTAAATTAAATTAGTTAAAGTATTGCACCTTGTTATAAGCGAAAACAACAGTGATCTAGAGGAGAAGATCATGGGACAGGGATTCAGGATTTCTGATGACACAATGACGATTATCTTTATGCTACGAACAATTATTGTCAACCTTTTTTATACGATAAGCAACATTAATGTTTAAACAACATTTATTGTCCCATCCCTAGTTATATGTATGATGGCTGTTTATATTAGTAGTTATAGCAGCAAAGTTTTCGTGCTCATGCTAAATTGCTACACACACCCCTGAACGCCCCCATATAAATGCAAAGCGAAAGTTGTCTTTAGTATGAATAACATCAATTTCAATAAGTTAATTAGACATTAATGCAGTGTAATTTACAGCAGATGATATATTGGTGCTGGTGTCTCTCTCAAGGATGCTCCCTGCTCAATTAGCCTTAACACTAAATAATGGATGTATGAGTAGCGTGTCTCCAGGGAAAAGACCTTAAAGCTAAATATTTAACAGAAAAGCACAGTTAGTCTAGAGCCGAACGAGTATCAATCTGACACCAACAACAGCATCTGATTTTCTGGCCTTGAGAAGCACGGGCCCTGCATTCTGAGGCTGCACATGTCCAAAGCTAAATCCTATGTGCTCCAGGAGGAATTCAGCTTCTACAACTGTCTCTTCTGAGGCTTCTATGTCCCATTTAATTCACATTAGCCCCAAAACGCTTGTATGTATGAACAATGTATTTAAGTTTCAATTGTTCTTTATGGTCCTCATTCGAAGCCAATGGACAGGGTACTTATACTGCCTTCCAAGCAACTGGTAACTGCGATTTTTCCGCTTAAATGAGTATCCATCTCAGAGTGTTCCAGCTGAAAAAACTCATATGTAAAGACTATGGATAATGCTAAACTATAGGCTAAAGTAATGTTAACGTTTTAAGAAATGTCCGACTTTTACATAGGTTTATATCGTTGGAGGGCCAGATCCAGCTGATATATAAACCAGTTATCGATATAAACCAGCCCACAGTCCACTTTCCATATATTAATATATTTTGATGGCTTTGTAAGTCCTGCTTTTGAATTAGTTTTATTCCGGGTTAGTACTAGTTTAATTCTGATGCTGATGAAGCATTTTGCATCTTATGTTTCACCAAAAATCTTGTATAGTGGTTATATCATTATTTTTTAATCTGATCTAGTGTTTGGGATATTTTGTAAAACCTCAAATTGTGTTCCAAAGGCATTTTTTCAAGTCGGTGATGGTAAATATCCCAGTCACCAGTTGCCTGACCTCACACCATTTCAGCCAAACTTCTATAAATACCTTTAACTTCTCTCTATACGAGAAGCGAAGAAGTTCTGTTCCCCAGGCAACACTTAAGCCAGGGTGTGACAGTGCGGCGGCTCCTGTCACTCTTTGTGAGGCTGTTGGTGAAGTTTACTCAGGTTGAAGTAGCGAGGAGCCCTCCATGTAATGAATTATTGAGCTGCTGTGACTGTGTGCCTCTTCTATCAGTGCATCAGGAGCCTGTCTCACATCTGCAGCCCCTTACTGTCACATGTGTGTCACTCTATGGAGTGGACTTAAGAGGAAATGTGTTGGAAAGATAAGAGTGTGGTTTTAGGGACACTAAACTCTAGTTGCTTGGGCCTATGAAGTTTACTTTGTGAGCCAAGATCCATAACTTAAATCATGGGCACACTTCTGGCTCCATGGACTCTGGCTCCATTTCACTTTAAATTGTCACTGCTCTCTCTTTAAGTAAGCAGTAAGCCTCATCATTTTGACCTTAAGCTGTTCGTATTAACCCGCTCTACATGATTCCGGTATTTTTATTTTATTATTGTGTCATGATAACAGATAAATCAGGAGCCTTCTTTTCCCGCGGCCACTCCCGCTAGCATTAGCAACAGGTTTGATTGACAACATTGCTAAGCGCTCTCCCGCTGCTAAACCAACGGTGCAGGCGAGAAGAGGCGTTACCTTCATCAGCATCAGTCTGGATTGGCTCTTTGGTTGCTATGATACTCACAGTCGGAATTCCAAATATGGAACTCGGCTCCAAATTCACCCCTATAACAGCTCTAATCTCGATGAGCTGGTGCCAAATGCTGTGGGTGACGTCACACTCCTTTAGTCCACTTCTTTATACACGTTTCTGGTATATACACATTGTCTAAGTGGCTGTTGAGGTCAAAATAAGTCCGCTGTTGTTTGCTTCACTGTGACTAGGGATGGGACAATATTAAAATTTTTACTCACGATTATTGTGAGCAAAATATTAATAAAAAATAATGTGTGTGCGTGTCTGTAAAATGCTGTTTAGCTAGTGAGACACACAACACAATCTACATTTAATAGTTTATTTCACATGGTATGTTACTTACGATGGATATTTCGGCAAAGAATGCAGGATGGTTGTCTCGTAAATGTGCGTGTAAGTTGCTCATGTTTTCCCTCAGAGATACGACATTTTTTCAGCAGGTTCAGCCACCAGAACAGGCACAGACGCTAACAAGTGTCATTGCTGTGACAGAGGGCCACCTTGTGAGCAAACACCAGAACTAACATCTAAACATTGCAATGAAACTGCAAACCTGAGGCAGTCTGGTGCCTAAAAGCCACGACTATTAAAAAATGCAATGAACAACTAATTGCAGACCTTTTTTATTGCAATTAACAATATTATCGTATATCGTCCCATTCCTAATTGTGACAAAACTCAAAGTGATGAGTTTTTAAACACTGAAAAATGCTTATAAACTCATTGCGGTGAATAATTAGGATGCTCAAAATGCATAAGGCAAGTGCGTAATAACTTTAAACCACTGCAAAGATTGTATAATGAACTTTTTCAGTTTTTTAGATTTTTAAGAGAGTAAAAATCAGGTACCTTTTAAGTAAAAAAAAAAGTTTGTATTTTATAAGCTATTTTATCCATACATCAATTTTTTCTGCTTATCTGGGGCAGCAATCTCAGCAGGGACTCCCAGACTTCCCTCACCACAGACAGTTCCTCCAACTCTTCTGACGGGACCTCAAGGTGTTCCCAGGCCAGTCGACAAGCATGCTCCCCGGGGTCTCCTCCAGTTTAAGCTATTTTAATTAAATGGATGAAGAAAATAAATAATCTGCAAATAACGAGGAAAAATAAGTAATTGGCATCACATTTAATACCATGCCCCCTCCTTGCCATTGTCCGGGTCTAATTCATCTCGGTTCGGTGCTTGAAAGATGGGAACACATTTTACACAAAGACTCAGAGGAACAGCACACCACTGGAGCCCTTTAGATGTGGCAGATGAGGCCTTTAATCTGTCAATAGCTGCAATTATAGTCATTATCTCTAATAGCAGCGCTTTGTGTGGACCCTCTGATATGTTTAACACAGGGGCACACGTTACATTGATATTAATGAAGAGACAAACAACACACAATGAGGGCAATTACACCTGAGACTGAGCTCGCCAAATTTACATGAGCTTACAAACAGCACAAGGGGTTTATAATATGCTGGAAAAATATGACTAATTCAAATAAGCCAGCCTCAATTATTATTTCTTAAATGGTGGGCGATAGTGACTAGAGACTAACCGATATGGGGTTTTCTATAACAAAAACACCCCAAAACCATAATTTTCAGACATCCACACACCAACAAATCTGTAAAGCAGGAGTGTGGTCACATGTGGTACAACGCCCTCAACGAGATAAGTGGTTCAAACCAAGCTTCATATTGGTCTTTGCTAGATCTTTTAACAGAAGCATGATGTAAAATAGACTTTTTGGAGCTTTTTACTATGGTGTAACATTGTAATGTTCCCTCATCATAGACATGACTGAAGAGGTTTTATTTGTCATTCATGCATGTTTGAGTAATCTAGTGATCTCTCCCGGGTCATATTCGAACCCTACGGTTGACTTAGACTGCTGCCCCCGTGAGCCGGCACCGGATAAGCGGAAGAAAATGGATGGGTGGATGGACGGTTGGCAGTACAATTATGTCCAGCGCTCAGCTCACAAGCCTACATCACTCATGCTCCTGCACAGCCATTTTTCATCAATATACAAAAGCAGGAAGGAAGACAATACACTACAACTTCACAAACATGATGCGATGTGCAGTAGCCTCATTAGTTGCAGTAGTTTCACATTGATTGTGTTGTGATAGTGCTCTGAAGGGGGAGAGACTTAGCAAGGGGAGTAAAAGGAGGGGACCAGAGTGGCCCCACTTAGATACGGAATATTATTTTTAAGACAGATGCCTTCAAAACAACCATTTTCATATTATCTTGCCCATCTCAGTCTTATATTGAAAAAAATATAGCATACAATATTGATCCTTCTTTGACTTGATTATTCTGGGATCCTGTACACGTGAATAACTTTAGCCTCTCATTCCTCGCTCTGAAAACAGGTCTTTAATCAATCATTTGGATCAATAGTGACACCAGTCTGCTTCTTTTTTCGCTTTTTTTCATCTGCTACTGTGTTCATCTGACTAAATCATATAGAAGAGTATACAGGGATACACAGAACTGCAGAGCTCTACATTATCATTAGATTAGATAATGATATAAGGATTCTGAAGCCCAGTGTAAAATTTAAAGCTTAGGGGCCTAATGGTCTTGGTCCCAGAACCAATTTCGGATCCGTCAGCATGACATGATTTAAAATGACCAAAAATGTATTATAGTAACCCGAGTGTGTCATAACACTAGGAACAGTAGACAATGCTATTAAAACTCCATGTACACAGTTAAGTAGTGAAAAAAGTCGATTTAGTGTTTAGTTCCACTGGCTGTGAGATGCCGACATATTTAATCTACAAAACTAACCTCTATAACTGAGAAATCTTATCAAAATTAACTGGGGAGATGCACTAACTGATGAAGCACTGTTGGCGATACGACCAAAGAGAAACGTGCAGATGGAGAAAGACATTCATATATCCAGGACATCCATAAGTCGCTCTCCATAAGATGGCTAAACTCTGCATGACGGGGGAGACAGACCTTGTAGAAGAGGTGAAACAGTTGAAATAAACTATTAGAGTAAAGAACAAAATAATCACAGAGCTTGAAAAGAGCATTGATGTTTTGGAACAGTACACAAGAAAGGAAGATGTCATTATCATCGGTCTGAACATCAAACTCCGCTCCTACGACAGAGCTGCAGCGATGGGCAGAAATGTTGGCGGGGACTGGTGATTTGCAAACTTTGGAACACTCTGCAAAAGGACTAAACAAAACCTGCTATCATCCTGTGCTTTGTGAGTAGGAAATATAAAATAGAAGTACTACGCCAAGGAAAGAAGTTGAAAGGATCCGAGGTTTATATGAATGAGCATCTAACCAATAAAATGGCTGATATTGCCCGAGAGTCCGAATCATGAAGAAAAACGATTAAATCTACATGGACAAGAAATTATCATATTTTTATGCTTGCTTTTAATCATTGGAATGTTTTTCATGGTGAGTAATTTCTACCTCCAAGTCCTGCACAGTCGCTTCTCTTTACTGCAAATCAGTGACTTCTGCTGTTGTCTTTGAGAGACCAGTTCAGAAATGCGGCTTCACCTTGTGCCACTCATGTCATTTTCACACAAAGTCTGTTCTATGTCTCATGCCGTGTTTCAATTCACCAAAGTGCCCTTAAATGCGCTGTTCCAACGGCGCATTTAAGTCGGGCGGGTACTTCGACAGGTACATCGAAGGGTGCATTAGTCGAATTGCGACACGGTCGCCGTCTGGAGACGCTCGCAGTCCGCGAGTCTATTGGTGGTGACAGAATCGGACGTTATAAAGTTAAGAAAGAAATTATACGACATACCATCATGTCACCGTCACAAATTGACTACTGAGTGCACCAAATTCTCTGCAGCACAGATTGGCCAAGCAATGAAGCGTGATCACCTGCAGCCAGTGATGGCCAAGCGGGGCGTCTCATCACGAATCATATGAGTCGGGTGCGTGTCTTGACCTCCGAACCCCTGAGACTGACTCACCAAACCCCTAGGGTTCGATCGAGCCCAGGTTAAGAACCACTGTTTTAGAGGAACAGTTGAAGAGCTTTATGACGTTGGCTAGGTCTCTGTTGCTAAAGATATTCTGAATATCAGGGACTTTCTGGTTAAATAAAAGTTAAATAAAAAATAAAATAAAAGCAGGAGGAGGAGGGAGAGGAGAGACAGTGGCTGAATCCAGAGTAAGTAGCTGTGCCTGACTATAGCGGCTTTCCTCAACAAACCTTGAAGCCGTGGTGAGAGCCAGAGTGGGGCCTGGGTTCGTAGCTTTGTGATGCACTGGGAGGTTATTGCAAATAAATACGCTGAGATCCAACTTGCATTTTGTAGTGATTTATTTAGCAAACACACACAGAGCTATCAGCAGTGCAGCAGAGAAGAATGGACAGTGATGGATACAGCAGACTATGGTAAGATGAGTAAATGGAGGTAAAACTGGTGGAAAAATGGCGGTGAAACTCGGCTCTCTACCAACCAAAACGCACACATGCAGCCAACACACAGTGCACCCTGACAGCTATTAAGAAGAAAATGAGAATGAATTATATGAATGAACCCGACATAACTTTAAAAAATGTCCAAACAAAACAATTGAGGACAAGCCCTTTAACTGTTTTTCTAGGTTATAGTTGAAGGTATAGCTTTGAACGTCGCGATATCATTATTTCAAATATGGACCTAGCATACTCACACTGGACCATAATAATAAAACCATCCAATCTTCCTATTATCCCTTTATAGGAATAGCATCTATGGAGCTACAAGGACACCTATATCTTTTGTGAAATTTACAAAAGAAAATGCACGGCTCCAAGTCCATTGCTTTCCAAGTCCATAGCTTTCAAAACATTTGTCTAATACATGCAAAAAGATCCGTACACACGCTAACAAATGCTAATGAGCTAAACGTGAATGCTAACACAAACTCAGCCGGTTTTTCATTGTTCACACAGAGATTAGCTGCAGCGAGCACAGCCTGAACACAATAGTCTGATTTTGCAACGTAAATTGCTCAGAAAATGTTCATAAATAGAAGTTATAGGGAACGACACAGATATAGACGTAATATAGAGCAAGGTCATGCCATTGTTCCATTTAGATAAACATAGTCAGGAGAATGGTGCAGGAGAAGACGCAGCACCGCCATTGTCAGAAATAGAACACAGAATGTCAAACAAAAGGCTCCGTCGGTCCAATCAGACTGCGCAATGAGGGCTGAGCGACGCTATTCGGAAAACGCTGCAACAAATCCCATGTGTATGTTTGGTATTTCTACAATCATGATGTCACATATGCAGAATTCACTAAACCCATCTCATTCAATCGTGCCACATTTCAAATAGAGCCGCTAAACTGGGCAGTACCGGAAGGACAGAAGAACAGTGTGATTGGTCTAACAGGTATCCACACTTTAAACTCCGCCCCTGCAGTACACCTGGTAGTAATCAGGGTAGTCTTCAGTGATGTCACCAATTACTTGAAATTGCAGTGGCCACTGACGGCATCGCAAACTTAGATTTAGCTGTTTTTGACCAGAAAGCAAAAGGTAACTAGGAACAATAGATAAGACTATTTAGTATTAAACTATTAAGTATTAAAATATAATCTACATTGGGGAGTCAAGATTTTTTTTTTTTTTATTCTAGACATTTTTTTCTTAATTTCTGGTGGAATTTTAATTTGTTCCAGTTGGTGACACGGTCCTTGCACCGTGTAAATACATAGTTGCCGTAAACACACAAAACTTCATATATTATATTACTTTCAATATAAATGTATGGGCTCTTGGGGGCCCCCTGGTGACCTTGGGGCCCTAAGCAGCTGCGTAATCTGCTTATAGACTGGGCCCATCCGATGATCTGGAGTCTGTTCTTTTGGCCTGTTCACAAATAACTACAGAAAAGTGGGTTGGGATAGGTGGTAAGTAGAAACTGTAATTTTCTGAGCAACCAAGCCTCAATGAATAAATCAAGATACAACCCCTGAGTAAAAGAGTGGTGAGGGAACATTGCTTATAACATGGTAAAAAGCTTTAATGGCTGGGTCATTACTGGTTAATACATTGATCACAGTTCACATACTCAACATCTTCAATAGAATCATAGCGACTTGACGACACAACTCCACACACATGCGAAAACAATATATTTATATACGTTTATCTTGTACTCTCTGTTCCATAATGACCCACTTTATTCGATGCATGATTCTCTCTGATTTATCCCCTTCACACGCCACTACCCATCATGCACTGCCCCACCATTCTGCTGCTTTTTATTAGACGGTAAAACAAATTTATGGATTTACCAATTCAAACTACAGCTACAGAGAAAGTACTGAGACATTTCTGTTGACGGGATCAGCTAAGGACATGACGCAAAACTAACACTGAAAAATAAAACTAAAATATCGAGTAACTTGTTGTGGGATCGGAAGGTTAACCACTACGCCATCTTAAGTTCTAACCACTGAGCACGCTCTTATTTTGAATCAAGGCTCCAATATGCTGATGATATGAAAGATGGATATTTGCCTTAAATTATACTGTCCAATATTGATGAGTTCACAATTTTAACCACTGGTCGATCGGAGGCATCGGATCAGTCACGAGCCAGAGTTTGGGTTTTTTTGCCATTGGCTTCTGCCCAAACCACAACTACCAAAAGCGCTTAGTTAGCTGCACTGTTAAACGTACTATTTGAGCAGAAATGTAGACTATTAGGTTTTTTTTAAGAGCAGAGGAAAATAGTTTCACAGCCTTTTTGTTTGTAAAGATGCTGGCTCTCCTTCCACTACAACACTAAGTCACATTATTTAGTAAAAAAAAAAAAAAAAAAAAGTTGCTTATATAATAGGCCAAATCTCTTGCTTTCTCTCTTTATGCAGAAGTGCTGTGATAAGTTTGCCCAAAATGGTAAATTATTTAATTAAATCCATTTGCAAAAGTGTTGAATCAAACTGGACACACCTGTGTTACGGAGTTTGACCTGGACCCGCTTCACCCTGCGCTTCTTTGGTGTCCACTTATCCGTGTGCCTTTGTTTCATGTGCAAAAATGCTGGAGATGATCCTGTCTCCTGACTGACTGCTGGACCAGTTCTACGCTCCCCCTGGGTTGGGTCCGGTTCCCTGTCCGACGATCGGCGAATCGCCAATTTGCCAGTGCCTCCCCTGATAAAAGTGCCAAATACCTGCCCATCTCGAGGATCATAGTGAACAGCTCGCCTTTGAGACACTAAAGGTGGCTTTTTTTGGAGACAAGCTCACCACCAGCCAACCTTATTGTAACTGCCTAACTGGCTAAGATATTATAAGTTATTTTGATTTAGCTTTGCACTCGTTGATCCTTCGTTCATTGTCTTTTAGTTGTATTGCATACTTCTAATTTTATCATCAAATGTAACTTGTATTCCCTTACATTTACAGATACTTATTCTTTACCTGTTTATCATCCGGGTTGTGTGTTACTTCCCTTCATCCTTAGGAACAACCTTACAATCCCTCAACCCACACAAGTGATCCAGCGACACACTGGTTGAAAATCAAGGGCCTACGAAACCCGTCACTGCACCATCACGCAACGCTTCTCGTGTAAAGCTACAGAAAGGAGCTGAAAAACGAAAACGGGTAAACAAACGCTCCAATCTGACAAAACGAATGGTTATTTCTAAGCTTAAAATTGAAGACAGGATGAACTTTTACCAAAGAGTATTTTTACATGTTGTTTTTACCAGTGCCCTTTTAGCATTGATTCCCATTATCCACGGGACTCCTCTGCTCCTCTATTGTGCTGTAAAAGGTCAAGGTTTGGAGTGGTCCCATCTCCACAGCTTCACACACTCTGAGGCTCTGTCAGTTCAGATCTGCACTAATCACTGTGAGAGCTCCAGTCTGTGTCTCATGAGCTGGGCTTTGACACGGGGAAACAGAGCAGACCGACTGAGGAGCTTCAATACCTGTTCAAATGACTGTAAATGTAACGGCGGTTTGAAAAGACTATCGACTGGTGCAGTGAGGAGCAGGGCTAAAACACACTTCGGGAGCTGTGTGTGAGGCAGGAGCACAGGAGGCGGTCCAGAAACTGAACTGAACAAAGCAAAGAAAATATGCTTTTCCCCTGCTTCTACAGATATTGCTTTTTATTGATTTTTTTTTTTGTGGTCTATCTTTTGAGAAGACTTTTTGTATACTTTAATGTTTTGTCCTTCCATTTACATCATCTTTAAATTATAAACTAGACATTACATTCAAACAGTTACGATTACTTCCTACCTTTTCGAAAAATATGCTTTACTGTTACTTGAGTAATTATTTTGAGTAATTTTTTTGAGGTAATGATACTCTCACCAGGAGGAGGCCCTGAGAAAGACCTAGGACACGCTGGAGGGACTATGTCTCTCGGCTGGCCTGGGAACACCTTGGGGTCCCACCGGAGGAACTGGAGGACGTGCCTGGGGTGAAGGGAAGTCTGGGAGTCCCTACTTAGACTACTACCCCCGTGACCCGACTCCGGATAAGCAGAAGAAAATGGATGGATAGAACGATACTCTTACTTCAAAACAATCTCGCTTAGTGATGACCTAAACCTTTCCCAAATACTTTTTTTTACTCGTAATTGAGTAATTTCTTGGACCCCTGGACTTTGTACTTCTACTTGAGTAATATTATTTGACTACTCTATCACCTCTTAGTGTGGAAAATTGACTCTTGTGATCTTTAAGTCATGTTAGAATGTCCTAAAATAAGAAAATATACTGGTAAAGCAACACAGTATTGATATTGTCTACGATGACTTGGAGCTCGTATCACAATAATGACAAAACGTATTCGCTAATTAACTAACGAATACTCAAGAGTGATGTGCCATTTTGAGCTGGAATGGTGTAGCGTAGAAAAGAACCACACTGCAGGATTTACTCGACCCTCAGAGCCTCCACCAACAAAGGCTTCGTCCGTCCGGTCACGCCCAGAATCACCACCGAGATCGCAGGTACCATCATGTTCGACGGCTGCATTTGAATGTTTAAATGTTTGTTTGTCCAAAGTGAGAATAACAGCAGGGGGCGTCAGAGCTGTCACCCACCTCCGTTTCTCTCTCTCCCCGTCTCTTTGTCCGTTGAACGTCCATTTTCACATCTTCGCAGAACTTCACCGTTTGAAATGTCACAGCCGTCACGAACGCGATCAGGCTTCCAGAGCAGAGACGTGACCGAGGTTCTCACGATAATGCGCTTCTACGATAAGGCGCTTAAGTGGCATTCTTAAGTGATCCGTACAGGGTTTGTCGACAGAATATCTATTACAAAATGAAGTAATCAACTCGTATTCGCATGAAGCAGGAGACGAGAACGAGATAAGAGATGCGTTTGGCGTCTTCTGTTCTGACCAATGCTGAGTGTGCATGTGTGTGAGTACCTTTGTAAAGAAATGGTACTTTTCAGGGTAGTATTTTGAGAAGCAGCATACTTTTAGTCCTATTTGAGTAATATTTAAGTAGTAGTAACAGTGCTCTTACTTGAGTAAAAGTTGCGGTTACTCTTCCCACTGTTAATAAGTCTAAACAAAGGCTTCATGTTGACAATATGAAACAATTTGAATATTTGTGTTTCTTGCAGCGCTCATTCCTGATTTAGTTTGTCTCATTTTTGTGTCTATCCTTTAAAAAAAGTCCTTAGTCCTTAGTCCTTTCAATTACTTTAACTTTAAATTACAAATCAGCAGCTACTCTTACTTTCCCAAATACTTTTTTTTACTTTTAATTGCGTATTATTTGGGACCCCTACTTTATACTTTTACTTGACTAATATTATTTGAAGTAACATTGAGCACAATTTTTGGCTACTCTACCGCCTTGAGTGAGGCCAGCAACACAGCAGAGATAGGACACTAGTTTTACTTTCAATTTCAGGACAGATCGGTTGCTAGAGAGGCTTTTTTAATTGCATTATAGAGTAACGACTAAATGTTGAAAGAGTTTTCAAGGATCCTTAAAGGTCCTATGCAATAGTGACTCTTATGAACTTTAAGCCATGTTATAATGTTGCCTCATCAGAAACATAGAGTTGTGTTTTGTTTCATTCACACATGTTTGAGCAGGTCTTTACTATTATTCTGTCGACATCCCAAAAGCTCAAAATGCTCTGTTCCACCTCGTGATGTCATGAAGCTTTGCCTTTTACATTTTGCTCGGTAGAGTTGGCAATTCCAAGGCAAAAATTGTCCAATGATTCTAGTGAAGCTGTGTATGGAGTTTCAAAACCTTGTGAAGCGCTTTCTGTATTACCACTTGACGTCACAAGGTGGAACGGAGTGTTTTCAGTTTGAGAGAGGGACTATGCAGAGGTTTGTGTGTTAAACATGAGTGAATGAAACAGGACAAAACTCTGGGTATGTTTTTGATGAGGAAACGACATTATAACAGATCAGAAAACAGCGTAATATGGGCCCTTTAAGGTTGCTCATTCTGGTGGGTTGACTTTCACAGTTTAAAAAAAAAGGTGCCATTTCCTCTTCTCTCTCAGGATGTTGGCAAGAGGCAGAGGTGATAATTTATTACAGATTTTTTTTTTTTTCTTTGTTAATCAAGCCAATTTTGCCTGCTTCTCGATTCATCAAATGATAAAACGTATAATGGTATTGTAATAAAAAGCATGAAATGGAATAAATGCAAGATAGCGTTGTTTGCCAAGCTATTTCAAATCTATAAGTGAGGCTAATATTGTTGATACTTTGCAGCTGATGTCATTAAAATTCCCTGGAGGTGTGATGTTAACTGGAAGCACTGCTCTGTCTGAAGCTCTGTTACTCAAATTAGACTTTGTTTTAACACAATGTGACTGTAACGAACTACGAACTACAAGGTCCGCTGATTTGCGCAATTCAAATTCCCTTTCAAATAAAATTACAGTTACAGGCTAGGTAGCATTAGCCAGCAGTTTTTCAGTTAGTCGCTGTCACCTTTTTGTTGAAAATCACACTCCTAAACTGGACTATGTATTGATCCCAGGCTCGGGAAATTGTGTTGTTTTAATCCATTTTGCGTTTTCTCTTGAGTTTTCAGACTTAAGACGTCTTTACTTGCATTGTGTCACCCAACTGCTGAACATTCTGCCATAGACATACATGTAGAACCCCCCGAGCGTGATGTCACTCCAAAATAAGGCGATTTGTAACTAGCATAGTTTCCTCCACGAACAGCAACAGCACGAAAGCTTATTCTGCATTAAAAAAACTGTTAATCCCGTAGTTTATATCTGTACAAACATGTGATTCTTATGTTCGTATTTGTAGGTGCATATTTCAGCATTTTGGTCAATTCTTCTGGACACATTTGAAATCTAACCTGAAATAAAACAGAGACATATTTAATCCTATTTGGTTTAATTGGAAAGAGCTCATGTACAGTTTAACTATTTCGTAATGAGGATGTGTGAAAGTGATGTTTTGTCAGTGAGGATTGGACCTATCTGCAGAGCTCCCAAAGTCCAGTCCTCTGCTTCATTTGCTGCTGTCAGTCAGTTTGGAGAGTAGGTGTTATAATTGCGCAGGTGGATCTCTGTTAAATACATTTGCATTTCAGACACTTGGCTGGACTCAGATTGTTGGAATAACACTTTCACCACCTGTCCATCGCAAAAGACAAGTCTCCTTTGCAGTGTCCAGAACCGTTGTAACAGTGTCAATTCCTTAGATTAAAACCGGCGAATTTTACTTTCTTAAAACATGAAAAAAAAAAAAATAACTAGCTCATTTTAAAGAGTTTGCAGTGGTCCAAATGTATTCCTCACTTACGTTATGTAATCTGAACATCCTAATTATTCACAGCAATGAGTTTATAAGCACTTTCTACAACTTTCAGGAGGAGTTTTGTGGCGATAAAGCAACAGTTGTTAATCGTGCTTTGTTGGATTCCAAACTGATACCTTATAGTTATTGTCTACTGCTTTATTTACAAGCTTTTTACATAGAAATATACATGTTAAATGAATTTGATTAGGGTTTTTTTTATATACCAATAATGTAAGGCTATTCAGACTTTCACCCTTATAGCCCTATTCCATTATAGAAACTCAGACATAACAGGTGAAAGCATATGAGCCTTTGAGCAATCTGCATCTATTTTGGATGAATATTTCACCTACCTCATCGTTAGTCACACACGAATCACTAGGGAAGACTTATCTCAGCAGAGAACATGTAGCAAGAAGCAGTGCACCGCTGTAAAAGTCTATGTTTACTGCAATAAGAGGTCCACAGTCATTTGCATCAAGGGCAACTTATTTACATTGACATCTCTGATCTATTAGCAATTAGATGATTCTCTATAAAAGGTCACATCTTCAAGTAAGCTTTTGCAAATATGCGCAACAGAATGGTGAGAGGCCTTGGCAGGGGCTCCAGAGGAAGAGGAGTTTGTGGAATCAGTTCGGAGACAAAGTATATCTAATGCAATAAGAGTAACCATCATAGACCATGTGATAAACTATAGATTATTGGTGGTTTCCAGATTGTAGAAAGTGATGATGTCATACTTTCAGATGGGGGCAAGAGCCAGTTTTCCACCGCTAACCTGTGGGTCAACTGATCTGACCACTCTACCAATGATGTTTATTTCGAGAGCGGGATTCGAAATACCAACCTTCAGATCAGTTGTTAAACATTATTGAACTATTGAATGTTGTGATGTTATTTAAAATCCAGCAATATATAGAGAGGCAGGACAAAGGGTTCAGCCTAAACTGAGTGGAAACACATCTATTGTGTATCTATTGTAGCGATTTTTCTAAGAGAATGCCAGTACATTTGCGTTTGTTTGCGACAATTATAGTAATCCCTAATCTGTGGTTATAATAGAGGAACTCACTATTTAAGAGCTCTTGAGAAAGAAGCAGCCATACAATGTAGAGGTAAGTTTGAATAAAAATGTGGGGCTCAAAACCTGAAGTTGAAGGTAAGGAGCCTGATACAGTCTTTGTAGTAATCCTGATAAATGGAAAGGTTTGCATAAAATCCCACTATAGACTGTGTAAATAAGTGGACTAAGTGAGTGTGACGTCACCCACGACATTCAGCTCCAGTCAAAGGCTAGAATTCCGACTGCGAGTATCATGGCAACCAAAAAGCCAGTCCGGAGCAAGGCTGTAGGTAACACCCCCTTCCTGCCTACACCACTGGTTTAGCAGGGAGTGGGCATTGTCAAAGCTGTCAATCAAACCTGTTTCTAACGCTAGCACGAGCAGCTTTGGGAAAACTAGACACCTGATGGACGCTATCGCCGCCGATAGACTCGCGGTTGTGGAATTTCCATTACCGTAAGTCCTCAACCAATTGTGCTATCATGTAAATTCAAACGCCATCTCAAAGCAGAGGCATGGGGCTCTTTAAATATGTTAATGTCATTACGGTAATGTGCTTACGTTGTCCCTCGAAGATGACCAATCAGAGCGCAGGTGCTGCCGGGATTCTCCCAGTCAGTTATTTGATGCATCAAGGGAAAAATAAGGATGGATATGAAAAATAGAGGAAGTTGTGGGAAAGAAGGCACAAGTACATGCTGATACTTCCTTTAACATGATTTTTATGGCTAAAGAAAAAAAGTGTAGGCGAGCTTTAATGGTGTATAATGTTCTCAGTCTTTAAAGCCCCATGCCTCTGCTTTGAGATGCCGTTTTAATTTACATGATCGCACAATTGGCTGTGGAGTTACGGTAATGGAAAGTCAGCAAACCTCAAGTCTATCGGCAGCTATAGGGTTAACGGAAACAATAGCAAAATAAAAATACCAGGGATCATGTAGAGCGGGTTAATACGAACATTTTAAGACCAAAATGATGCTCACTGCAGCAGTTACAGAGAGAAAACATAAACTGTAATTTTATACTTCAAGACAGCAAAAAGCGGATATAAACATAAAATAATAATGCCTCACCAAACGCTGACTTGATGTCGTATTTCCAGTTACGGCGACTTTATATGTTGAGCCGATATGCGTAACAAGCCAAAGCACAAATACAACAGCTGTTTCCTGTTTATAGATACATGGCGCTCACGTATAAAGATCGTACATATTATATTTCCAGTGTGTAATGCAACTAAAAAGAGCCAAACCCAATGCACTACAAGTATAAGTATGAGTATAAGGCCTGGTATGAGAAAATTTGCAGTTGTCTGGAGCAAAGTGGCTTCTTGTCTCAATGGTTTGAAGTACAGATACGATTATAGGTTCTCTCTTTTCGCCCATTTTTCAGTCGTAAACGTTTTTTGGGGGGGATTTGAGGGTTTTTTTCAGCTTGGAGGTGCAAAGTACATGCCCATCGGCTATGTTTGATGCGTTGAATACAGCTTGTCTGGCCAGAAATGGATACATCACTATAAGATTGTTTCCTTGTATATAGCTACAGAAAATATCCAGTCTGATGTGGATGTAAGAGCTCTGAGATCTGTAGAGAGATGGCATCTCTATGGGGGAAAACTACTCCAACAAAAAAGAAACCAAACACAAATAGTCAAGATAAAATGTTTTAAAGTGGCACTAAAAACCTAAACACTGGTCACAAATAGAGCTGCTAACCTGGGTAATACCTGGAGGACTAAAGGGGTTCGGAGGTGTAAGGAACAGCGTGATTGGTCTAACAAAAATATTCCAAAACAGCGATATACCGGACAAAGTGACCCGCGCTCCCTGTGTCTCAGACGGAGCAGCCGTGTTAGTGAGGGTAAGAGCCTGGAGGGTTTGTCTGACAGTCGCTGACAGTGTGCTCTGCTCTGCCCCACACACTGAAGCTCTCCCTCCTGTCAGCCCACGTCCATCAGTACAAATCCTATATGCACTTTTATTCTGAGAGGAGGGAGTGGGAGCTGACACGGGCTGTGGGAGGAGCAGTGTGGAGAATGTGTGATTTCAGACATGTGAATAGTGTCAGGGACTGTGAGGAGAGAGTTCTAACAGGAGCCGGAGCACCTGTCTGCAGAGCCACTGTCAGGACCTTATTTAACCTCAGAGGATAGACCACGACAGGGCTTGTGCACAGTGGGTAAGGATGTGCATTTACGTCACCAAAAATACAAAGATGGAAACCCCGAAGTCGCTATAAAGAAGCAGACTTGGCAACTATGATCACAATAAAAAGGATGGCCCAAGGGCTGCAGCTAACAATTGCAACTAGGCACATGTTTTCTTTTTTTTTTTTCTGTTGTACTCTGGATATTTTAAGCTTTAAATGGATCCAGTCAAAGCTTAAAATATGCTAAATATAGACTTCTTGATATTATATTAGATTGCTGAGAATCGGGACAAAACTGCAAAAAAAAGTCATTTCACGATATTCAAATATTGCCAACTCTGTTACGCAAAAACACACAAACATTCATTTATTACAATCCAACTGAAATGTTAACTTGTAATCTATGTTGTAATAAGGGTTATTTACTGTTGTGTCTGATTTAAGTACATCTGAAAACGTAAATTGTAATTTTATACTTTCATGAATAGTCATAGAATCTCAATTTCAAAAAGTAGTTTTCTATTTTAATGCTATAATAATACATGTTTGTAAGTAATTTGCACAAAAGGCTGTAGATTACAATGACCTTCACTACTTAAACTAAATTAACTAAATTGCGATAGTCAAGAGTCTTTAAAAAATGACAAAAACAACTTCCAAATTGAAAAAAAAACAAAAAACTGGCAGAGTTGACACAAATGTGTTAACAAAAAAAAAAGAAAAAAAAAGAAAAAAATTGAACTAATGTTTTGATTCATATGAAAACAGATTTAACACTCACCATACTTCTCAACAGTGACAAGTATGTATCTTCCAAACATAATAGGAGAGGAAAGTCCACTCTCCCACCTCCCTCGACCCCCTGCCTCTCAGTCTGAATCCAGCCTTTCACCTCCTCTACCTCTCCAGTGCACCTCAAGTGTTTTTCTCTTTTTCTTCTCCCTCTCCTCTGCCCCTCCATGAATGTTTCTTCCATTCTTCCATTTCACTTTGCATTAGACCATTTGAAGCTCCAGTGTCACAACATGATTGGTCTGTAGCAGGCTCATAATATAAGTGACAGACAATACTATTTCAAGAGATGAGAAATGTAATAATCTCCTCAGTGATAGATTTTTGTTAAGAAGAGTGGGAATTAAGCATTTCATTTTTTATTAAGTTGATGAGTTTGTCAACTCCGTCAGCCTAAAATGTCAACTCTGTCACACATTCAACTTGACTTTATAAAAATGTTTATTTATGCTGACAAAAAGATGAGACACACTTTGACAAGCTGAATTTTCAAGAGTGAAAAGTTCAACTTAGGCATTTTTTAAAATTATTTAAAGCCTTTAAATATAATCTTATGCAATTTATTCACATAAATTGTGTTTCAAAATGTTTTTTTGAGCAGATGAGCGACTTGATGTCTGCAGAGGACACACAAAATTACACCGACTTCAGTATTTTCATTTACATTTATCTCAAAATTCTCCAAAAATGTCAAAAATGTTTTCAAATAAAAATCTCCAAAATACCGATCTTCCTTAGACTTCACTTTATAAGTGTGCCAATTAAGATATTTGAAAATTTTTTTTTTTTCTACAAACTGCAGTATTAGAGAGGATATGAATTACTAGAGCAGTTAACGAGGCATAATTAGGCATAATTATCCTGATCACTGATTACACTTTTATTATGTCATTTTAGCCAAATGAATGGTCAGTGCTTTAAAGAAAAATACTGCAGAATTAAACAGAACATAGATAAAATAGACCCTGAGGGAAACACAGACAGAGTCATTCTCGGGGCTGTAAATAGGACAGTTAGGACACATGGACATAAAGCAGGTCTCTAATGGGACAGTAATCCCAGGGCACCTCATTTAGTATAAAGTCGGCCAAGGTCTCACACAGAGATGGTAAATAGATGATGTAAGGATAGTGAAACTGCATAATATACTTTTGTTTCGGAATAAAAAATAATGTTATACGTTTCACTCCGAAGAACCAGGGCCTTTGCAGTGGTCATAAAGCTATAAGAAATCGCTCATATGTCAAAAAATGTTCACCATCCTCAAATACTCCGTAACAGTGAGATTGAGCCAGGTATGTGGTCATAAAAAAGTCTCCTCATCCATCATCCAGACATTTTCTGCTCCTTTAACTTCACTCAGACGTTAACAGATTTTGAAATGGTTGGCACTGGTCCAAATTTATAACGTCACTTACCTAAAGCATCGTCATTATTCATCGTGATGACTTTATAAACGCTTTTCTCAACATTTGCCATCACAGTAATGCTAACAACAACTAGCATACTAACCTCATACTTCCTGAACGCTTTATATTTAGATGCAGACAGTACACAGTGGACTTATTTGACTTCAAGAGCTGCTTATACAAAGCATTTGTACTAGGACAAAACAAATCGTGCTTAATTACATACATACAAATAAATAAAAAATAAAAATCTTTGCCTCTCTTAAAATATAAATAAATCATTTGAAAGTCATTCCTATGATGCAAAAAGGCCTTTTGGAGAAATAATTATCTCATATTCCTTGTATGGTATTGTCTTCAGCATACTGTTTAGATGCATACATGTTTCTTTACATCTCAGGCCAAACTCAGGCAGAGACATGCATTAAGTCATGTTTATTTCACATGGTTTGTTTATTAAAGTTCCATTTCAAACAGGGGAGTTTATTGGTCTCTCATCATTTTGAGCAAAATCAAACTTCTCTCACTTCAGTTTCTGCAGAATCAGTGAGTGAAGCCCTAAACTCTGTTAATCTGAGGTGAGATAAATGTGATTCTATTTGTAAATCATAAGGGATCAATGAGCTCCTTCATTTCACATTTCACTGAAAAAAACTAATTTGATTGTTCACGTTTGACTTGGCTTGAGATGCAACAGAGGAGGTGGAGAACAGGCTGATATCAATCTTTATAAAAAATACAGAGAGATATCTTTCTGGATTTGCCGGGCAAGCGAATTAGGTAAATTTGTTGATTAAAAATCCAATACTGAGTGTGTGCTTCTGAAAAATATCTGCAATATCTGCTTCTTGAAACAGGGCCCATGTCTTTCTCTGACTGGCTTGCCTATCGGTCAGTCTTGCTGTCTAAAAAACAGTGTAGTTTTGACTGATCAAGGAACAACTTTCATTGAAGCTGCAGAAGACTGACGATTCTATTATCGGCACTTAAATAGTATCATTATCATGCATTCAGCATCTCTACCCTTTGTTCTCATGATTGAATTTGCTCACTTTGTACAAATACCCATAAACAACATTTATTTGCATTGCAGTTCATTTCAAAACCAGTGTGAAATAATGGGAGTTCAATATTGTCTCCCATGTCTGTGCTAATCCTTTTAGTGCTTTCTGGAGCGGCATAAAGACATGACAGATGAATATGAATGTTATTGAGCAAAGCGCCAGTCAAAAGCCTCACTCCAACAATAAGGCCACAAAAGAGACCCACGCCAGAGTAAACTGCTGCCACACACCACCGAGAAGAACAGTCATCAGGTTTAATGTCCCCAAGGCCCAGCTCTGGTGCCAGTCACATTCACAATCAGATCAATATAGATTACATTCATATGGAGCCGTACTCAGACCGAATGGAGCAACTACTGTTATTGTTATTATAGAAGAGAGGCATTTGTGCTCCGTCACAAGCCTGAGAGCTAATAACACTATGATTCATATTTATGTTTTCTAACATACTGCATAGACATTACTGAGAATAGAGAGTCTTTATAGAAGACCTGAAGACCATTGATAATAAATTTGAACTGTATTGGAAATAATGCATTCAAGATACAAGGTAAACATGTTCAGATCAAATATATAGCGTTTACTGATAACATTGATAACACATGTATTGTTGATTCATTGTTAATTACAAAAAAAAAGGGAGAAAAAAGGAAAAAACACAAAACATTGGATTTGTTGGGCAAGAAGTTTGTTAAAGTTCAGTATTTTGGTTCTCAAGTTCAAGATCCAACCAGAAAGCACAGTGAGCCTTACATAAGACTTTGGGTTGCCAGTTTTAATGCTGAAATCCGATTAGTCTAACCTAAAAGTATTCGCTGAAACCTCATCACCTGCAGCCACTCATGAATCAGTGCTAGTGCAGCCTCTGCAGCTCAGTGAGTGAATTCTGGAGGCTCATGTGTATGTGTCCTCTGCATGTTAAAATATTGGCAACCCAGGTTCAGTTATAAGCATTTTTAAAACTGTAAGAGCTACAAATGGTTTCTTTAAGCCGGTGACCTGGGTTGCACTACCTGTGGAGACTTACAGTAAGCGGGACATCTGCTCATTTGTTCTGCCCACAACCACTGTCCTGCCCATAACAACTCCACTATTAAATTATACAATGTTCTCTGTCTACTCCCCCTTTCATCAGCCAATCACACCACCTTCAACCCATCCCCTTCTGTATCATTCTAATGCCAGTGCCCCCAGTGCAGCGGTAGCAGCCACACTGGCAGTGCTCACTAGAGCATTATGCTCAATTATCGCCATGTTTTAAGAGGCCGCCAGCCACCGTCATCCCACTGAAAAGGATAAAGGATTTATCCAGGCACTAACATACTTAACACCATTCAAGTAAATTTAACTTTAATAACAATACAGATCATTATAATGAATGTGATGTGCACAGTGAGACAGAGTGGGACCCTATGAAAAGCCTGATGTTTCCTGGTACATGCAGGTTCTGAAGATGCAGAATTTGGTAATGTCACACTCCCAATTAGCCAGATTTCTTGATTGATTACTTTCTACCTTGCCATAAAATATCAAAATAGGTAAATTGACAGCTGTTGAAGCTAATAATATATAGTAGCGACTAAACCCATAAACTCGGCATGGTGACTGTGGCCAAGTTCACAGCAAGAATGTTCAGGGGTCACTCTGACCTTTCGCTGCAGATATTGCATGTTTCTCCCTGTGTCTGGGTGGGTTTCCTCCGGACATTCTGGTTTCCCCTATCAAAACATGCACGATAGTTAAAATGCTCCAGCTAAGGTAGTCCAGACCAAGACTCGCAACAAGGTCACTGAAATGGGTCCCCAGGCATTACACTATGGTGCTCACTGCAACGCCTCAGTGGCATTGAAGGTTGGGTCAAATGCAGAGGACTATTTTCCCTATGGGGACAATTAAGTGCACCTTAACCCACCCCCCATTATTGGCCTATAGAATATTACGAAACACAGCAATACCAAACGTTCATGTTGACTCTACAGTGTGAATATTTTGTAGAAAAATGTACCGTAGAAGTACTTTTAGAACATTGGGTTCTACAACTTGTAAATATAATGACAAATAAAGTCATTAACCTTACCCAGTGATGGAGGTGATGTGTGTCAAAGTCTATTCATGTTCTCATTAGACTGAGCTCAGAGTCGTGCTGTAACTAACACCGGGACTCAGCGCAACAGTGATGCAACATGTAGACCTCTGCCCACTTCACATGCTCAGGATTCTAATGGGGAAACTCATCACTTTGACAGCGACAAACATTTTGACATTGTTCAAACTGTCCTTCACCTTTGCAGCATGTTCGACACAGCTTCAGTGGATGTTTGCCAAGGATTGAATCAGACTATTGAAGACAATCCCCTTGTTATTTGTGAGAGAATTTGTAATATCTGGCCTCATTTTCAGTGAATAAAAACTGTTGATTGAGTTTTTACAAAATAAACGCTGTACAAAGCTGAGAGGACCCTGAGTAGTTGTCTGCAAGAGAAAGGAAGAAGTAATAAATAATTCAAAAAATCTCCGGCCTCATTTTGACTTATTACAAATTTGGTTCAATTTAGTTTCCCTCCAAAGTCTGAACTCTGCATGCTTTGACACATGATTACAATGTGACAATTTGAAACAATTTCAGCTACGCAAAGTCAGAAATCATGAAGGCCACAATTTATTTAGGCAATTTGAATGTCTTCTGCAAAAAAAAAATAACGAACAACTTTTTATCAAATGCATGTTATTGTTGTATTGCACTATCATTATATTTTTTAGTCTTCTCCCACATGTTTTATGCTCTTTCACCTGTTTAAAATGTGCATCGTGAACTCAATCTGGATTTTGAAACATACATCTCAAATCTAATCACAGTATCATGATTTTCCCACAGACTGTATAAAGAAGTGGACTAAAGAAGTGAGTGTGAGTTATGGGGCAAGTTTGGAGCTGAGTTCTGACCCTGAGTATCATAGCAACCAAAGAGCCAATCCGGAGCCAGGATGTTGAAACTAACGCCTGCACCGCTGGTTTAGCAGGGACCCGGCGCTTAGCAATGCTGGTAATTAAATATGTTGCTGACGCTAGCGGGAACAACCTCAGGGAAAGAAGGCGTCTGCTGACCCCGGACAAAATGGATCATGTAGAGCGGGTTAATACGAACATTTTAAGACCAAAATGATGAGCCTGACAGCAATAGTTACAGAGAGAGGAGCCACAGTTTTTCTCAATGTAAAGTGAATTGGAGCCAGAGTCGATGGACCCGGAAGCGCACCCATGAGCACTTCCTAGCTACGCCCATTTATATTAAAAAAATTGTAATCCCAATTTGTGCAGAAAACACTAATGCTAATGTTTCATCCATACTCCTCCACACTCCTAACGTTTAAAGCCCCACCTTGCAACTTTGTAGGCATTTTTTTTTTTTTCATTCTGAGTGTTTTTATTGCACTAAAAAAACCCACAGAAAAGCATGTACTCTTACTGTGACTGGGCTCGCAACTCCACCTGCTTGTTTCCATAGAAATGTTGTTACTATGGCTATAATATTTAACAGTATGACAAAATGTATTTATCTCTATGGAGAATGTTCTGAAGTATGGTTAACTTTCTTGTTAGTGATATCATGCAGGTGACGTGCCACTGACAGAAAGTTTAATAATGTTACTTCATTCATAATATTTATTTTTCCAGCCTTCTTCCATGTTATAATGCTGTTCCCTCATCAGAAACATGCCTGAAGATGTTTTAAATGCCATCCCTGCATGACTGAGTATTTTATCGATTTCTTCCAGGCACTATTTGAATCCTCTTTGCAGTTAGCTGGAGGATTCTGTGTAATGCAATGCTCCCACACAACAATTTTCCATAAATACACAAAAACATGATGTAAAACTGTATACGATAACTTATCAAACGTGATAGCAAAAGATAAAGTTTAAATCTGTCAATTGGACAAATCATTGTAGGAGTGAAGTCGTGTCGCTGCCTGGCTTGGATGAGCAGCGAAATGTCTTCACTCCTACAACGATTTGACCAGTTGGCAGATGGAAACTTCGTCTTTTGCTATGGGTCGGACCTGGACGACTGAGGGATTACACAGACATCTTAACAAACCCGATGCGATGTGCAGTAGTTTCATTCCTGGGTAGGTATGCTGATTGTGTTGTGAGAGCAAAGGGTGGAGAGACTCAAAAACGAGCATCAGAAACAAAAGTGAAACTTATAAAACATGTTTATACATTGCTTTCAGCGAACACAATAAAAAGGTAACATGGTGATCTAAATAAGTTATGTGTTAGCGTTAATACCCTATAGAAACTTATGGGTGACCAAACACACATATTTTAGGACTGTCCCAATATGCAACATTTCTGGATGCATGTTAAAAATGCTTTACAAAATATATGAACAGCTGACCTCTCCTTGGACACACTGATCTTTTTGCTTGATATGTTTTCTGATGGTCTCTGTCATAATCAGCGTTTTCTGCTCAATCTTCTCCCAATGACTGCAAAAAAAATGGCTGAAACTGGCTGAAATCTGAGACACCTACCATTGATGAGTGAATATCAAAAATCACACTTGTTTATACGGTAGAACTGTTAGCTCTACTACAGCTAAAAGTGACAGTTTTTGAAAGGAAGTGGGGTCCAATTATTGACTTTCTCAAATAGAACATTCATGCCCTAATATTCTTTTTTATCACTGACAGCTGAAAAAAATTCATAACTCTTTTGTTTCTAAATATTTTTCTTTTCTTTTTTCAGAGCATTTAGAACTACTCTTCCAACATTAATATGAGCAAATATAGGACAGAGGAATGAATCCTTATTGTACAGTGGTACTTTGAGTCACGTGGGTCAAATTCAGGAACCCAGCGGTGTTACCGTCGACATTTTAATACCAGAGATGCCCCAAGTGTAAATGCCATTAAAGGAATAATAAGTCGTTTTCAAAGACTGGGGGCAGTATGTGATCTCCAGGACCTGACTAGTCCCGACTTCTTCCTGTGGGGCTATTTTAACGAAAAGGTGTTTGTGAAAAACCTTAGACAATAAACAATTTAAAACATAATATCGAGGATCAAATAAGAGCCATAAGGCCGGAAATGCTTTCAAATGTTCTGCAAAATGTGTTGGATCGGGCTATTCAGTGCGAAACTGAAAATGGTGGACACTTAAAAAATATTAATTTAAAAAAATAGGTCATTTTTACTTCCCCTAGTTTAAGTAGTGATAAGTTCAAGTGTAACAATTATAACCGTATATATTGCCAAAAATCTAAGAAGGTTCAGTTTACCTACTGCTAAAATTTGGTGAGTATAACTTAAGAATTATAGGCGCTATTGAAGATTTAAAAGTGTCCATGACTTTTGGGCCACCCTGTATTATCTTGGAGGGGAAAAAAGTGATTATGTTAAACTGTGTGAAGGCCCAGTCTTGGGACACTTGTTGATGTGAATTGCATATTTATTTGTGACAATAAAAGTAAAAAAAAAAAAAGAAGAAATATCTTCACTTTTATATATTAAAAAAAAAAAATGTAACTCCCTCTGTATTAACATGATTATTTATACCCTTTGGTCTTGTTTTAAAATCGACCCTCTGCAGTGAGTCTGATAACATTAAACTAAAGGAATTATGGGTAGGAGAGATATTAAAAACATAATCTTATTTTGTACAGCACAGATTCGATTCCCTGCCGACGCACCGTTCCACTGTTCACAGACTTATTAAATACTGATCCTTTTTTGACGTTTACAAATCGAGGACAAAACCTTCTGAATCATTCTGTATTTCCTTTTTTTGTTTTTACGGGAATTCAACTGTTTTGGGGTTTTTTTGGAGGAACAATGGGATAATTTATTTCATGAGGAATTGAAACAAGGAGCGCGACTATGCCATTAGACAAGACAATAAAAGCGACTGAGCATCTGCTTCCAACTTCAGTGACACATTTAGACGGTTAACTTTACAGGGCGTATGTAATATAACTATTCCGGTTGTTTATAACGCAGATTGATGGTAGCGACGTCTCCATTTTCCCTCTCGTTCTACTGTCCAGATGTTCCTCAGCTCTTTATCTCCTCTCCCTCAGATTTACGACAGCACAAGAGAACGTTATGTCACTGCGTTCACGAGCAGGTGGAGAATGCATAGTGCTTAGGAGGACATGGTCGCCATTTTTCCCGAACCTGTCTACTCCAACAACTGAACAGTTAACTCTTGGTAACACTTTTTTTTTTTTTTTTTTCCAGACCAAGGTTTAGTTTGTTTTCATACCTGACAGTTTCGATGCTCACTAGCGCTCTTCCTCACAGTGGTCACGTGATGTTAATGTGTCCGGTCAGCTGATTTAAACAGGTTTTGCCGCTGTCTTCCTACCGGTGGAGGCAGGACGACAGCGCCATCTGCAGTCTGACATCTTCAAAACAGTATCCCAGGTGTGTGAAAGTAAAAAAGCCCCCTCGTCCTGGTTTACATGTGAATGTGGATGCAAGGATGCAATTGGAATATGGAAACGTGCCCGCAGGACTTAAACCGGGACGAGGGGGCTTTTTTACTCTCACACACCTGAGACACTGTCCTGAAGAAGTTGCACTGCAGATGGTGCTGTTGCTGCTTTCACCAGTAGGAAGACAGCACCGTGTTTAAATCAGCTGACCAGTCACATCAATATCATGTGACCACTCTGAGGAAAAGAGCTAGAAAGAAGTCCAAACTGTCAGGTCTGAAAACAAACTAAAGCTTGGTCTAGGAAAAAATATCCATTAAAATACATTACCCGAAGACCAGATAAACCTCATTGGACTCTTGGTAACACCCTTCACTCTAGTATTAATTCTAAAGAGGGGGTATGATGTGTGATGGAGAAGCCGCCTGAGCCACAGTCATGGGTGTGCACACGAGCCCTGCCATGATAACAAATTTTGAAATGCGATATATTGCTGAATAAATATAGACGATAAACGATAATATTGAAACGAAACCATAGAGCAAAATTATCCCCCAAAAAGTATTCTAAATCTGCAATATTGTTAAAAAAAATAAATAAAAAACTGTAACAAATACATAACAGAATGAAAAACTTTACAACTGTTCTTTCTTTACTTAAATCTTATTATAGTACAGCAAAATAAGCAAAAAGGAAATGATAAATATTGACCCCCAAAAAGAAGTGCTCCATCTGTAATGTATTGATACGATAATTTAAGGCCTATTTTTGTTTGTGATTATTCTACATTCAACTAAAACTGAGAAATTGCCATTTTTCTTTGTTAACTGGTTTAGGAGAGGGGCCTGTGTGTTGAAGGGCCAAGATTACGCCAATTTCTGATGATGTTATAATGTTGTTTCCTCATAAAAAAACATACCTGGAGTTGTGTTTTGTTTCATTTACACGTTTAGCACAAAAACTGTATTTAAGCTCAGTTCTTTCCTCAAACAGAAAACACTGTCCACCATTGTGATGTCAGGTGGTGATACAGAAAGTGCTCCCCTGTGTTTTTAAACGCCATACTTGTGTGATATAGGACCAGAATACCTACATCATACCAGAAAAAGCATGGAATTCTTTGTGCAACTTGAACCAAACACATAACATGGCTAAAATCTCAAAAAGCATAACCAGGACCCTTAAAAAAAGTGCAACTTGTGAATTTTAGTTTTTTTTCCATGCAGTTTACAACCACTATACTTGTCATTTTAGGAGCATGTTCATTTTGAGACCCCCTTATTCTTGCATAATAGGTGAAGCGCTCCTTTACCACCTGTCCTAGTTTATTCCTTCACATGCGCCAAGTAAATTATACCGTCACCAGCTGTTATGTAGCAACACCAAGATGTATCTCCAAACTCTATGTGATTAGGGGCCACCTGTCAGACAACAGACAGTATCAAAACAAATGAGCCGTATTGGATTTCAACCTGTCATCTTTTGAACTTTTCCTTTCCGCGTATTTGACGAGCACTTGTTTGTCCCGGTGGCAGCACTGTTAAACTCCTCCTGATTGGCTAAGGGGCTCTTACCTCTCTAAAATGGCCAATCACGGTGTTAAACAGAGCTGAACCCGGAGCGCAGATGGTGCTCTCGTGTTACTCGGTGAACTGCTGAACCCTATCAGCTCACACAGGGGGGTCAGGTGAGGCTTAGTAGGAAAATGGAGCTTAAATTCAACTCTGGGACATTACCGAGACATCAGTAGACAGGACTGTTAAGTGGTTAGGCTCAGATGTGCTGCTTATGTAAATGTGCAGTGTACTTCTGAAGTCAATACGCCACTACAATAGAAGTGTCTGTCGTAATGCCATGTTCAAAATGATGTAACAGGATGACTATGTACCGTGCACTTTGTATTGATTTTGCAGGTTTGCTTTTATTTTGAAATGTGTTTTCAATGTGTACAGCCCAAACCTCCGGGCCCAAATATGGCCGCCCATCGAAGTCAATGGGCCGTGTTCAATGGTGCATGTCGCTAGTTTAGCCCTTAGCGGCTATGTACATGTGGTCCTGCCCTGCCCGACGACCATGCGCAGTTGATCTAACCCCATGAGACTTTGTGCAATGAGAGTGAGCAGAGTGGTTGGAAGTAGGCAAGGGAATAATAACTAAATGATAAATAATAAATGATAATGTTTATACTTCCAGGAGCTTCTGAGCCATGTTCTAATGGCTCGTTCATGACAGTTCAGCTCTTTCACATCGCTCACCGGCTCTTTCATGTCGTACCCCGTGACTGCTAGAGCAGAGTGTAACCAAACAATTAAAAAGGTTGTTTTTGAGCTGAGAAAAAAAAAAGTTTATTGCCACAAAATTCAACCTTTCTGAAATTTGTAGGTGTCCTGTCAGCCAAATACAAGCACTTTGTGATTACGTTGCGGTCTATGAGAAATCCTTTCTGGACAGGAGTGATTTTTTGTTTTTGTTTTTTTGTTCATAGTACCAATGAGTGGTCACTAATCCAATGTGCCACAGCTCTAATCTATCAATATCCTATCCAGTTATTTTAATAGATCCATGGTACAGTGCTATGTGTTGTACTTCCCCTTTTGATACCGTCAGTCCCCAGTAGCTGAGCCAAAAGGGAAAGTTCTTCTTTTACCGGTCAATCTATGTTCCTACCCTCATCTATGGTCATGAGCTTTGGGTAATGACCAAAAGGAATAGATCACGGATACAAGCGGCCGAAATAGGCTTCCTCCGCAGGGTGGCTGGGTGCTCCCTTAGAGATAGGGTGAGGAGCTCAGGCACAAGGGAGGAGCTCGGAGTAGAGCCACTGCTCCTGAGAGGAGCCAGCTGAGGTGGCTCGGGCATCTGCTCAGGATGCCTCCTGGACGCCTCCCTAGGGAGGTGCTCCGGCCATGTCCCACGGGAAGGAGGCCCCGGGGAAGACCCAGGACACGCTGGAGGGACTATGTCTCTTGGCTGGCCTGAGAAAGCCTTGGGGTCCCACCGGAGGAGCTGCAGGAGGTGTCTGGGGTGAGGGAAGTCTGGTTGTCCCTGCTCAGACTGCTGCCCCCACAACCCAGCCCCGGATAAGCGGAAGAAAATGGATGGATTGATGAAAATATTTGTCACGAAAATGTGTGTGAACTCTACATGCATATTCCACAGTCTTTTTACTCTTTTTACTGCACTTTGCAAAACCATCATTTCTTGACTCTATTAAAGTGTCTGTTTGAAGTCTTATTTCCATCAGAAACAGAGGGGAGGAGAGTTCATTTTCTCAGAGCGTAGGCCATGCAATGACAGATGTATTTTGAACATTTTATTCATTTCCCAAAGTGTCTGAGCTCTAACGCGTTTGTGTGATGGGGTTAAAGACAGTTCTAGTGTGTTGTCATGAAGCCATTGAAGTCTGCAGCAGTCATTAGTGCATCACAAGGTTAGACTGTGCTTAAGCCTGACCTGCTCCAGCCTTGTGCTGTTACTGCAGAGGAGCCACACTCTCACACATTTGTATGACTCCATTAAAAACCTGTCTTTGTCTATGAAGGTTACAACAAGAAGCTGCTTTGAGCTGTGTGCGAGTGCCAGAGGGAGCAGGGCATCTGACACGTCTCAATGAGGAACTCTTACATTCTAAATACTTTCACTTTTAGTCATATAAATTTCTCTGAAGAAGTGAACCTCAGACTAAAGCGAGTGTTAACAGAGTCAGTAGTCTGTCTCTGCTGTAGTTTACAAATGTTTTCACATCTATTTGACTGGCAGGTGTTTGGTCGATGGAGTCAGAACAGTTTTAATAAATGTGTTTCTGTGAAAAACGTTTTAAGTGCAGTGCTGGCTTGGGTTATGTGTGAACTGTTGGTGTTTTATTAAAGATTGCCATGTTTAGTTGGTACCAGTGGGCACATTTGAAGTACATTTTCTTACAAACAAACTTTACATATGGAGTCAATGGATACAAAAAGTCATCTGCGACACTAACACTAACTTGAGTTAACAGATGGAAATTTTGAGACATTCAGAAAATTCAAAGAGTAAAACAGCTTCTAAACAAAGTAAGTTCATCTGTTTTAGATGTATTACTTGACTTGACACAAATACCTGTCAAATATGTGAACCATTTTTTCCATCCATAAACTGATTCTTAAAGGACTCCTTATTACATTGCCTGGCCAAAAAAAAGTCGCCACCAAAATTAAAAAAAAAAATTAAAAAAAAAAAAGGTCACACACTCTAATATTTAGCTTTAGCTTTGATTACAGCACGCATTCGCCATGGCATAAGCACTTCTGCAATGTCACGATTTATTTCCATCTACTGTTGCATTAACTTTCCACCAAGGTCTTGCATTGATGATGGTCGAGTCTGATGCTGCACAAAACCTTCTCCAGAACATCCCAAAGATTCTCAATGAGGTTAAGGTCTGGACTCTGTGGAGGCTCCATGTGTCTCATACTCCCTGAACCTCTCTTTCACAATTTGAGCCCGATGAATCCTGGCATTGTCATCCTGGAATATGCCCGTGCCATCAGGGGAGAAAAAATCCATTGATGGAATAACCTGGTCCTTCAGTATATTCAGGTAGTCAGCTGACCTCATTCTCTGAGCACAGACTGTTGCTGAACCTCGACTTGACCCACAGGACGAGGCTCGTACCTATTTGCTTTGTTAAATCCAGGTGGCGACTTTTTTTTTTTTTGGCCAGGCAGTGTATTTTATACTGTTGTTTTCTCATCAAAAACACACCTGGAGTTTTGTTTTGTTTCATTCATACGTTTAACACACAAACCCACACAAACGCTCTGTTCCACCTTGTGATGTCATGTGGTAATTCAGGAAGTGCTCCACTATGTTATTAAACTCCATCCACCTTCACTAGACTCATTTGTAGGATTTCCAGCCTGGGATTGTCAATCTCTACTGAACTCAAATTAAAAGGTAGCTTTTAACAAGAAAAGAACATGACATCACAAGGTTGAAAAGAGCATTTTGAGCATTGGAGATGTAGACAGCCTAATAATGCAGACTTCCTCAAACACGTGTGAATAAAAAAAACACATTTGCAGACATGTTTTTGATGAGGTAACAATATTAAAACATAGCGTAAACCTCACAAGAGTCCTTTTTGTTTAATATAGGATCTTTAAACATGTATACATATGGTAGAAAATAGAAAAAAAAAATAGAGTGGTATAGAGGCAAACTGGAAAATGAAAGGAAAAATGAAAAGAGAAAAAAATGTGTGGTTAACCTTAAGGTCAAGTGGATATGCTAATGAAATGCTAACAGGACATAATATATACAGAGAGGCCAGTCCGGGGCAGGGAGGGGGTGGAATCAGAACAGATGTGGATGGAAATAAAAGATTCAATACTGATGCCCCCTGAACCTGAAGATAACAGGGCAAAAGGTCAAGCAAATGGAGTCCAGCATAGATACCAGAGGAAAGGTACAGAATTCTATAGGGTAAATGTGCTCATGTGGACCTATGGATTATTATACTGCAGTTCTATGAAATGAGTAGCAGTCATCCATTCACTAGCTAATAGCTCTGCTCCGTCATTTCCATAGAACTCTACACCTTAAACCTTAACAATAACTTGTTTGTTATTTAGCTGATTTAAGTTGTACTGCATGCAATGGCCTGTTCAGTGCACCTTTTCAACTGTAGCTACCAACCAATACATGCTCTATGCTTATGTGACTTTTCAAACCATGTAAATTACCTAGAAAAGAGTAATTTAATCTCTGTGATGAGACCCAAACCATGACAAGATTACTTAGTTATAGAGATTCTAAATGGTGGTCAGAACAGTTGGTCCTATTGCCAGAGCTCGCGTTTGTGGACATTTGGACGGTCCGTCTGAAGTATGTGGAGCCAATATTGACAGGGCTGTAGCTGTGGATTGTAGCACAGAGAGGACAAAGGCGTCTCCAGATGGATTTGTGGACAGAGATGGTTCAAACACAGATACAATCCTCTCTGGACCAGCAGACCAAAATATCTCCCTCTCACACTCTTCTCAGCATGAAGCTACTAGGAAGAACATTTGGACTAGCTAAAACTTGGCCACTCAAATAGAAAGTTTTTAAGTATTTGCACTAGTTTGTTGCAAGTTTTGGAGTAACGATTGGGATAAAACTTGATGAAGATGTTCACCCACAACTAGGCCTGTCATAGTAGTTACTATATTAACTTATGAAAGCTGGAACAATATATTTTTGGGCTCAATATTTATCTGTAGGGTAATATGTACATTTGTCTACATTTTCTTTGCAATACTGGGGAGATTTTTATTATTTTTGTTGGATTGTAATCATAGACTGTATATATAAATGGATATAGCTAACCTGCGAGCCACCACGGTCTAAATAAGCAGTAATCATGGGCGCGCTTCCAGCTCCATCCAGTTTAGCTCCAATTCACTTTATATTGAAAAATTGTCACCCCACTGTAACTGCTGCAGTGAGCCTCATCATTTTGCTTTTAAAATGTTCGTTCGATAAATCAGATGCTTTCTTTCCCAGAGGTCGTTCCCAATAGCGTTAGCAACAGGTTAGATCGACTGCATGGTTAAGCGGCCGCTCCATACTAAACCAGTGTTACCTTTAACAGCCTCACTCCAGATTGGCTCTTTGGTTGCTATGAAACTCACGGTCGAAATTCCAAGGTACCTTGAAAAACATTTATTCTTATTGTGAGTGGGGCTGCCTCTCCAAAGATCAGACCTGTACATTTGCAGCACAACTTTAAAGAACACACTACTGTATCTTTTCCTCATTAGACCATGACATCTGATTCAAAATTTGTCAGTCACTCCAGATTTTGGTTAACCATATATATCCATTTTGTCCTTTCTCAAGACAGACATAGGATCAACAAATATCAAAAAATGAAAATTCAACAGTAGATCTAAGTGCACGCCCCAAGTCTGCCAAGTCGAATCCCGCTCTCGACTCGACGTAAAGCAGTGAGCGGTCAGATCCATTGACCCACAGATTGCTGGTACGATTCCAGCTCCCACAAATACTGTTGTTGTGTCCTTGGGCAAGACACTTAACCCACTTCACCCCCAATATCTGCGTACACTGGTGTATGAATGTGTGTGTGAATGGGTGAGTAGGTCCTTGATGTAAAGCGCTTTGAGTTATGTAAAAGCGTTATGTAAAAATGTGACCATTAACCATAGTGTAGGATAGACTGTATAGGTAGTATAGACCTAAGAGTAAACGTTGAAACAGTCTCTCTGAATAGGAGGTTAAATAATTTGATCAATTTTGTATGTGTGAAGTGAAAACTGGTGGAGATGAAGAGGCAGAAACAGGCTCATATGAAGCAGCTTATTAAACAAATCTCTCACACACCCACACTGTGCTCTGCTCACCAACAATGCTCTGAGAATCACTCAGGCTTTGGTTCGTAAAGACATCCTACACAGGGAGTATAAGAAACACTGGATTTATTAAGCCAGGTCGGGATGAACGGCTTGGGCCCCTCTGACACAAACCAAATGTGTTGGTGATTTTTGGTGTAGGTTCAGTTAGAACTGGGCAATAATTATACCTTTTTCTCCCTCTTATTGATCAATACGTCAAAAAGACTTTCAATCACAAATTGTATGAACATAAACAATACAGACCTTTGATCAGTGCAATTTTTATATAGCACTTTACCACATTCAAAGCACCCTCCAGCTGAACTCAGACATGACTGGAGTCCTAGTCTTTGGCCCGCAAAAACAAGGAGAAAGTGTCAGCAGTCACCTCCAGTCTCTCTCTCTCTCTCTCTCTAAAACTATCAAATCAGGTTAGAATTCTGAGAGTAATAATGGACTCAGACTTGAACTTTAACAGCCACTTCAAATCAATAATATTTTTAGCATAAAAAAAAACTATGAAAAAATCAAAGGTGTTTTTGATCACATGTTGCCACCTTTCAGTATACTGTCAAAATCAGCCTTGAAGAAACTTATCCATGCATTTGTCTCCAGTAGATTAGAGTACTTAGCTGTGCATATGACCGAACATTTTTTTACTCTGCATTCTTTATTCTCTTAATGTTCTTTTTATGATGATTATTTGTGATTAGTTATGTTTTGTGATTATTTATGCATTTTTTATGTATGAATTATGTACGAATTGTGCTATACAAATAAACTTTCCTTGCCTTTCCAAAGCGCTTTACATCAAGGAACCACTCACCCATTCACACGCACATACACTAGTGTACACAGACACTGGGGGTAAGGTGGGTTAAGTGTCTTGCCCAAGGGCACAATGCCAGCATTCATCTGTGAGAGGCAATAATGCACCACCAATCTGTGAGTCATTAGATCTGAGATCTCTACCAATGATGTTTATGTCAAGAGAGGGATTCAAACCACCACTCTTCAGTGGACAAATGCTCTACCAAGTACCAAATGAGGTACTGTTGTCCAGTAAGACCACATATACCTGGACGACTGAGGGATTACACAGATATAAGACCACATGGTAATATAAAAAGTACTATTATTTAGTATTGAAAATTCCATTCTACCATCTAAATAAATCCATCCATTAATTTTCTTTCGCTTATCCAGGGCCGGGTCGTGGGGGCTGGAGTCTAAGCAGGGACTCCCAGACTTCCCCCTCCCCAGACACATTCTCCAGCTCCCCCGGTGGGACCCCAAGCCATCTAACTAAATCATTATTTTAATTATTATAAATGTGGCATCGTAATAGGGATTGAGTATTGAGCCTATTCCTTAGTATCAAAATCAAATTTGAAATTTTAATATCATGGCAACACATACATTTAATACAAAATTAGTCCAATTTCTGCCTTTTACTAACAGAAGATTGGCTTTAGACCTCTATTAAAATGAACTAGGCATATCATCAATTACAGATTATTGAATAATTACCATTAATCACACAGCCCTAGATTCAATGCTCGATATTATCTTATTGTCCCATAGAACTGGCCATTAGTGTAAAAAGGCCATGAAACAACATTCTTCAGGTCAATAATACTGGTCTATAAAATGTTGTGATGTCATCTGAAACCCAGCAGTTGGATCTCAGGGAGTCAAGACTGATCAAATGAGTTTTTCAAAGTCCTATGTTTCACAAAGCTTTGGCAAACTTCACACAATCCCCAGATGCTGATTGTTAAAAATTCTGTAGCCCTTAGCTTATTCTGGGTGTGCTACTTTAGTTTGAGTCCATTGTTTATATGGGAGCACCCAATATGAGTTTCTAATACATCACATTGACAACCTGGACAGTGACTTTCCTTATACAAACCTGTGGGTGTACATCACACTGACATATTGTCGCCTTGTGTTAAATAAAGTGCATTTTTAAACCAGGACAGGATATTTTTCACAAACTCCGCCCTGAAGGGAAATCTTTACACGTGTGATAAACTGCAGGCTTCATATGAGCCCTGATAAATGTGTGGAGCTCCAGTTCTGTTCCAGCCTGTGCGTCCATATTGAAATGCATTGGGCTTATGTTTTCAGAGCTGATAGCATCATAATATTCATATGAGTTTATGATGAAGCGTGTGAGTGCAGCCTGGATATGGCAGTGTGAATGGGTCTTATAAAGCATTCAGACAGAGCCCAGGTCCACTGGAGCTGACACAGGGAGGCAGAGCTGCTGTGACGGATGGACAGAGCTAGTGTTATCAAAAAGGCTCTACGTACTGTATGTTTGTGGAGCTGACTTTGACTGACTGCTGTGTGTACTGTCAGCATCTACTCATGAAAGATTTTATGGTCTGAGAATCAGGAAGGGAGCTTTTAGCATGATATATAAATATATATTTTTTGCTTTATCATGACATCAACATTACACTGCTCTAAAAGTTGTGAAAATATCTTTGAATTCTTTGCGGTGAACATAGACTATATATATATAATATATATATATATATATATATACATATACACACACTATATATATATATATATATATATATATATATATATATATATATATATATATATATATATATATATATATATATATATGCAGTAAATAGACATGACCTACTCTGGGTAATGAGCGCAAGGACAAGATCACGGATACAAGTTTCCAAAATGGGCTTCTCCACAGGATGGCCGGGCGCACCCTTAGGGATAGAGTGAGGAGCTTGGTCACATGGGAGGATCTCAGGGTAGAGCTGCTGCTCCTTGTCATGTAAACTCCAAGCCCCTGATGCTCCGGTGTCAATGCCCCATTAGAGAAGAGGACCTCGTAAACAGAATAAATGATATCTTAATGAAACAAAATACAAGGTATGTTTTTGATAAGAGGACAGCTACATGAAATGGTTAAGAGCACAAAAAGGTCCATTTTGCATATATGTGTCCTTTAACCAAGCCATTGTGGAAAGCTGTTGACCAGAACAAAATTGGTACTTGTCAGACATCAGATTTGACATATTCTCTGTCAAAAGAACTGGAGCCCAGACTGAGAGGGAAGCACTTAGCTGTAAAAGTCTTATGAAACACCTCTGAGACAAACACCTCCAAAAACAGAAGACTCTATATACTCTCTCTATATATATGAGGACACATTCTGAGAGCACTTAGTACATTATACAGTGAAGGACAAGTCTGTTCTAAAGGCAGTGAGGCAGTGATGAAGACATGAACTAATCTAATGTGTTTCTTCCTCTGGCTCTTCACCTCCACCTCAGCTCCTGCTTCAGAAGACATGCTTATTCCTACTCGTATTATCTGTAAGTAGAGACATTCATTTACCCTAAAGATTCATCCTTGTTCAAAATGACATTTTGACCTTACACAGACATGAATTAAACTAATGCATAGGTTTCAAACTAATGACAAATTTGCGTTGTTGCCCTAGAAATCCACTGTTCAAAAGAATATAATATTAAATGTTATATCTTTTAAATGGTCCTCAATATGGTGCATGCACTTTCTCAAATTTGCACTTGGGGACTGAGTTAATGAGCACAGGGGCTGGGTTTAAATGTGGCAGCTGAAAGCATGGGGTCCATTCAGCATTCTGTTTCCATAGAAAACTAAAAAACAAAATAACTATCTGGCAATACTCTTTGTTCTCTAACTACAGAATAATTGCAGTGTTAACCTCACCCCATAAAGGTCACTGTAATTCCCTGTTACCACTGCTTCAGAGTGTCCATTTTCTGCTTCTAAACTCCTTCTAATGGGCCCTATCTCTTAGTACACACTCCCTCAGCTGAAATATAGAGCTGTAATTCCCTCAGAGTCAGATCTCTCTCCTCCAGCGTCTTCAAAGTGTTAGAGCCTCAGTCCAAACCAAGTGTAACTCTCATCAGTGCAGAGCCTTAGGTCTGACAACAGGAGGCCAGGCTGTCTGACCTCTGTAAATCACTCTGCACTCACTGAACTACAAAGGGAAAGGCTGCTAATACACACACACACACACACACACACACACACACACACACCACACACACACACACACACACACACACACACACACACACACACACACACACAACACACACACACACACACTTTTCCATGTGTAGTTTCTGAAGACATATTTGGAAAACTAGTGTAAATTTAAAATACCACCTAAATCCAGGTGCCCGCCGAATTTTGGCCGTCTGCCTGGATGGATTTATGATTGTGACTGATGTCAAGCCTGATATTTTAGACTTCTCTTGCTGTCTCTGTGGTCTGTCAGTGTGAAGTCTTTGTCACAGGTGAGCAAGAGTAAACACAAGCACTCCTCAGAAAAACAGCACAAGCCATTAAAAGGACCATCTCTTCTTCTCCCTTTTTCCTTTCATTTACTAACTGTAATAAATGCATATAGCACTAGCCTCAGCTAACTGGTACTGCTATAGTGACTTTACCACACAGAGCCTGTTATTCACTCTGTCTTTCCAATCCAAACTCAGCTCCAACAAAGGCTAATGGAACAGGCTTCATATGCAGCGAGCACCAGTACCACAGGCACAAACAGGCATCAGATGTTCACAACTGAAAATAAGGGCATGGATCTATATCACTTTTGAATCAACTTAAGTTAAATTGAAATAGTTATTATAATGATTATAAGTCAAGCAGTAAATAAAACAATACAATAAATATATGACCCCCTTGAACACACATGAACCCTATCCCAGAGCATGTGACCTCCCACACACACACATACAACCCCCCCTATCCCATGATTAAGTCATGTGATTGCTTCCCATACACTTTCAATTAAACAATATTCCCCATGTGACTACAATTATCTTGGTGCTTACGTACACTTACATACCCTTGGTAAATTAGCCACATGCTAACCAAACGGAGGACACATGCCCGGGGAGGACAGTGGGACAGGAACAGGACTTGGGCAGTGAGGGGTGACCTGGATGCCTTACCACACCCAGACCAAAACCAAGGTAAGACAAGCCCAGAAACAGCCCAGGTGAAGTGAGGAGGGAATAAATATAGAGGGTGCTGTAAAACCGATTTTAATTCAGTGATATGTTATGTTAGTGCTCAAAAATACCTTGAAACACATGCATTGTAACTGAGAGGCCTGTTCACCTGATGGCCTAATGTTCAAATGCCTGTCTCCATGGAGATAGATAAGAACTCTATAGAGATACGCAGGGAAGGAACCATGCACGAGAAAAGTTGCATAGTGCTCCTTTAACAACTGCCTTGTTGTTGTTGGATATTAACAGGGTTCCGAGGGATTAAATACCACCATAGGTTGTGTTTGATCATAATATTGCCTTATAAATTGTCTCTTTCAGTTTGTCTGGCTCTAAACAGCAGATCAGTGATGAGAGTGTTTGCTCTGGGCCCGGGGCTGCTCTGGAGCTGCTCTGGAGGCAGTGGTGTCATGGCGCTGGTCCAGTGCACAGCAGCTGGGGATGGCTCCAGGACATTTGACTCTGTCTACAGTCTGTCTGCCTGGAGCTGCTGTACAGGGCTAAACTGGAGCTCTGACAATCCACCGACAACATCAACAAATGGCTCTGCCCTGCTCCATGCAAGCCCCTGAGGTTCGCCCGTGGACTCTCGCCTATCACAGAATTCTTCTGTATGTCAGAAGTAACGTTAGCCTTTCAGTCAGTTTTGGGTTTTAAAGATCATCCAACAAGGCTACGTCACCCATGCTCCCTCACAAAACTTTTCCTTAAATATACAAAAGCATGATATAAAACAATACACTACAACTTCACAAACCTGACGCGATGTGCAGCAGTTTCCTTAGCAAAACACAGGCTGATTGTAATTTAATAGCGCTCTGAAGGGGCAATGACTCAGTGTGGAGAGGGCACTCAGAGCATTAGAAACAAAATTGAAACTTATTAAACATGGTAACCTCCTAGGACCTGGTGTCCACACATGTGGACAACACATTTTGGGTTGTCTAGGCCACAATACATTTTTTTTTCTCTACAAGGTCCTGGTCTCCACATGTGAGGACATTAAACTGTCACTTAAAGGTGACAGAAGAGTATAAGACATTGTATTTTCGATTCAAGATGGACTTTGTTAAAAGCATGTGTCTTCCTGCACCTGTTAGCAGCACTTCAAATGAGCCACATTGTTCCAAGAGCCACAATTGTTGTTTCTCATTTTGTTTTTATGCTCAGGAAATCATTGCTGTGTTCAGGCACTTAATAAAGAGTTTTTGCATTATTCAAATGTGATTTTATTTTGTTCTATGAAAATCATTATAAAGTAGAATGAATGTCCTTATCTGTGGACATCATTTGTCTCATAATGTAAAAAAATACTTCTTTGTTTTTACACTCGGGTCTTCTGAGGCTAATATGTTGTTTTCAGCAAATATAGCATTTTCAAAACAATAAAAGGAACATGGGGATCTCAAGATGTAATGTGTTATCAGCACAGACTAATGAGTGCGATGGTGTGTGAAGCTGAGCGCATCTTGTGACAAGTTCTACATGGCCTTGGCAAATGTGGGGTGGATTACATTACCACAGAATGCCAGAGTACTCACTGCTTAAATTGGCACCAATTATTTCAGTTCAAGAACCTGTTGCAATAGAGCAGTCATTTTCAAACCTTTCACACCAAGCACTACCTCAGAAAATATTTGGCTTTCTGAGTACCACCAGATTTAAACCAGGTCTATAATTAAGAATATATGGGTACATGAACTTAGAATATTCCAATTTTCCCAATTTGTTCCATGTATTTGAGCAAAATAAACAATTGCCACAGTTATTATAAAAAATAAAAATAAAAAATAAATTAAAATTGTATAAAAAGCTTTAGTAGTACACAGCGCAAAATAAGTGCACTGTACTATCTGTGTCTAATCATAACGCATTTAATTGTCCACTAATCAGGACATGCACAGTTGTTGTTAGCTTTACCATGACAGCAAAACTCCACTCTGGCCTCTAAAATTTGTCAAAAGCTCATGACTGTGACTGATTAGGATGCTCCAAATGCATAAGGTAAGTGATAAATAACTTTGGACATCTGCAAACTGTTTAAAATGAACTAGTTCTGTTTTTCATGTTTCATGTACACCATTAAACTTGGTTTAAACCAGATAGAACTCCACAACTGCTGTACTAGTTCTAAGCAAGGCCTAAGCCAAAGGGCGACAGCAGCTCTGTTGGTAGAGCGGGTCAGATCCACTCACAGGTTGGGGGTGTGATTACTCCCACAGCTAAATGTTGTCATTGTGCCCTTGGTCCAGACACTTAACCCACCTCACCCTCAGTGTCTGCGTACACTGGTGTTTGAATGTGAGTGTTTCCTTGAAGTAAAGCGCTTTGAGTGCCTTGAAGGTAGAAAAGAGATATATACATGTGGCCGTCAACAAAAGGAGGAAAAAAAGTGTGTGAATTTTGGCTCTTTCATGGGATCTGAATCTTTTGTGTCCGTTCCTTTCAAAGAGCTGCTCAAAAGACTGGCTCTTTTACTATATCAATATAATGGAAGCCAAAGTGAGAACTCATTTTATCTACAAACTAATTACAGAGAGAAATTACCAATGCTGAGATGTGTGTAAAACGGTTCAGTCTGAGAGTGTGTTTACTCTTTCAGATTATGCATAATCTAAATAACACGTTGCACTATAAAATTAGTAGTTTTAATTTTAACTGCTAGTACAATTTTTTTGCGCACATAGTTCATACATATGCACATACTTGCTCTGCTTCTGTGCTCTAGACTGTATAAAGTCTATATACAATCCATGATGCACTGATTCTTGTGTTGGTTCAGTGTTAATCTATTTTAAAATGTATAAAAATGAGAAAGAAAAAGATTTGGTTCTTTTAAAAACTGAGATCCGATTCTGACCGTTCACATTAAGGAACCATTCAGAAGAGCCGACTTATTCATGAATGTTACGAGGCAGGTGGATCAAACGGGTTACAAAAAGTCAAATAGTTTATTTTAAGCTCATTTTAATGTACTTTAAAATGTCCCAACCCCCCTCCCGTGGGCCAAAACATAGTAACAACAGAAAGGTGGACCTGATGAGCCAGCCAAAAGGATACAGGACCGACATACCTAATACCGAAAGCGTCCCCAAATAACCTTATAAAAAAACATGAAAAAGGACAGCCGATCCCATCAGGGGCAAAGGTGCTTCCAGGTATTATGTGGCCTACACCAAGTAACAGTCAGAGCTGTGGATTGCACATATAGCGTGTATGTGAAGGGTGAGGCGGTGCACAGTGAGCGCGACCAATAATGCCAGAAAGCACGCCCTAAAACAAGCATAATTATTAAAAAAAAACATGTAAGAAAATGGGGCAAAGGTGCTTCCAAGACGTAACACATCACCAGAATTTATATATTATCTGAAGGAGCTTGCATAAAACAGTTTAAGAGATCCTCCAATAGCTACTCTTGAATACACACATCACTTTGGCAGCCAATGCATTTTGCGGGCAGCCATGCTTTTTATAAGAAACATAGCAAAACTTCCATTAATTCACTTAACCTGTAACTTACGCAAAGTGATGATCTTAGTAAGAATTCCTCCCATTAGCGTGTCCCATCTTTGAGCTTATAAACCCTCATGACACTTCCTTTATGAAATAAGGACCAATTACCTTTTCTCCATCCTGCCCAGAAGCTCACCCAAGCACCTCTCTCCTCACATCTCGTTAAGCTAGTGCTAAATGACGATCCTCGCTAATAAATCCTTGAAATACTTTGAGCTAACGAACCCTTTGAGTCATCATGACAACATCAATTAAGGGCCAATTGGTTTCATTTCTGCGCTGGACAAAAAACCCCAAACATCGCTCATTAGAAGTCAAATGCCCTGCTGTTAGTCGTGTCGGTGCGGAGGAGTCCATGATTCTCACAGTGGTTGCCATTGAAGTGACCTTAGAGCTTAATGAACTGCCTCCATCACATTCATTAAACAGGAGCTAATGCCACTTACAATATGTAGGGGATTTGTCATTTTAACTGTAGAGTTAATTAGACCAGAATGAATGAGGGGTTTGGAGTAGTGTGGAGTTGTCGATGAAGAAATGGTAGAAATGGGTATAATTAATTTACAGTTAAAAAGGTGTTACACTTGGGGGTATAGAGTAGTCATTGTTAACATATATCGTATTTAGATTGCCATGAAACTGCTGTATTCACTGAAAACAACGTATTCAAATGTGTAGGCAGTTTTGATGCTTTTGGTTCCCCTTGCTCCCTACACTAAGGTCGTTTTCACACACGTTGGGGCGCTCTCTGGACTGACCCCAGTGCAGACTAGATTTACACGAGCCACATGAGAGACCATCAGCAGATCGCAGGACTTATTTCGTGAGTGGGATTCTGGGTTGAGCTTCGGACAGGATCACACTGGTAAACATAAGGAGGGTTCGAATAGGGCCTGGGAGAGGTCACAAGTATACTCAATTAGATATAATATGTGTTGTTTCTGTTTCCATGGAGACAAGCGGGCGATGCCATCAGGCGTTATAGGTCGTATCAGTAGAGGCAACCCGCTCACACTAAGAATGCGGCCACTTTCAGCATTAAAACACATGTATTTGAATATATGCAAGATAGATAATACTTCCACGCCTCCACCCTCACCCTACACACACACACATACCAGAAAAGCTAGTTAATGCCCGTTTAAACAAACCTGAACATATTTTAATTGTATTCAGCTATAATTATAATTTGAATTGAACACAGGTTGTGCTTTAATTGTCAGAATGAATCAGGTTGAACACGTCGTACCTCGTTTTTACCGTCTTAAAAATGTGAGAAACAAAACTAGTCCGTTTTAAACAAGTGGCCCAAAGTTATTCCTCACTTCCCTTATGCATTCAGAGCTTCCCAATTATTCACTGGGATGAGTTTATAAGCACTTTTCACAACTCTCAGAAACCAGTGGAGAGTTTTATCATGATGGTAAAGCTAACAATAACTATCATGCCAATGCACAGTTCCTGATTAAGAGATGCAGACAGTACACAGCAGACATATTTTGACTTTTAGAGCTACATATATCACATGCAGCTACAATATATCTGTACTGCGGCAAGACCAGTTTTGCTCAAATACGTGGAAAAAGAGTACAGGGTCTTTAAGGTGTATGGAATCGGAGCACTACTACTAGCACTACTAAAAGTTATCCAGGTAAGAGTAGAGGCTTTTCAGAGGAGGCAGTGGGTCACAGAGTTACCGTTAGCGAGAGGATTAGCGGTGATGCTATCAGCTGCTGAGGTCCGGGGGAACTTCAGGAAGCTTTAGTGAGATAAATGTGCAAAGGACTTATCGGAGACCTGTCAATCTAGAAAACAAAAATAACCAAAAAACAACACAGTAAAAAAGTATTGTTCCATCATCAAAAAGATGTTGCTGAGGGTGATGAGGCTGAGGGTTCTATCCCCACTGCCTTTGTGCCCACGGGCCTCTCCTCCTGCCTCTGTTACGCTCTTCCCATGATTTCAGATCATCTAGGAAAGTTCAGATCCTGTCCTGGGTTGGATTGTGAAAAGTATTGCAATTCAGATACTAATGGATAGTATAGCTAGTATCGAAATTAGATACTCAATTGAACAGGTATCAATACTCAAAAAGTCACATTAAGAGGACAAAAATGAACATTTCCTGAATAGCTTTAGAATGATCTTGAGCTGTAAGACACATAGACTAGTAAATGCCCATGGACCACTATGGAACCTACCTGGACGACTGAGGGATTACACAGACATTAGGCCACATGGTGATATAAAAGAAAGTATGACGAGTTAATGTTGAAATTTGAATTCTATTGTTTAAAACCCCTTACCATTCCGGGTCATTTTGGTGAAATTGCCTTTGTTCTGACCTCTCCAAATTAAAATGATTACTGTTATTGAACCATAAGTATTATTTACACAAGTTTGGGGTCTTTGTAAAGGTAACATCCTATAGTTTTACCCTCAGGTGTCAGAATCACTGTAAGTTTGTCTGGTAAGTATTTATACACTTTGGAACATACATAAAAAATATTTTTCTCATCCTCGCCTAAATTTTTTTGTAAAAATTAAGGTGAAGAAAGCTGCAGTAGGGAGCTGGGGACAAAAATACACCATATTTCAATTGAAAATATTGTTGACCTCTCACATTTCAGATTTGAGGTCAATCTATAAAAAAATTAGATTTTTACACTTATTTTATTATGACTAAATCCAGGCGTTTTATGGAGGGACTTTTGATGTATCCAAGTTTATCCAAACCTCTCCAAATGGAGACATTTGGAGAATGTTTGGAAAAACTGCAATAACTCTTGAATGCCTCAACCCACAGATATCAGTGAGGCTCTACTGAAACTTATACTTAGAGGAATCTGGATCTGCACCGAGCTGCTCTATTACTTATGTAAATTTATATAGCATATCAAAACACAATATAAAATACATATTTGTTTATGAAATATAGTCAAAACAAGTGGTAGGGGTCAAAATAAATATATATTTACAAACTCCACACACTGCAAACAATGAACAAACACACACTGTAAACAGCAGTGAAAAGCTCACTGTACATGATTATGACTTGTCCACAAAATGGTGAAAAAATGTCTTTGCCAAAATGCCACTGCTTTGTTTTGTGCAAAACCTGGTAACAGCCGATGAGCAAATCTGATAACGTCACCCACGTGCCTAAAGAAAAACACAAACACTTTAGTAACAAGAAAGTACAAAATTGAGAGGGGTGAAGTAATATTATATCATGTACATATTCATAATCATCACACAAAAACAGTTAAGGACGCACAATGATACAGAATGTACACATGGAGTGGAGCTGTGCCTCTACACTGTACTCTACTGTGTACAGTAAAACTACTGTACTCTACTGTGTACAGTAAAACTACTGTACTTTACTTGTGTACAGTAAAGCTAAACTATACATCGTCTTGTTCAGCTGCTCATTGGCTGTTAGTGTAAATATTATTCTGTGCACATCTTATATTTTTACTTACAATAATGTAAACTGCAGAATAAAACACCTTTCAATCAATAAACAAATGAAGTCTAAATCATACAGATAAACACAAATGTGCCTGAGCCCATGGTTCCAATGCCACTATGTGCACAGAAGTGATGCTAATGATTACACACGATATATTTTATCTACAATTATGTAAATAGCAGAATGAACCAGGCTTCCCGATCCAGAACAGTATCCAGTCCATCAAAAAATAAGCTCCTCCACTTCTGAGTCCACCGTGGAATCTGCCACGGACCGCTCCGGGTCCGAGATGCCTCTGGTATAACTTGTACAAACATCCACAGTGTCCTCGGTCGCGCACTGCCTTTGTTTTATCCGTTTCGTCGTGTTTAGAACGCAAAACTGTTGCAAAATCACAGTGCGTAACTGTGATTTTTATGCACTGTGATTTTTACGCACTGTGATTTTACGCACGCTTTACGCACGAAAGGCCGTGATGCATTTACTTTCGTTACGCACTGGGCCTGCTGCGTCTGTTTACAGAAAACCATGGCATGTCATACATCCTCGTGTTCAGCTGCTCATTGGCTGTAAGGAGAAAACATCACTAGACGTGTGTGATGTGACTGGTTGATTCTACACGGGGGAGAGTGAGGCTTACACTTTCAGTCACCTGTAGCACTGATTCGCTGTCTGGGGCTCCAGTGACCCTCAACCCTCCACCTTATTGGACAACCTTGGTGTCAATCAGAAGCTAGCATGTTTGTTTATCACTGAGAAACAAAGTTGGCGCTGTCTGAAGTGTGTTGTGCCTGAAATTGACAAAAGAAATGCAAAAAAAATGACGGAGCAGATTTCACTTTCCTGCTGCAGATTGGACATGGAGGATCTAAGTTATTTTGTGGACATAATTTCTTGACTGGATTATATTCTCTGGACGTCTACGGAAAGAATGAGACCAATTTTGTGGGAATATATTGATGTCTGACAGAACCAGAGCCTCAAAGGTAAGTGAAGTCCAAATCCGCATTTTTGGCTTTTCTGTAAAAACGGCTTTCCTGACAGCTCTGTGGTGACTTTAGGTGAAAATGGTTTGGATATTCGGAAAGATGAGATCCGTAGCTTTCATTTGATGTGTAGATTGTTTGTGTGGGTGACGCAGAAGTGAATGTACATTGCTGTAAAGTTGTAAAGAAAAGGCGACGGCCCGCGGGCGGACCGTGGGAACGGCAAGTGGTTTTAAATAAAGAGTGTTTTTATTATCATCATGTCATTGGAATTGGTATTGAGTATGGAGTCAGTTCCTTAGTATTGAAGTCAAGTTTGAAATTTTAGTATTGTATTAAATAAGCCCAGACTAGGAACATTAGGAAACCATTGATTATTTCGAACCCAAGCAGCTTTTGTGGACTTCATGTAGCTGTATAGGATTGTATTGGAAAATCCATCTTGAAATAGTGATTGATCCACAGAAAAGGCTCATTCAACAGCTCCTTATCAGAAGAGAGAGGTCAAGAGTCATGAGGAGAACAGTGAGCAGAGATTTCATGGAGCTGCAGGGGTGTGCTTGTTTTGATGATGCGGTCATGCCTCTGGGTGTATAACCTATCACGAAGCTGCCTCTGATGAAACTACCTTCACCACGATACTCAAAAGGAATCCAAATAGTTCTCTCTCTTTAAAGAAGATGCTTTTTCTGATATCTATTTCTATTCTAGCCAATATTGTTTCACATTTTGCTTATTATACATTGCAATAAGGGTTTCAAATAACTCCACATGGTTAAAGAGGGGGGATTTTATTTCCTGGGGGTATTAACTGCTAATTGCTATATGTAGATCACCGTGTTGCCTTTTATTATTTTGAAAATCTGCCGAAAACAACGGATTAACCTGTTATATATGTTTTGAGTCCATCCTTTTGCTGTCTGTGCCAAGTCACTTCCCCTTCCGATGGGGACTGCACATCGTATCAGTTTTGTGAAGTTGTTTGTACGATTTTCTATCACGCTTTTGTATATTTATGGAGAATTGTCATGTAGGAGCATGGATGACATAAGCTTGGGGGCAGAGCATTGGACAGAATCTACAGCTAACTATAAGGAATAAGGCCCAGGAGAGATTGCTAAATTACTGAAACATACATGAATGACATCTAAAACCTCTTCAGGGATGTTTTTGTACACTGAAGCTAAAAAAAGAAAGAAAGAAATTGATCTTGCATAATACCCCCTATTGAAAAGATTGATTTGGGTTTCTAGGTTCTATAGGTTTTTCAAATGTTGCTGCACAGATAGTACAGATGCAGCAGGTAATTTGTCTCAACACTACAGTTTATTTTGATACATAAGAAAACAATTAGTAAAATTATCTTATATTATAACCAAGAATAGATGGACCTACTTAGCTTTTGGTGCTGGTTATAAACAAAAGGTCACTGAGCAAGTTCTTTGAAATTCCCGTCATGGAGGGTGACTTATTGACTATGTAATAACTTTATGTCTTATGTTCTATTCTGTATGTGAAATGGAAATGACAAGGGCAGAACATATGTACAATCAAAGTGCAATATGGAAGCACAAGAGTGTCCTCCCCATAGTCATTTTCCTCCATCAGAGGGAGACGAGCCTCCTGGCCTCTGTGAAAATCCGGTGTGTGATTGGAGCTTAGAGTGGCCCATAGCTGTCCCTCTGCCTGCACTCGGGAGGAGAAATGGAAAGTGAAGAGGCCACAGAATAAATACGACACAAAGCACAGTGTTCAAAGAAAGGGCGGAATTCAAAATTAAGCAGAACATTTTTCTACAAAAAGGAAAGTTTACTTGGTATAGTTAAATTCAGTTTTTGTCCATTTATGTTCTTTTAATGTGCTGTACATCATTTTGAACCATTAGTGATGAACATGTTTCTGTTTTAACTGTCAGTTCAACACAGACCATGTGATATATGAATTAACATGTATTTATTGAAGGAGATGATGGAGACTGATGTTCCACTGTGTGCTTGAACAACGCAGAGGATGGCTAGGGCAGGGAGACAGAGGGTGGGGTAGATAGCCGATAACACTTTTTATTTATGTATTTATGTATTTTTATTTTTTTTGTCACGCTGTGACAACATTTTATAAAGACGAGTGGGTCTGGAACTGTATCCTGTCTCCCCAATTTCAGAAGGCATGATTGACAGAGAGATTAAGTAATCAGAGAGACATGGCTTATTTGTGTCAAAACAAATATAGTGGAATCCATGTAAAAAAGGAAAGAAAAATAAGGCAGAAGGACTAAGAAACATGGATTTCTGTAGAATCAATAAGCGAATCAGCAAACAGTTACTTATCTCAGGTAAAAGAAGTTATAGGTTTAGTTCTGACTGATACCAGAATTTCTGAGAGGACATGTATTCCACATTTGTGAGAAAAAAACTACAAATTAACAGTTGGGGTTGTTGGGGTCCTTTGCAGGCCTAATAGTGAAAGTGCTTGGAACTGATATCACGTATATTTGTCTGAATGGGTGTTGCAGAGCTGCTATTTGACATGTGTGTCTGACGAGGAAATTTGGATCAATTTATATTTGTCTGAATGGGTGTTGCTTTGCTGCATTTGAGCCTGATCTTTGTGTGTCTGACGAGCGAAATTGGGATCTGTCTGCGCAGGTGAAACAATGGGTCTGTTTGCGCAGTTGAGCCTGGGTCTGTTTGTGCAGGTGAGCCTGGGTCTGTCTGTGTCTGTATCTCTTTCTCGTATCGTGTTGTCATCAGCGTGCAGTCCTCACTGTATACGCAGGTGAAAGAAAAGCCCACCGTGCATAGCACCAGAGAAGTGAGCACATGTGTCCATATTCATGGGGCTCTGTCGCTTGAAGTGTATTGTCATAATACTAAGCTTGGTGATCAGATGATGGTGCGTGTTTGCAGTGAATGATGTGGTGTGAAAATGACCTAAAGTGTCTGTTGGGATTTCTTGGTATTTTGTGATGGTAAACTCGCTTTGCAGTATAAATTCTGTAAAATGTACATATAAATTCATGCATTTAAAGAATCTGGTTTGTGAGAAAAGCTTTTATTGGTGCAGTATAACTGTGGAGCTGCTTGAGAAAGGGAGAAATGAGGTAAAGGGCTTAAAAGTTTCAAATGACTCAATAATAAAAAAAATCCCAAAACAAGTTAAATCTGTTGCAAAGTGGTGCTGATTGAAACATCCTTTACATCTCAGTGCTCTCAGAATCACATTATTTGAAGTGCTTTTTCAGCTTTCAGTTTGTAGGCTCAGAGGCTCAGCAGGGACAGCTCTCCATCAGACTGTATAGATTTTCTGTAAGTACATCTCCAACCCACAGGAGAGACTAAATTGGCCAAGTGTTTGAGTGGAAAGGGCTGTTCTGTCTGCCATAGATGTGTCTTCAAAATGTCAGGAGAGAGTGAGACGAGATGTTGCTTGATTGGTGTCTACACACTTTCAGTATAGGGCAATGTATGGAACTTCAAATGCCATTTTGTGAGTAATGCATTTGAAAGAAGCACGAGGCTCAAGCAAAGACAATTTTCTCACCCACCCCCCATATTAGTGAGCCTCAGCACAGAGTGAGTGACTGGTGGATTTACCCAAATGTAATGAAGTGTGAACTTTCAGAGCAAACAGATGATTAAAGAACAAATATTATAGTTAAAATCTCAAAAACGTTTGTTTTGCATTTTACATTTTTGTTCCCTTTAAAAATATACATCGATTTGTGCTTTTGCTTCATTCACGCTTGCTTCATTAATCCATTGATCCAAAGTCGTCTTCTCTGAGCATGGTGTTCACATTTTGACCAGATTGTGAAGTCATAGGTAAAACCCAGACATCTCTTAAGCAATTTTAAACCCATAAACCATTACCAGACTCTTTCTGCAGTCAAATCCTGTTCACAATGGATTCATGGCTCTATTAGCATACTGCTAATACACAGCTGTTAGGACTTCATTTGTTTACTTTCCCATTGTTCATCCCCATTGCTGACAGCAGAGGGCGCTCCAACGCCTAAATACCTCACTGGAGATGGAGGTGAAGTTTATAAAGTATATTTTTGAAATGTAGCCAATATTAAGTTAGAAAATGTGCAATACTTATTCCAAGGTGACCAAAAGTATGTTTTTTTTTTAGCCTTGTGATACCATCTAGTATTAAGAAAATTCTTCTGTAAAACACCTTCAGGCCTTTTAGCTTACAAAAAAGCAGCTAGTTCCAAAGTTGTATAGTTGTGTCAATTTGAATGCTGAAATATTCAAAACAAATCAGTGTGTAAGGACTTTAAAAACATGGAGGAGCTTCAGTAAAAATAACTTTGTGACATAACTCTGCAGTGTGATTTCAGCTTTTGAGAGGAGGTGGGATTAAAATGCAGGATCACTGAAATGTTGGTGCATGAAACAAAATATAACTCCAGGATCTTTTTTTTTTTTTTTTTTTTAATTCATTAAAAGTTAATAAAAGTCATGATATAAAACCATATTTTCAGTTAAACAAAATAAGCAAATTAAACTGGTCCATCTGAATGCTTTTCAGGCTTTAAAATCGGATTCCTTGTAGTTGTACTTATGTGCCAAATGCATGAGACGAGAGCCAAATCTTCAACTACTCCTGGGACAGACTATAATCTATTATTGCCAATATAAATCTAAAAGTAAAGTAATATGGTGTCTAGAGAGCTAGTGTTGAGCGGGCCAGATGAATAAAAGAAAAATATAATAAAAATGCCATATATCTTCTTTTTTTTTTTTTTTTTGTCTTAAAGCTGCTGTACCTGATTTTTACTTTACCTGTCTTAAAAACATGAAAAACAGAACTAGTTCATTTTAAATGGTTTGCAGTGGTCCAAAGGTATTCGTAACTTACCTTATGCATTCTGAACGTAGTCACTGTGATGTGTCGTGACAAGAGAGGAGTTTTTACGTGACTTTATAGGTAACAACAACTGATTATTGGTCATATAAATGCATAATAAAAACGCAAAATAAAATGCATTTAATTACAATTTACAGTATTTTACTTCAATAGTTGCTTATCCTATATATCTGTACTGAGGCAATTTTTCTCAAATACACTGGGTACAGGGTCTTTAAAAACAAATGCCCAGAATGACTGATGAAAAAAAGTTAAAAAAAAAAAAATATTATATATATATTAAATAATGTTTCAAATAAGAAGAACTCCCCATCACTAGTGCTGCGACGCATGAGCATGTCAGATTGTGCTGGCTGGCAGTTTTATCTCCATCTGTCGTCTCGGTGGAGTCAGTTCAGAAAGTTCAAGTACAACTGGAAATAGAGTGACGACCAGATGGAAAATGCAACATCTCAACAATCTGTGAACATTCATATAGGACCTAACCGCTCTCAAGGGACAGTCCAACGAGGTTCATCTGGTCTCCGTTAATTTATTTTAATAGATTCTTTTTCCAGATCAAGATTTAGTTTGTTTCATAACTGACGATTGCTTAAAAAGAGAACCACATTATGGACTCCACCACCCCTACACCCAACCACGGCCACTTAATAAACCACTAACCCACATCCAATGGGTCATAGGGGCAGAGGACAACAAACATCGTCCCTGGATGAAGGGGGCAATTGAAATACGGGAAACAAGGGACTATAAACCGGGATGATGGGGCTTTTTTGCTCTCACACACCTTGGATACTATAGACTGCAGATAGCGCTGTTGTCCTGCCTCCACCGGTAGGAAGATAGAGCCAAAACGTGATTTAATAAGCTGACCGGACACGTCACAGCAACATCATGTGACCACTCTGAAGTGAGCGGTCGAAATTGTCAGGTATGAAAACAAACTAAACCTTGGTTGGGAGAAAGAATCTATTAAAATAAACTCTCTTGAGATACTGTAGGGTTTATAGTCTTTAGCATTTCAACCCAGGATGTATATAGTCTGTAATAATAATACATTGCCATCCAATTAGTTGTCAAAGTGTTGGCAATATTCTTCAAAAGCTACGAAAGCTAACCAGAAACAACATGGCATCCAAATGAAAGGAATTTGTGCCAAGGACTTCTGAAATTAAAAGTGCCAAACAAGGTGTTGAACCTGGTATTTTAATTTCGCTAAATTAATTATGGACGCGATATGGGATCTGTATTCACTGAATGTCTTTTGTGACTCGTAAGAAAAGAAATGGGTTTAAATAAAAGTGATTTTCAAGTCGCCGAAAAAATTCATTCCTGCCAATGTTCTCATTACAGCACTATCCAAAAACAGAGTTACAAATCGTTTCAGGAAATTAAATAGATAAAAACATATAACTTTGACCACAAAACAGTAGTGTTGCAACCAATACTTTTGTTTGTGCCAACAGATGATGGATAAGACTGAATATTTCATTATCACTCTGTATTCTTCTCTTAGGATGTGTTTTGTCTAAAAAGTTGGCGAAAAAGCAGAAAACAGCCAGCAGCTCCACGCAGCAAAGGGAGATGGGTCCTGTGAGCACAGCCAAACGAAAGCACCGCAAGTCAGTACACTGCACTCCTCTAGATAACATCCAGATCCATCAAACATTGTTTTTTTTAATTATTTCTTTTAAGCAGACAAGAGAGTTAGGTTATTATACACTATAAGATTAATTCCCACAATAAAACAAGTTCCAAAACTCTTGTACAGCTCCTGCATCTAGCAACGTATAGCCCAATAACACTGCAGCACTGTGTTTTGGTTGGAAGCCAAGACAGTAGATAGCGTGTACAACTGACCCCAAACTTGCATGATAACTGTGTGGTGAAAGCATTAGTGCAGGACACTAGTGCAGCGTGGCCAGTCAGACCACAGGCCAGCTCCGCTTTAGCTTGTTCCTTAGTCCCTCTGGAGTAACTCTGGCTCTCAGCGGCCAAGCTCCCAAAAGGCCAGGCTGAGAAAAATGCCCTCTGTCTAATTATCCCAGACACACTGAGAGTACAGGGGAAGAACTGCACTGACCAGTAGTGTATATGAAACACTGGACCATCACCGGGCAGAGAGAGGCAAAGAACTGGGACAGAAATAGTACAGTTTGTGTTGGAGGATGTGAACCCTGCTGTGTTGCTGGTTGAGAATAATAAATTTAAATAATAATAATAAACATCTACAGTTTGGAAAAAAAAAAACACACATTATTTCAGTCGTCTCTTTCAGAATGTTAAAAGGCCATTCTGCATACTCAAGGTGTGACCATACGACCTTGAAAATTTCTTTGATCCTTGAACCCTATTCTATTCATATATCTGTCCCTCTCTTTCCCTCTTTTAGACTGATGCCATCTGACTGGAATACCATCAAAAAGCTTATGAAACTCACTCTTGTTTATGGCCCACCACCACTTGCGACATCCTGAGACCTAAAATGTATTCTGAAGTAGGTCTGAAGAAGATTGAGGGAGACCTGTTCTACCAGGTCTTCCCTAATGCCCCCACAGACAAATCAACCTTATGCAAGATGAACAAGATAAAAGTAGCATCTAACCAAAAACCAGAACCTCCCATTTTCAAGAAACAACCTGTGAACTCCACCACCCCTCCACCCAACCACGGCCACTTGATAAACCACTAACCCACCTCCAATGGGTCCTGTAATTTCTCTCAGTCTCATTACTGTACTGAATAGTTTCATTTATCGGTTTATTTTAACAGAGACCAAGTGTAAACACATTCATCTCATAAAAGAAGAGCTGATGCCACATACTAATGACAAAGTGTGCAGGTTAAACAAACTCACTCACAGTCAATGTGTCCTTTAGTCTCTTGAGTTTCAGTCACAGCTCTGCTTCAGTTCTAATGAGAGACTGAAAAATGCTGACACGAGGAGGGACCAATAATATTGTGCAGGACGAACCCTCACAGAGAAATAACCTTTGTGATATTGCATCTACACGCTGTCCCAGGACACTGCTGCCACAAGCACATTAGAAATGCAGGGGGACTCCTCACTGGGTTAAAGGTAGATCCTTTTATTATTGCACAGAAAATCTCAATAAACCTACCTGAATAGCAGATGAAACCATGGCCTTCTCTGTTTGTCAGCTTTTGTTAGTTTAACCCTTTCCGATAACAGTCCCACATACAGTATATTGACTGTATTGTGAATATGTCATTTTTAAGTGCTCACTTATTGGGCCAAAAGCACTTTTACTCTGGTCCTTTCAATGGAGCATTAGTGTTATTGGATTGTACCTTCAGTTGAATATGGACTATGGATTTGTCTGTGGACACTCTCATTGTTAACTGGTCTCTTATGAGGCCGTGTGAGGTTTGCAGATAGATTTATTGACCACACTGCTTTTGTCCCCCGTTTTAACAAAAATATGTTTACATTATATCCACACAAAATGGTTGTGGATTTTTCTGAAGCAGTTCTTTCATTGATTTTGTGGAGTCTGTGTGAAGGTCTGAAGGCATCTGGATAGTTTGCTGATTTTGTATTTATTTATTTGGAAAAGGGACAGTACATATTCATGAACATCATATCATATATAAATATGTCAGATTTTAGCACCAGGCGAGTTTCCATCCGTTTCTATGTCCCTGGACAGGCTGATACTAACATCAAAATCAAATTTAACACAAAAAACAAAAATATTATCACAAACACTGGGATCACAGACAACAAGAACCTCACATTGATGAGATAAGATATTTTGCTGATTTTAAGCTGAATAAAACATCATGCATAAAACATGATGCTTTTATGAAGCAGACATTTTCTAAAACAGATTTTTTACAGTTTTTTCATGGTTTACAGTTGGTTTAGTCAGACTTTAGGTCAATTTTACTGCACCCTCTTTTTGACTGGATTTAAATTGAGTGTCCTGGGGCCTCATTTACAAATCCTCCGTCTGCACTAAATGAGGTCTGAAATGAGGTTATGCAGCTTGTCACGTCAGAGGGGGTATTTATTAAAAAAAAAAAAATAAAAAACCTGATGTGAAAACTCAAGAGTTAATGCGGAGGTGAGCAATGTTCCACAAGAGACCAGCCTCACATCTTCTTAAGGTATTGAGGATGTGTCTGTTCTGGATCCCAATCAACAAATATGAATGAATCATGCTAAATACAACTTCATGAGTATAATCAGGAAGGGAAACAATTTGCTCTAAAAAAAAAAAAAAAAAAATGCTCTAAAAAGTCAATTCTGCATAACATCATTTGCACCATGAAGAGTTACAAAGAACTACAAAAACAGTTACTATTGAAAAAGACATCAAGAAATGGAAATCCTCACCATTTATCTAATTTTGCGGCAATACATCAGTGCAGCTTATTGAACGATTAAATTAAATGTAGTGTTGACTTTAAAGGTAGACTGTGTAACTTTTGTGCTCTTTATTTTTATTGAGGGCTTTACTTGTTTTCCATTTTTCATATATGTCATTAATTCCCCGTACAGATACTTTGTAAAAGCAGCTGTGAATGTATCTGAATGTAACTCTAAAGCATTCGTATCCGCTTTAATCCTGGTGTGCTGTTTGCATGCTAGTCGTTGTTATCGGTGGCGTGACAGCGAAAGTCCGTTTTGTTCCCTGAAAGTTGTGAAAAGCACTTAATCCTCACTTTTCCTAACGCATTACGAACATCCTAACACATCCACAGCAGCGAGTTTGTAAGTTTTGGACTTTTTGCAAACATTTTAAAGACAGTAAATCAGGCACAGCTATCGTAATGGCCCTTGTTAGGGTTCCAATTATACCTTGTTAAAGTTCACAGGAAAATTACCCGTGCATTATAGAAGTCTTCTCCCACAGACTCGGTAAACAAAGCACTTCACTCCACAGACAGTTCAGGTCAAAACGAGCCCTCTTTAGCTTCAGATTATTTCATAGTAACAGCACCTCCAGGCACACAACACTGCCACGTAGTCACGGCTGAGTATTTCATTTTCATATTAAAGTCAAGCCTCATTGTCCCAGCTTTATATTACCTTGACAGTTGGCCTCCAGCGAAGAATGCATTTTCAAAGCAATAGAAGCATTTTGAAATATGGTCCTTGGCGTTCGAATGCGTGATGAGTTGAAGGAATCGTTCATAGTGCGGCTTTCTCTTAACTATTTTTAGAGGTTTTTTTTTTAAAGTAGGAGTATTAAGTCGTTTTGATACACTGAATGAAGTTGATTTGTATTTATTTTTTATTTTCTTTTGCTATTTTATGCACTGTACCCATTTTTTTACCGATGGATTTGAGCAGAATTTGTTTTGCCCCAGTTCCGATATATTGTATAAGCAGCTCTTTGAGATCAAAATCTCTGCTGTCTACTGTCGCCATCAAATTCTAACTGTCCGATAATCAGGAAGTGCACAATAGCATGCTAGTTGGCTGTACTGTGACGGAAAATCTCTGCTCTGGTCTCGTAGAGTTGTGAAAAGTGCTTATAAACTGTAGTAGTGAGCAATTTGGATGCTCGGAATGCTGTTGAAAATTGTTTCAAATGAGCTAGTTCTGTTTTTTTCAGTTAGATTCACCATCTGCTTGACTCCATGGAGTAGAATGTAGAATTAGTATGTTCCACACTATGGCATTAAACTTATAGAATTAAACTTCCTCAAATAACCTAAAACATGCACAATGAGTAAAATGCTCCAGCTCCTGGTAGTTCTAATCTGGAGATGGGCTCCTCCCGAGATGCTCCTGACAACGCAGAGAGGGTGATGAGGAGAGACGGAGGGAGAGGAGGAGAGACGGAGGGAGAGGGAGAGAGAGAGAGACAGAGGGAGACGGGGAGGAGAGAGACAGGGGAGAGGAGGGAGACAAGGGAGAGCAGGGGAGAGGAGGAGGGACAGCTGAGGAGGAGAGAGGCAGAGGGAGAGGAGAGAAGGAAGAGAAACAAAGGAAGAGGAGGAGGCAGAGGGAGAGGAGAGAAGGAGAAACAAAGGAAGAGGAGAGGCAGAGGGAGAGACAGAAGGGGAGGAGATGAGGAGAGACAAAGGGAGAGGAGACAAGGAGAGACAGAGGGAGAGAAGAGGAGGAGAGTCAGAGGGAAAGGAGGAGAGACAGAGGGAGATGAGGAGAGACAGAGGGAGATAGACAGGAGAGAAGGAGAGACAGAGGGAGAGGAGAGGAGGAGAAACAGAGGGAGAGGAGGGGAGACAGAGGGAGATGGACAGGAGAGAAGGAGAGGGAGAGGGAGAGGAGGAGAAACAGAGGGAGAGGAGGGGAGACAGAGGGAGATGAGGAGAGACAGAGGGAGATGGACAGGAGAGAAGGAGCGAACAGAGGGAGAGGGGAGAAGGAGCGACAGGGAAAACTGAAAGCAGCACTCAGTAAGCCTTGTGCATGTGCAGAGCATTGAGAGTGTGTTGGGCCAGTTCATGGCTTCATGCACAAACCAATGAAGTCTGTGGAAGCCTTTTTTAATGGAACTGGAAATAAACGGCACTGGTAGCATTATTACTGTTATATCGTGGAATTATTTTATATGGGACAAAGGGGGCGCTCCAGAAAAGGTTTGAGAAGCACTGCCCCAGCAGCCTGAAATGCAAAAGACAAACCTTCTTACCAGGGCAACACAGTGTAACTTTCTTTAAACTTTAGACACAAGAAAATGCTTGATTAACATCTGTTCATATCTTGTCTTTACTTTTTTTTCCCCCATAGCAGAGTCCAAATACTATTTTTTTTAAAAACACCCGTCCTATCTATATCCTCATCTCCTACAGCTGTTTGTTCCACTACACGCTACAATGTGCCGCAATATCAGAGCCATATTTCATCTCAAGTGAAAAAAACAACAGCGAAAGAATCAACTTGACCTTGTAGAATAGCAAAAAGACCACATGCTTGACCTTCACAGATGTACTTTGAGCTGTCTTGAACTTGTTTCCCAGCTGTTCGAGACACTTTGTTGACACGTGGGCTTTGAACATACGGTTGGTTTACCTAATGGCAGGTTTTGCATTTGCTGGAGCGACTTTTTTAATGTTTCATAACTGTAGAAATGCTGTGGTGACGTACTATTCCAACTTTGCTCCATTATAGGTAGCAAAGTTTGAGCAGAAAAATGTATTAGCTGTAGCACTTTTTTGTGTAAACTCTTAACTCCATACACCTTCACTAAAATCATCTGGATAATTTCAGCCCATCTCTATTGAACAAAAGATAAAATGTAGCTGTTAATTTGAAAACAACCACTACATGACATCACAAGGTGGAACAGAGCATTTTGACTATGAATCAAAACACAGCTCTGGGTATTTTTTGAGAAGATAACAGCATTATAATTTTGCATAATACAGGAAAAAAAAAAATAAAAATAAATAAATAAAAAAAAGTTGGTACCAAAAACTTTGGAAAAAGAAAAAAATCTAAAAAAAAAAAAATCTAATTGCAATATTGCAATTAGATTTGCAGTTTATGTTTACAATGTGCACTCTGAACAGTCTTACTGTTCAGAGTTTGTAAACAGCTGTAGGAGCTTTAAGATCTGAGAAACTAAAATATGTTCTGAACTAGTAATTGTGATTGCAATCATATACATGTCATGTTTGTTGAGCTGTAAACTACAGGTATAACCACAAACGATTAGTGTAAAAAGATATCATATATATATTTATAGAGGATCTGTAGAAGATTCTGTAGAAGACTACTACTACTGACTCTGTACTACTACTGTAATTTCCTAACGAGCCACTAAAGCATTAAGACAGCAGCAGTACATCCAGAACGCTGCTGCTCAGGTCCTGACTAGAACCAGGAAGTACGAGCACATAAGTCCTGTGCTCAAGTCTCTGCACTGGCTTCTCGTTGCTTAAAGAATAGACTTTAAAGCAGCTCTGCTTGTGAACAAGGGCCTAGGGCCTAGCACCAAACTATGAACCATCTCACACTCTGAGGACTTCAGGGACGGCCTCCTGCTGGTCCCAGAGTCAGGACTAAACATGGAGACTCAACGTTTTGCTGAAGATGTGAGACAGACCTCTACTTTCACAATGTTTAAATCCACGCTCAAAATGGCTCTGTTTAGCTGTGCATATGACGGAAAGGTTTTTATTCTGCACTCTTCTCTCCTAATATTAATTTTATGATGATTATTTATGTTTTGATTTGTTGTATTGTAATCTTAATGTCTTGAATAACTTTGTGTATGAATTGTGCTATACAAATAATCTCGTCTTGCTTATTCTGTCTATCTAAATAACTGCAGCCCAATGAACCCAAAATCCATGCACTATCGTAGGTCACGATCTGGAGAGGTGCTGCACTGTCAAGCTACACAGTGGCCTTGGTTTAAAGACAAAAAAGTCAAAGCGTATAAATGTGAAAAACTGCATTTGCTTCTTTATTGCTGAGTGTCACTAAATAAAGCCGCGTGAGGAGGAGGTCAGACTGAAGGCTCCGAGCCAAAACATGAAGGACTGAGCACACACAGACTGCACAGCTCAGCTCACACCAGGCTCCATAAATCTCTACATTAGCATGGAGACGTCTTCATCAGTGTCAGACTAGACCTAGGGATCAGGCTGACAGCACATCTGACCTTTGATGGCCTGCTCACCTGATCAGTACGTGGAGTATCGTTTGAGAGTTGAATGATCGCATTTAGCAAACTGCAATCTGTATTCATAAATGACCTGCTATTTATACTATACATATGCTGTGTTTTAAATAATAATATTCAGAGCTGCCTGTGTAATCCCTCCATCGTCCAGGTCTGATCCGTAGTGAAAACTTAGCTTAGCCAAAGAAGAAAAAAAAATGTTTGAGAGGGGAGTTAAAGAAGCATTTTTTATTTATTTTTTATTAGAAAAGACAATCCTTCCTTGAACAGGAATGAGGGGCTCAGACATAATATTTTTCCCATCTAAAACTCCATCTTCAGACCCAAAGCAAACAAAGAAAACAATAGAGCTAGCCAGGATGCTAATAGGTGTGAAAGTGCCCATCAGGAGCTAAATGACTTGTCACTTACTACATAAAGTCATTCTGTGGCCCTATATTTAATTTTTTTTTATACTGTGTTATGTTAAATGTAAGTCTATTTTCTAAACTCCCCACTGTGGGACAAATAACGGTTCTCTTATTTTATCTTAGTCTGCATCTTACGAAGTATAAAACCTGCTAGCCCTAGTTTACATCTCAGGACACTTTTACTTGAGATCACCTTATGCTGAAACTGATTATGTCTGTTTTATCCAACATGGTAAATTTCCACAAAGTTTTTGGCCTAATTTGCATATTCATTTGGTTCCAGGAGCAAAAATGTTTTTAGCACACCCAATGCATTCAGCACACACTCCCATGCTTAGTAAATATACCACCAAGACGCCAAGATGTACCTTTGACTACACTGACCTCTCTGTCTGTATTGATTCATCCCAATACATGACATATAGCTTTGAGTCTACAACTATTCCCATACTTCAGTAGGTCGGCACTTTGGGGAATGAGAGACACATTCTCCCCCCCCCCCCTCTCTTTCTGTCTCTCTTTGTTGGGCTTTGTCTTTTTCTCTCTCTTCCCCCTCCTCATTCCTACATAACTCCTCGGAGCAGTTCCTCACACCCTGATCATTCCATGTGCTCTGGACCGTGAGCCCATGTTCTGTGAAAATCCTAAACCCCTTTGTGTTTTTCATTTTCCCTCTCATCACTCTCTCATTCCATTTGTCTGTGGATGAAACATGAATTGTCGAAAAAGAAGCTTTAAGTGTGCTTCTGTCCAAATAAATCTTCATCTGCTTCCCGTCCTCACATAAAGGAATAGTTCTCATTTGAACTCTATTTGCATGTGTATTGAATTTTGTCCCTGGGAGACGCCGTACGTTATATTTTCATTTGCGGCTGTCATGGGGGTTATGGCTGATGATATTTTTCAGAACAAAGGAAGATTTATCATTTGAGTTGTGAGAGGAGAGAAACGGGACCTGCAACCACCACCAAACAGGCAGATTTTAAGATTCCCATTCGTTTTCCACCAAAGGTTTGAAAGAAATGTAATATTAAAGTGGGACAAAACATCCAGACTCTTCCCACAACCACATTTTAAATAGAGCTGATGAGCTGGGCAGTACTGGAGGACTAAAAAAGAGTGAAGAGAAGAAAAAAAAAAAAGAGTGAAGAGAAGGAAAGATTGAGAGAGAAGGAGGGGCGGGTTTTGAGGGTATGAGGAACAATGTGATTGGTCGAAAACAGGGGTGTTAAACTCAAATTCACAATGAGCCAAAATCAAAAATTGAGACAAATTCACGGGCCAAACTCAATATTTATAGAAAATTTGACTGCACCTGATATGTAATGTTTAACCTTTTCATATGAACTTTAGTTTTGCTTAAACACAAAATCTGGAGCAACTCAAGCTTGAAATTACAAACATATGAGAAATTAATTTGAAATAAAAGATACATCAGTAGTATTAATTTATTTAAATAAATTCAATGATTATATATATATATTATATATATATATATATATATATATATATATATATATACATATATATATATATATAAATATAAATATATATATATATATATATATATATATATATATATAATATATATATATAAATATAATATATATATATAATATATATATATATATATATATATATATATATATATATATATATATATATATATATATATAATATATCTGAGGCCTTTCAAGCTGCTTTTTTTATAGTTTAGTTTTTTTTCTTTTTCACAAGCCAAAAAAAAACCCAAAAAACTATAATAAAACTAATTTCATCGCCACTAAAAATTCGACTTTCAAACTTAACAGTCCGTGCCTTGGAGTAGAAAAAGTGAATAGAGAGAAAACATATATTCAAGATCAATTCGCTACACTCTGATTTACTCTGTGTATTAGTCTTGCCTGCAGCAAAAGCAATGCAAAATCGTAGTAGTAGTATTAGTGGTGCATGCTCTATACACTGGCGGCCCAGCTCAAATGCACATTTGATATAATCTCACGTGCCAAATAGAATTACTCTCCAGATTTGGCCTCTGGGCCTGAGTTTGACATATGTGGTCTAACAGGTATCCACACTCCAAACTCCGCCCATTAGGGGAATTTGTGATAAGAAAACCTGTAATCATCTGGGCAGCCTTTTGTGATGTCACCAACTACCTGAAGTCGCAAAGGCCATTGAAAGCAGGGCACATAGCATTTATGTGCAGCAATATGAATCAATTTTTCTCAAGAATTTTATGTATTAATTTTTGTTTTCTCAAAGCTGAAGCTTGAACTCAAAAACTTTAGTCAGGAAGATGGTAAAAATAACCCCTCAAATCATATGAAATTTACTTTTTACTTTTCAGTCCACTTCAAATATATAGTGGAGTAGAAAGTATTGATACCTGCTCTCAAATGTAGTAAAGTAAAAGTAAAAACTGTAAAAATCGACTCACGTAAAGCACAGATACATGAAAATTCAAGTGCAGTACTTTGCTGCTTGTACTTCATTACCTTCTGTCACTAATAGTTACAGCCTGATCAGGTTCTGGAAGTAAATTTTCCATTCATTTTTCCCATAGACTTTTCACATATTAAGAGTTCAAAGGCGTCATGGAGGCTAATTAGCTAGCTACGTGCTAACTAATATCCATAATGTGGTTGTTTATGTCCAAAAAGGCTGTTTAAAATGCAAGATTCTGCAAAATGTTTTAATAACTTTGTGGTTTACAAAGATTCAGAAACACATTAAATTAAATTATACAGTAGGTCTTGTGGCCATTAGTTACCATGTTGCTGATTACCCCCAAGCCAACTTTCAAACTTTTAATCACCGCTGAATGTCTCTCCCTCTTCTTCACCCCTGTTTTGTGAACAAAGGGAAACAATTAGGTAGGTGCCAAAATGAAAGAAAACAGCATGGGTGTAGGCCTGAAAGTTTTAGACAACATGATGTCACAGTCTTCTGCATGCTCTGCCCATGTGTTCCTATATAGGTTTGTTTCCTGTACACCAACTTCCCCTTTCTCCAAAAACAGCAGGATTAGCTTGTCCCGTAGCAGCAGCTTTCACAGTTGTCAGTTATAGTCACGAGTAAACATTGTGAGATTTGTTTTGGAGCAGAGAACCAGGCGACTAACCCACAGCTTATGTAAATGTACAGACACATAACCCTCCCACGATGCTCCCACCTCATGTGTCCAGAATATCCTTTCTCTCCAACACAAAGGATGTGTTTTAGCAAATAGTCGATAGATATAAGACAAAAGTAGGCCTGTCAGTTTGAAAGAAAGAGGGAACAGTACTTCGCATGTGTACATTTTCTTTGCAATAGTGGGGAATATTTTGTGGTCGATCGGGCGAGGAGCAGGGAGTGAGCTGAATCCAGGGCAGGCCGTGAAGTACATGGGGCAGGAGGAGGAAGTGCCAGAGCGGGGAGGAAGGTGCGGGCCAGGGTCCAGGGCGTGATGTGGAGACAGAGACAGAAGCGGACAATACCGGGACGAGGAGGCAGGGTCAGGAACGGAGCCAGAGACGAGGAGCAGGGACGATCCAGGGAGCAGGAGTTGGAGCAAGGAGCGAGGTACGAGCCAGGGTCCAGAGCGAGACGTGAAGACGAGGACAGGAACAGACAATACCGGAGCGGGGAGGCAGGGTCAGGAACAGAACCAGAGAAAAAGGAGCTGGGACGGTCCAGGGAGCAGGAATCTGAGAGAGTAGCAAAAATTCAATAAGCATCAAAAAGGTAGGCAACGCGCGGGAGGAGCGAGGTACTCCGCCCAGCTCCAGACTCAGGCAGGTGAGGGTGGGGAAGGAGCACACAGGAGGCAAAACAAGGAGCAGGAACACATGGATCATGACATTCTTGAGCTCCCCTCTCTTTTGCTAAAATCTGTACCTCACTACCTTCTAAGGAGTCTTCAAAGGATTTGGGATGGACTTATACAGCGGCCTGGGGTCCCAAAGAGCTCTACACTGAAATCACTCATTAGTGGCTTGAATGACTCGGGCACAGTGCAGACTTAGCACAATAGACTTTATAGACATTAATAACAGATGAATCAGGTGCCTTCTTTCCCCTAGTGTTAGCAACAGATTTGATTGACAGCGTTGCTAAGCGCCTCCGTGCTAAACCAGCGTTCCAGAAAACAGCGTTCCAAGTGTTCTAAAATATATTTGACTTCAAAACTTTCTACACTACAGCGACATCCATATTTATAAGTGGCAGCAGTCCCATTATCTCTCATTAGACCAAAAACTCTCCTACCCAAGAAATTACCACTGAATGTTTCAAATGCCCAGACTTCAAACCGTCATTGGCGTCCACTTCACTGCTTGACTTCTGCTGCATTACTTGACTGAAATGCCCATGTTATTTGCCCAGCAGCAGAAGTTATAATGATTTTTCTTTGCCATGTGTTGAGAGTGCGACAGATTGTTCCAACTCCCTGCTGTGCTGTTGGCCAATGTGTTAAAAGCTTGTACAAACAGCAAGGACATAACGCAGATTCAAGCTGCATGCATATGTGAACTGTAGATAATAAAATACAGTGTTAAATGAGTGTAATGTAAGCCACCAAAGCCCAATCCTCCGAGCTCAGCATATGGACAGAGACTATTTTAGGACATTATTCCACACATACTGAGGTCGCTCACACACTCCCTGTAGACAAGAGCCATTACAGCTAAAGATGGCCGACAACACTTTGACTTTCTCATGTGTGACCTACAAAGACAGAACAGAATCCAAAAGCACTGGACGGGGACAGACATCTGAACTCATCGATCATTCAGACAGAAGTGTGAGTATTCAAGAACGCAGGGAGATGTGTTCATGTCTAAAGGAATACTGCCTCTCTCATCTTGATCATTACATAGTTATTCTACAATGTGATAATGTCATACTCCCAGACGGCAGGTGAGCACTTAAAAAAGTGGACTAAGTGAGTGTAACGTCACCCATAGCGTTCGTCTCCAGCCAAATGAAGCTCATCGAGGCTAGAGCAGTTATACAGGTGAATCAAGCTCCATATTTGGAAGTCCCACTGTGAGTATTGGGGCAACCAAAGAGCCAATCCAGAGTGAGGCTCATGAAAGTAACACCCCTTCCCCCCACACAGCTGGTTTAGCATGGAGTGGGCTCTTAGCAATAGTGTCATGTTCATGTCTTGATTTACTGACAGAATAGCGAAGAGTCGTCTCTTTTGAACGGTTCCTTAACGTGAACGGATCCGGATCTCAATTTTTAAAAGAACCAGTCTTTTTCTTTATAATTTGTAGGCATCTGTACACTGATCAACGCTGAACCAACAAAAAAATCTGTGTAGAAGCAGAGCAGAGAACATGCGTGAGAGATTTCTGCACAAAAAACATATTTTGGCATTGTAATAACAGTTAGTTTTTTAAAAATAATTATCATTCTAGTGCAAAATTTTGCTTCAATTATGCATCGTTCCAAAGGGCAACCACCCTCCCACTCTCAGTTTGAACCATTTTAAACACATCTGAGCCTGGGGCATTGCTCTATGTGATTAGTTTGTAGATTAAATGAGTTCTCACGTTGGCCTCTCTCTTATAAATAAATAGCAAAAGAGCCAGTCTTTTGAACGGCTCTTTGAAAGGAACGGATCCAAAAGATTCAGATCCCATAAAAGATCCCAAAATCCCGTCAATGTATGAACTATCATGCAGCTATCATACATGTAACCTCTCAGTTACATTGAACAATTAATTAATTTTCAAATATGCTAGGAACCGTCTCAATCCCAGGTTATTTGCACATTAAAGCTTCTGTAGTTTTTACTTTCACTTTAATGTTCCGGTCTAAAACAATTAAAACAAAAAAAAAGGTTGTCGGTGGTGGAGAAAAATGTGTTTCTTCTGTCATATCATGGACCAAACCGCACAGGTCAACTTCCTCTTGTACCCTCATTGCCCTGGATGGTAATGGTCTGTAGCAGATCATCAGTATTATTAATATTCATGTAACTCTGGTATCCTGTGTCTCCCCGTGTTTGTGTGTGTGTGAACAGGCTCTGGGCAGGTGGCCATATGTCCCCACACTCACTACATCTGTGTTTATGTGTGCGTTTGCATGTGCAGACCCTGTCAGAGGGACAGGAAGCCTCATGGCACACAGCCAAAACGGACGAGAACTGCAACAAGTATCACTACAGGAACATCATCGCTTGTGAGTACTGCAGCAAGAAGTGAAGTACCAAGTTTAATGAGAAAGCAAAAGTATTTGTGCTCTGGTCTGGTTCTTTTAGAGCTCTGGTTCTTTTAGAGTTTTTTAGAGCAATCAAACATTGCCCAACACAGCAATGACATGATCTAGTACAGTGGTTCTTAACCTTGTTGGAGGTACTGAACCCCACCAGTTTCATATGCACATCCACCGAACCCTTCTTTATTGAAAAATAAAATATGATTTTTTTTCAAATTCAAGACATAGGTATGTTTTACTGGTGCACAAAATGAACCAAGCATTAACATCACTGCTCAAAGAACAAAACCAATACAATGCATGAACTCACAACAAATTACATACATCCCTTTTCACAAAGACAGGACCTTTTTTAATACTGCCACACTGAAATTATTTAAATTTTTAACCTTATGTATTCCAATAATGAACTTACTGTATTTGTGCTATTTATTATTTTTTTACATTTTAACACCCATCACCTAATTTCCATCAGGCTACAATAATAATGAATATTTACTGCAAATCTGTGACTTCTGTGACTTCCTTTGAGAGACCAGTCCAGAACTACGTGGCTTCACCTTTTGGTGCCACTCTCATGTCATTTTCACAGCAAAGTCTGTTCCATGTCTCATGCCGTGTCTCACTTCACAGCGCATTTAAGTCGGGTGGGTACTTCGATAGGCACATCAAAGGGGGTATTTGTAGAATTGGCATCTGGAGACGCTCGCAGTCCGCGAGTCTGTTGGCGGTGACAGCATCTGACGCTATATAGAGTTAAGAAGAAATCACACGACAAACCATCACGACAGTCACAAGTTGACTACTGAGGGCACCAAATTGTCTGCAGCCCAGATTGGCCAAGCAATGTATCATGATCACCTGCAGCCAGAGATAGACAAGCGTCTTATCACGAATCATATGAGTCGGGTGCGTGTCTTGACCTCCTCCGAACCCCAGAGGCTGACTCACCGAAACCATAGGGTTCGATCGAACCCAGGTTAAGAACCACTGATCTAGTAGTTGGTGCATCCAGAAAAGCTGTAGTGTAGTTAAGATGTCTTTTGCAACGGACGAGTTTAAATCTGTCAAACTGGACAAAAAGTTGTAGGAGTGAAGACGTTTCGCTGCTCAAGCCGCTTCTTCAGTTCTGGTCAGATTCCTGGTGGACACTGCCTTATATCTAGCTGGAGGGAGGAGCTAACTACACTGAAACTGTAAACAGCTATTGTCTTCAGTTTCAGCTGAAAATTACACTATTCAAACCTTTAACAACCCTGCTTTTTGTTTTGGTCTGAGGATGGGGTTGGGTGTGGAGAGATTTTGTCTCAGGCATCATTCCTGTTTAAGACAGGGTTGATAATCTCTTGGATTGGCTTGTATGAGCAGCAAAAGGTCTTCATTCCTACAACAATTTGTTCAGTTGACAGATTTAAAATCCATGTTTTGCTATGGATCAGACCTGGACGACTGAGGGATTACACAGACAACTTAACATGTCTTCAAAGATGATTTTTACAAAAAGCATTTACTGACAGATCTTAAAGCAATGCCTCTCTGAATCCATAAAGATCAGCTATTAAAACCATACTTGAACATTCTCCATGAGGTATATACATTTTACGCTCTACCCTTGAATATTCTCGCAATTTCCCTATAATTACCCAATCTTCAAGAGTCATATAGGGCCATGAATGAGAATAACTTGCATATGATTTTTTTGCACAATTACAATTTATTTTTAATTGTCTGATTAATAGTGCCCACAATTGTGTTGAGCTTTACACATTTGAGTAATGATATATGATATAGAGAGGCTTGTCAGTTTGTAGTCGCAGCCACCCTGGGGTAATTAAACAGATCCAACCATCCGACCTCCACCAATCACTCATGAACTCTCAGTGAACTCATTCATTGGTAGGCCAGAAGTGTGAAGTGTCAGCATGAGCAGGGATCGAACCGCCTACCTTTGGGTTGGTGGGCGAATGCTTTAACCACTGACACACTGCCACCCATAATTATTTCCCTGTGAGAGGAGATGAAAGACTTATTTATTTCTGCTGCAGCAGCTTGTCTCTTTGTGTGCCTCTAACATTGCATAGACTCATTACATCCAGCGCCTCAACATTTTTTCAGTAAAACGACTCTTTGTAAAATGACTGGGAGTGAGATGGACAGTTTCCATTACCAGCTCCTTGTAATTAAAGGATTTGTACTAATAGCACGTTTATCATAATTCATGTTGGCCCTGACAGGCTATTTCATTTCTGAGCAGTGTTTCATTTAAAATCCTTCAGGTTAGAGCTGTGTCTTTGCCTCCACATCAAACCCACTGTAATGAGATGGTCCTGGTACGTGTTCACAAATGACCCTGAGGACTTTCAGCGTAGAATTAAACTAGAGATAGCAGCATGCAGCTTTTACTGATATAGACATTAGAAAAACACACAATCATGAATATTTCTTCCTTTAGGCTGGGGTTGTATGTCCTAACCAGCTCAGAGTGCAGACAATCAGAAGGACGTCATTAGTGGCACAGAGGCTGGAGCTCACTGCACACACTCCACAGCTCCACAGTCCCTGTAGGACCATTCTGTCTAATGACCTCTGTCCCAGTACATGCAGTGACTGACTATGCTGCATGGTAAGGAATACACGGGCTTTGATATGTATAGCAATGCTGTAACTCTGCAAAATTGTCAATATTTGGACTACACAAATAGACTTGAACAGTATGGTTGAGAAGTTGAGAACGATCTTCAGGTTCCTTCTTTTTCAATACCAACAATGTCTGTGTAATCCCTGAGCTCCAACTGAGTGGGAATGTATGAAACTCAGATGTCCAGAGACATCTGAGGCTTTTGGGGTAAAGCTGGTCCGAATTTCAGCTGTCAGAAATATGCACTTGGAGAGTATTTCGATAAGGAATAAGGATGAAGAGCCAAGAAGATCACAATTCTGAACCATGTAAAGACTTTCTATTGCTGGGTTTCAGATGACAACTTTCTATTGGCCGATAATATTTAATATAGATGGGGGGCAAATAAAATGAAGATTGTTAAAATTCAGATTTTTGTCATATTATAGTGAGTTCCTGGGTCTAGTCACTGATAGCAATAATCAGGGTCAACATTTGTACATTTACCTTTTGAATATTTCATGGCAAAGTACAATGTATTTAATAGAAAAAAACAAAACAAAAAAAACCTTCCCCATCTGAGTGTATGACATCATCACATTCGAGAATCTGAAAACTACCAGCATAGACTTTGAATGGTTTTGCCAACATTGCCTCCATCACTCTTTTACTCAGTTCACAGCAAGACTAATTAACATGTAATTTATTTTATCTAACAATCCAATCCACTTTCTTTATGCATCGCACTGCATAATGACATTTTCAGATTGTCGCACAATACAAACAGATATTAATACTAAGGGTAAAATCATCCAGTCATGTTATGGAAGGAAGGATCCAGGTCGACAGGTCAGGAGCAACTCAAAGGAGGGTCCAATTAAGGTCCAGTCGTCACTGGTGTAGGCTTATGAAACAGTTACATTTCCAAGATGCAAGGGCAACAGAGGGGCAACTAGTGAAATAAACAGACTACAGGTGAACTAAACATTGTTGGTATAGCAAAAGATGAAGTTTAAATCCGTCAGCTGGACAAATCGTTATAAATCTATATTAAATATTATTGGCCAATAGAAAGTTGTCATCTGAAACCCAGCAATAGAAAGTCTTTACATGGTTCAGCATAAGAATTGTGATCCTCTTGGCTCTTCACCCTTATTCCTTATCTAAATACTCTCCAAGTGCATATTTCTGACAGCTGAATTTCTGACCAGCTTTACCCCCAAAGCCTCAGATGTCTCTGGACTCTGCCTGTGAGCTTGTATTCTTGTGCTGTTTTGTTCGTGGCTTGTGGCTGTTTCACACATTCCCGCTCAGTTGGAGCTGAAGTGTGACCACACTTGTCCATCTGCTAAAGGCTCATTCACAAACAGAAAAAAAATGTTTATTTGTCTGCCCCATTTTCTCCTTGTGCGTTAGATTACATCACCTATGGCCTAATTTCATCCCATTTTCCTGCATTCACTCTCACAGACAAATGCATACACCAGTGTACAGTGGTCTCTCGTTTATCGCGGGGGTTATGTTCTAAAAATAACATGCAATAGACGAAATACGTGAAGTAGTCAGCTTTATTTTTAACAGTTATTATATATGTTTTAAAGCTTTAAAACCCTTACAGTCCCTCAGCCAATCAGGACACAGAACACAATGCATGTTCATAGACTGTAAAAAAGCATGCAAAATTGCGCACAAAAAAATCCACCGCGATATGAGGGACCACTGTACATCAACACTGGAGGCAAGGTGGGTGAAGTGTCTTGCCAGAGAACTCTACACCAATATACACTCTAAACACTGAGCCACTGCAACCACACTATAATGGAACCTGATATTCTCAGTGTCTCCCATCCTGTACTAACCAGGCTCAACCCTGCTTAGGACGAGATCAAGGTATTTTTGGAGCAATATAAAAGTGTAATATCTGCAAGAGACAGAAAATCACACAGTGCACCTTTAACTCTGGTCTAGAGCTGTTTTCGTACTTAGTTACTGAACAGTGTGCAGCGGAAGAGCTTTGGCAAACAGTTTTATTCAATGATTGTGTTTTTAATTAGAAGAGGCTCATTGATGATTATCTCTCATTATGTTGTGGAGCTGTGGGGGGCTGAGGACCTGATGTCTGTAACAAGACCAGATTATCTTCTCTGCCATGGCATTGATTATTGAAGTCATCAAGATTAATGACAAGTGCTGCTGTCTAGACATGGTAACCATAAAATGAAGTTTGATTAAACATGATTGCACAATTATTACACACACCATACGATCTTGGTTTCAATAATTAGTTAGTAGAAGTTACTGTTAGAGAATTGGTGCGAATTCCGCAATTGTCTTGGTCTGTAGACAAAATGTTAATGATCTAAGAAGTAGGGTGGTCCTACAATTTCAAAAATAAGGTTATGAAACATATAGGACCAAAGTTCCTATCTGTGATTATCAGCCAAGCTTAATCTATGGGAACAGCTCAACAAGAAGTGAATTTCAAACCAGACATCAGATTCTGTGTCAGAGCTAGAGATTTGAGGTGAGTATCAACCCTCAGGACAAAACAGTCCTTCATTTGTGTCCTGCAGCATCACAGCGGCCTCCAGAGCCATGTGAACTGTGGAGACACAACAGGCAAGCCCTCTTCTACAGGAAAATGTACCAAACATGCTTAAAATCAAACCCAAATTCTATTCCGCCACGTAGCACACACAAGCAAGTTAACACTAGGTGGTGTTGGCTGTATATATCATTGAAATGTAATAATTCAGAATTCAAGATTATAAATATTTGAAACCCCTTCTCTGCATTTAAGAGGACTCTTCACCATCCTGCATATCAAACCCTCAAAGACGCACTGGTCTGGGTTTTGCTGACAGCGTAACACTTGAGAACATTTTCAAATAACCCTTTTATAATTCCTCCAGAACATGAAGCTGGAGAGAAGTGAGCAGAGGCACACTTTAACATACTTACACCCTTCTCATCGCTGCACACGTGTACACACACACACACATGTGCAGTATATCATGGGCTCTTGCAGTGTTAATTCCGCAGCATCTTCAGGTCGTTGAGCCGTGAGACTGAGTTTATCTGTGACAGACACAATCCTGCTCAGAGAAGGAGCAGAGAACCTCCGCTTCAGCAGTTTGGAGCTGCTTTTGTGAGCGGTTTATTCGCACTTTGAAATGCCAGCCTTTCTGTGAAAACTTACAGGGGGGGTATGGCACTTCTATGGGCTAATTAATTGCTAACATATAATATATTTAGATAACCATGTTGCCTTTTATTGTTTTGAAAATGCTATATTCGCCAAAAACAACATATTAACATATTTTTAAAAATTCAGTTTCTGAACAGAGCATGTGTGGGTTTGTGGGCTGAGTCTTGGACAGGATTGTACTGCTAAACATAACAAGGGTTTGAATAGGACCCGGGGGAGATTGCTAGATTACTTAAACATGCATGGATGAGGCCCCGGGGAAGACCCAGGACACGCTGGAGAGACTATGTCCCTCGGCTGGCCTGGGAACGCCTTGGGGTCCCACTGGAGGAGCTGGAGGACGTGTCTGGATTGAGGGAAGTCAGGGAGTCCCTGCTTAGACTACTGCCCATGCAACCCGGGATTGGATAAGCGGAAGAAAAGGAATGGATGGATGCATGGATGACATATAAAAGCACTTCAGGCATGTTTTTGATAAAGGAACATTATAACATGGTAGAAATCTCCAAAAAGTAAATTTAGCAATTTAAGTTTTCAGTTGAGTATTAATGTGGTAGAAATGCCATTTTGAGCCCATTTGACCATAGGTCTTCCCCAGGTGTCATCCCAGTTGACGATGCTTGGAACACCTCCCCAGGATAGCATCCAGCTGGTTCCTCTTGATGAGCGTAACACACTCCCCTCGGCTCTTTGTCGTAAAAATAAATGGGCAAATTGAAGCATAAAATCACCCTTTTTACTGGCCCTGTTTCTGAATATACAGTGTGAGTGGAAAATCCTGTGTAACAGCCTCATGGCTCAATCAGCCGTAGTTCTGCAGGAGGCTGATAAGCTTTTATACAACATTAGTGACCCGGAATTACTGTGTCCAGGATTAAGACTTGAGAAGTGTCAAAACTCTATCAGGATCCAGACACTTGAGCCAATTTTAAACTGGAACTTGAAAGTTTTCTTTTTAATAATGCAATGATTGGCTGCAGGTACCCTTCTTTACGTAGTGAGGATTCAGATTCAGAGAGAGTCCTTTTAGGTTTTAACTGACAGGATTTCAGCTCTGAAAAAGGTAACCTGAATGAGACATGCAATTTTCATTCTGCTTTCTGATTGGAAAAAACATGCTGAGAACCAAAATACTAAATGGGACATCGTGCCCAATGGTTTGTGTAGTTAAGAATAAATCATACATGTATCTGGGGACACACATAAGTCAAGTTTATGAAAGCTTTTTTAACAGGAGTTAGATCATCCATTTGAGTCTAAGATATAAACACAATACAAACAGCTCACACCTTTGGGTAGTTCAATGAAGCTCTATGTATTTTGCTTGTTTTTTTTTTTTTTGTTTTTTTTTGTTTGTTTTTTTTTTAGCAAAGAATATACTAAATGGCAATATACTAAGGCAGTTGGTTGTGTTTATTTCACTAGTTTAGAGCTATTGGCTATAATCTCCCACATTATGTATCTATGTGGAGAATGGACGAGAATGGAGAATGTTCCAAAATATGGTTTGGACTTTCTGTTTCCATGGAATTATGCTGGTTACCTCCAGAAAGGTACATACTGTGCCTTTAACTAACAAAACATACTCCTTAAACTTAAACTACTAGGTATGTTACTTTTTGTTTGCTTCTCTCCTGTCAGAATTGAAGAAGCTGCTTGAATGAGCGGCAAAGCTTGTTCCTATCATCTTGATTATTCAGAGCAAGTTTCGCTGCTAAATGGCCGGCAGCCTTTACTTTCTGGTTCTTGGAGGATAAAAATGCTTTATAATTGGATGGAAATAGCACAGTGGTCTCATTTTGACCCTAAGAGCTGCTTTTACAGCTCTTAGGGTGCTGGGGTATAAGAAAATGGATGATTACATAAAAAAAAAAAAAAAAAATCGACTACAGTCCCTTTAAAACCAAAAAAAAAAAAAAAAAAATAGTGTATTTAGCTGAAAATGCCTCTTATTGATTGATATAACAGGGCTTGTAATGTTTTCCTGACCCCTGACCATAGAGACAGTAGTTCTTTTATGTACTTACTGCTGTTACCCAATTACAGCATCTTCCTTCATCTTTCAGACCAAAAGCACTTATGATTATTTACTATGGCCTTTCCCTGACCCCTTGAGTTGATGTTCTACCATGCAACAAAGAGGCAGAGGAGAGTGGATTATTACACAGCACTGGTTCACTGAGGAAGAGGTCTGAGCTCCAGTAGCAGAACAGTGTTGATTACACAAGAAGGTACTCATTTATACCTCTGCTGCACTTGTAAACCTGTAAGTTATTAGTAGATGGAGACTAGGGCCAGAGTGTTGTCATTCCTCTTCAATTTTAAAACTGAATCACTTACTTTGTGCTGTGGTGTAGGCCTGTCTCTCCATTGTCTTCTGGTTTAAATTCAAGTCATTTCAATATTATATTATTCACCTTTAAATGTTGGCATGGACCAGCACCTTCTTAACTCGCTGACCTGATCCACGCTTGCGTCCGCTCTCACACTCTTAGGTCAGAAGATCAGTTGCAGCTTGTTGTCCCAAAGACTAAACACAAGCTTTGTGGGGACCGTGTGTTTTCTGTCTCTACCCCGCGGATGATAACACAGGCTGAGTCTCTACCTGTTTTTAAAATCACTATGAGATGTGGATTTCTTGTCTTATGTTTCCGATAGGTGTATTGTGACTTTGATTGTGATTTTCTTTGTCTATTCAATGTTTGTGTACTGCACTTTGGCCAGCTGTAATGTTTTAAAGTGCTTTATAAGTATGGTTGGTATGGTATGGTGATTCAATACATTTTTGTAGAGCCTAAAATGGTCAAATCAGCAAAACACCAATTGCCTGAAACTGAAAACTAGAAAATCAAACAGTGAACCAGTCATTGGTCAATAACAGACAAACATATAAACAGACAAAACCAGTGATTCTTAGATTGTCATAAATGGAAATACAGACAAAACTGACAAAATCTCAATACTGGGATTATGATATTTTAGCATATTCCATAATGAGCTAAAACATACCTGTAAATTGGCTTAGGTTCATGAACAAATGAGCACGATGGGAGGAGGAAGTACAGTATATAGGCTATTTATGCATTTGTGTCCAGTAGGTTAGACTACTCTAACGGCCTGCTCACTGGCCTCTCCAAACGAGCGTTAAGACAGCTGCAGTACATCCAGAACGCTGCTGTTCAGGTCCTGACTAGAACGAGGAAGTACGAGCACATAAGTCCTGTGCTCAGAGAATAGACTTTACAGCAGCTCTGCTTGTGAACAAGTCTGTCCATGGCCTAGCACCAATATTTAAATCTCTCACAACCACAGACAGCTTTTTTTCCACACGGCAAATTGAAACACAATCACATCCACATTTGGGGCAAGAAGATTATATAAATATATAAATGAATACCCACAGTAGAAAGGTCTGAAACTGGGGCCAGCGAGAGGCCCCAGTGGACAGCATTTTGTGCCTGTTTTTTTGGAGGTAGTAGAGTACCCCCACAGACATCAGGAGAACATGCAAACTCCACAAAAAGACCCCTTTCTATCCAAGAACTGAACTTGGCATTGATAGATTTGCAGACAGTTTCTGAAATGTCTCCCAACTCTTCAATCCCATTTCACCCTGATGACTGGTCTGTCCAATGAAACTTAATCTTAACCTTAAAAAATAAACATAAGAAAATGAATATGCTTCGATTTAGGGAGTTCAAATGACAGCAGTTCTCAAAATGTGACACACTGCACTAAATTGTAGCAGATGGACTGAGGAAGAAGATTTTGCTCACATATTATTGGCTTTCCCTGCACCTCCCCCACACTCCCACTCACTGCTCTGTGTGTTATGACAGCTCCTGACATGAGGCCTGCATAATTACTGCTGTCTGGAGCACAGAGAGGATGGATCCAATCAAATGAGCAAATCGGCCAAAGGACAAAAGGTGAAGAAGATTTAATGAAAACCTGTCAACACTTAGCTGTCAAAAACCATCACAAGACATAAAGCTAAACTGGGAAAAGGAATATGTTGTGACCAGATTTGGATGTTCTATTAATTCCCAAGTTCGCACTCATACTTTTTTTAAAATTACGTTTGGGGTCAGTGTTGTAAATTCTATAATTGTATTATTTTCATGATGACTCTCACGGCAATTGTACTGCTTAAAAATTATGTGTACTTATTATTATTTCAGACATAGTAAAAGAAAAATTTTAATATGTCAACTGGACAAAATCTTCACCATTCATCTGTAAATTGGACAAAAAGTTGTAGGAGAGTAAACATTTCGCTACTCATCCAAGCTGCTTCTTCAGTTCTGGTCAGATCATTGCCTTATATCTATCTGAAGGGAGAAGGAACTATACTGAAACTAACACACTTATTGTTTACAGTTTCTGTTTGTAGGTTTAGGTCTAATGAGCTACACTAAGTGTGAACTGTGCCTGAGTCATACTTAGCATAATCTTTCAGGTCCATAATGGGAGCTCTCACACCTATTAGCATACTATTGTTTTCTTTGTTTTGATGTGGGTCCAAGGAGGAAGTTTCAGTATAGAAAACTTCACCAGAGGACACTTCTGCATTTATAAAGGTAGGCAGCTTCCCATCCATGAGTTTTAACCAGGCCTAACCCTGCTCAGATGAGCTTGGACATTCTCAGGGCTGTATATTAGCATGTATGGTATACATAGTATGCAAAGACCTCTTCATTCTCATATAGATCTGGTTTGATGCCTGTAGTAAATGGCAACCAAACCAGCTCACAAAACCAAATACATACTTTTGTATTTAGGCTGAGAGCAGATGACAGAGTCTGGTAATAGCAGAGTAGAGTCATTCTGCTGTTATTGTTGCCTCATAGTCAGATATACAAATGTAATCTAATACACAAGTTACACAAATCACTTATATACAGCTCTGTATGAAGAAAGGAGCTGGCCTTGGTGCTGAATCTAAAGAAAGCATTTCACATTCTGGCTGAGATTGCAAAATGGTTTTATTTACTATTTGTGGCTGTGCTTTGGTAAAAAATATATATCGATGATGATCTTCACACACCAAATCAAATCAGATTTTTAAAATCATTATTATTATTATTATTATTATTATTATTATTTAAATTGTATTTATTTATTTATTTTGTGCAAATGTGAGGTACATTTTCATGTCAGGAAGAAGAATAAGATAGTCTGACAATTATTATTATTATTGTTATTATTATCATTATTGGTAGTAGTACTAGTAGTATATTGAAAAATGGTGCTTGTTCACTAACATTTCGGTGACACATTATGAGGACACTCCTGGGCTGTTGGGTTCAACAAACAAAAACTGATTTACCTCACATAATTTGCAATGTAACCAGCACTCTGAAAAAATCAGATTTGGAAAACAGTCTGAATTCAGCATCAAGCTCTGCAGTGTCTAAATAGACCATTTTCATGCACTTTATCCGGGGCCTGGTCACAGAGGTAGCAGTACAGATTGTCCATTCCACACACAGTCCCACCAGTTCCTCTCGAGGATAACAGGGCCAAGGCCAGAGGAGCTCTCCAGTGTTCTGCAGGGAAATAGACACTAACTTCACTGCTTATTGAATTTCTGTCAACAAAAACAATGAACAGAACTGGTGACAAAGTGTGACCTTGAGGGAAATCAACATGCAGTGGACAGTTTTGATTTAAATTCAGTACATTGGTTATTAAAGCTGGTTTAAGAGCATTTAGAAGCTTAAAAAGAGGGTATTTAGCAAAGTCTCTTTTTTTTTTTTTTTTTTTTTCAGCTTTCTACCATGTTATAATGTTGTTCCCTCATCAAAAACATGCCTGAAGTGGTTTTAGATGTCATCCATGCATGTTTGAGCATTTACTCTCTCTTGGGCACTATTCCTCTTTGCAGTTAGCTGTCTAGATTCTATGCAAAGTTCAAACCACAAGTCTACGTCACCCATGCTCCCACATGACAATTTTCCTTAAATATACAAAAACACAATACAAAACTGTACACAGCAACTTGACAAACCTGATCCGATGTGCAGTAGTTTAATTAGTGGGATGCACGCCAACTTAACGCAGGGAGCTGAGGGGAGTCTCAGAACATCAAAAACAAAAATAAAACCTATAAAACAAGTTGATATATTGTTTTTGGTGAATATAGCATTTTCAAAACAATAAAAGGTAACATGGTGATCTAAATATGTTATGTCTTAGCTGTTAATACCCCACAGAAGCAAAATACCCCCTACTGTGGTCCATCGTTTATCGCGGGTTTACGCTCTAAAAATAACCTGTAATAGGCAAAATCTGCAAAGTAGTCAGCTTTATTTTTTACAATTTAGATATATGTTTTAAGGCTGTAAAACCCCTCATCACACACTTTATACACTTTTCTCACACAGGCATTAACATTTTCTCACATTTCTCTCTTGTTTAAACACTCTCAAAGTTCAAACCTTCGTATATTATCTCCCTCTTCCTCGATGATCGCTTTAAATGTGTTGTTCACGTGTGTCTGCTCCAGCGGTATCTGCAGAGGTGGCCTCTCTGTGCAAAGAAACACTTTTAAGTCCAAAGCATTTCTGAAATTTGTCGGTGCAGAACCTTTCATGGACATTCTGGGTTTTGTCAAGGAGAAAACCTGCAAACATACAGCACTTTAGAGTCACACTGTGATCAAACATTAATGTAAATTTGGTTGAACAGATGATGTACTGTACAGGAGACACGGCACGAAGGAGACTGATTGACAAAGGTCTACAGTCCCTCAGCCAATCAGGACGCAGAACACAATGCACGTTCATACACTGTTAAAAAGCATCCAAAATTGCACCAACAAATTCTGCGAAACAGCATGACAGCAAAAGGTGAACCACGATATAGAACATGTTTTTCGCCACAAAATCATGAAATGATTATTATCATTTCACACAGGATATGGGTATGTGCCTTTTCTGCTATTATATTTTGAAACTGAAACTACTAGTGACTACTATGTTCATAACCTGTGAGTAACTTATATGCACTGTTCAGTTATCTCTGTCTTTACACATTCTCCTCATGTATATATTTTTGTCGCCTTTCATTCTGTCCCTTACTTCCCAAATTAAAGGAACTGTATGTAGCCTGTGGTTTACTTAAAAAAAGCTACTACAATCACAATTTAACCTATGGTGTCAGAGCCTTAACCTGTAGATAGACCACACATACTAGTTTTTCACATTCTCAGTACAGTATATGGACAGGCCATGTCTCATTGTGAAAGCTCAGAACCTCCAGAATTCACTCACCGAGCTGCAGAGCCTGTACTAGCACTGATTCATTATTGGCTGCAGGTGCTGGGGTTAAGGTAGTGATGTTTCTGATCAGCGAGTCCTTTTAGGTTTAAACCAGCTGAGTTTAAGTTGAAACTGGCAACCCAAATGGGAGACTAACCCGAGGCTCATTCTGCTATCTGAATACTGGACACCTATAGGTAAACTGTATGACATTTAAAAACTAAATCTTACAAACAGTTCCTTTTAAACCAATTTCAAAAGCTATGTGTGTATAACCTACCCTTGTTAATCTGCCTTACCTTCTGACAGAACTACTATATCTGTACTGGAGAGGCCTAGGAGTGAGTGAGGGCTGAAAAGTGCAGGTAATGAGTCCACTTCATGTCCAGTAATTCTCTGTCTCCAAGTTACGTCTGAACACAGGCACAGCAGTAATCAGACCAGAGATTAGACTCATTCAGAGGACCTATTAGAGAGGACACAATAATTGACATAAGTAATGGTAATTTTTCCATTTCATTTATGAATCACCACACAGTAATTGCAAAAGTGGGGCATAAGTGAGGATATTAAAAACATGGCTTAAACATAGATTTGTCTGTTGCTGATGGACAGAGAGACCAGACAAGGCATAAAGTGATACTGACTGAAGTATTGAAATGCATTGATGCTTATGCAAAAAAAATAAAATAAATAAATAAATAAATAAATAAATAAATAAATAAATAAATAAATATTATATATATATATATATATATATATATATATATATATATATATATATATATATAATATATATATATATATATATATATATGTATATATATGTATATGTATATGTATATATATATATATATATATATATATATATATATATATATATATATGTATATTATATATATATATATATATATATGTGTGTGTGTGTGTGTGTAAATATAATAATAATCATATGTGTATATACATCTATACATATATATAGCAGCAGATGTATATGTATATACATCTGCTGTTATTGTTGCCTCACAGTTGAACATACAAATGTAATCTATACAAGTTTCACAAATCACTTTCTCCAAGGTGATCCTGGAAATGATAATTGAAAAAGGGAAAATTGAAGGGGTTGGGGGTGGGGGGGACAAGGAAACATTACATAGTTTCATATCAGCTATTGGTGTTTGTCTCTTTGGGTATTTGATTAGTTCAGCCGAGTCAATAAGAAAGGAGCTGGAGCTGGCCTTGGTGCTGAATTCTTGTTCCGGCTGATATTGGAAAATGCTTTGATTTGCATTTTGTAACTTGGATTTGAAGACATTTAAACTCATGCATACATTTTTGATACACTGTATGTGGGGAATGTGACTTCTCTTTGCCCAGACACATTTCAACCAGGTCCTGGTCGTGAGCAGAGGAAAGAGTCAAATAAATAAATAAATAAATAATAAATAATACATAATAATTAATTAATTAATTAATTAATTAATAAAAATTTCAAAATAAAATACCGTTCTTGCATTTTTAAAAGAAAAACAAAACTGACCCTTATTAATCTGCCTTACCCTCTGACAGAACTAAAATCTCTGAACTGAAGAGCCCCATGAGAGAGTGAGAGAGCAGAAAAGTGCATGTAATGAGTGCACTTGATGTCCAGTAATTTTCTGTTTCCATGTTACATCTGAACACAGGCACAGTAGTAATCAGAACAGAGATTAGACTGATTCAGAGGACTCACTATAGACAGCACAGAGGTATTTACATAAGTAACGGTTATTTTCAACATATGAATCATCCATCCATCCATTTTCTTCCGCTTATCCGGGGCCGGGTCGCGGGGGCAGCAGTCTAAACAGGGACTCCCAGACTTCCCTCACCCCAGACACGTCCTCCAGCTCCTCCGGTGGGACCCCAAGGCGTTCCCAGGCCAGCCGAGAGACATAGTCCCTCCAGTGTGTCCTGGGTCTTCCCCGGGGGCCTCCTCTCCGGTGGGACATGCCCAGAACACCTCCCTAGGGAGGCGTCCAGGAGGCATCCTGAGCAGATGCCCGAGCCACCTCAGCTGGTTCCTCTCGACGTGAAGGAGCAGCGGCTCTACTCCGAGCTCCTCCTGTGTGACTGAGCTCCTCACCCTGTCTCTAAGGGAGCGCCCAGCCACTCTGTGGAGGAAACCCATTTCGGCCGCTTGTATCCGTGATCTTGTCCTTTCGGTCATGAGCCAGAGCTCATGACCATAGGTGAGGGTAGGAACGTAGATTGACCGGTAAATCGAGAGTTTTGCCTTTCGACTCACCACCTTCTTTACCACAATGGACCGATACAGCGACCTCATCACTGCAGACTTCACACTCGGCTGCAAACCGCCCCAGTGCATATGATCATATTTAAGTAATTGCACAAATGAGTACAAAAGTGTGTGCGTGTATTTATACATTGCCACCTTGAAACAAACACAGACATGATTTATGGCCCATGAGCCTATCCTATGGTCTTGAGTACCTTGTTTTTTACATTTTATGATTTGAAACTTAAAATAATGGCAAAAATAATAATAATAAAATAAATAAAATAAAATAATAATAATAATAATAATAATAATAATAAATAATAATAATAATATATAATACACAACAACAACAACAACAACAACAACAACAACAACAACAACAACAACAACAACAATAATAATAATAATAATAATAATAATAATAATAATAATAATAAAATGTAAAATAAATAAATAAAAAATAATACTACACGATACAGTAAAATAAATGAATTAATAAATAATAATAATAATAATAATACAGACACAATTTCATAGTGTCAATGCTCTTTACACTGTGATCTGGTACAGTTCAGTTTCTTCCAGCAGCAGAGGCAATTACAGTGTGAAAAACAATTTAACTTTGTCGTGAGGAACATGTCCAAACACATTAAAGAGCTTTCTACCCTGTCAGTTTAAGTAATCTAACAATCTCTGTCCTTGGGCCTAACAAGGTCGCATTTTTTACACTATGATATAGTGAACCTCAAAGTATTCTAAACATTCAGAATACAGAACTCTGATTGGACCATGTATTGCGATATGCTACATAGTACATTTTTATTTATTTATCTATCTTTATTTATACAGAGGAACCCAATGAGACCACTTGGACTCTATTTTTCACGGACACCCTGTTTAATATACAATACAAACAGAAAGTCCATATACATTAACATTAAAACAAACATTAAAAACAGGTGCAGGCGTGTGTGATAATATAAGTAATATAAGTAAGTAAGTTTGCACATTATTAAACTGCGACTGTGTCACCAGTGCATCCAGTTTTGCTTTGTCGTCAGAGTGTATTCCATTTTTGTGAAGCCTCTTTCCCGTCTCAGTTGTGGTGCGGCTGGTCCTTGGCCTTATGCAGTCACGTGATCTGGTATTAAATGTTCTGGTATCAATGATTAACAAACAGGTGAGACATTCTGGCAGGTTTTGAAGTTGTTGAATCAAGAGTGAGACAGTGTGCGGGAGTTTTCTTAATCTGTCAGACCAGGTTTTAAAGTTGTCCCTTATAAATAAATTTCACTCACAGTGTTGTTCTCTTCTAACAGACAATGATGGCCAACCCACTTTTTCATAGAGAACACAGTGATGAGTTTCAAATCCATCACCTGTAATAAAATGAAGGGCAGTGTGAAAGAGTGGATCCAACAGTTTTAAAGCAGAGGCTGAAGTCTGCATGTACACCACATCCCTATAATCCAATACAGAGAGGAAGGCTGCTTGCCCTATTTCTTTTCTGTAATTTATTTATAATATTTTTTTCTGTAATAAAATGATAAATTTTGATTTTAAACTGTTACATAATTCTGAGATGTTTTTTTATGGCAAGTTTTCATCAAGCTAAAATCCAAGATATTTCTAAATACATTTTCAAAGTATTTTTCCCAACACTGCCCAATCCATTATCAATAAATAAGACAAAAATGAACAAACACTCCCTTTGCAACAAGTGCTTTCATAATAATATAGCATTAGTCTTATACAGTGTTTTTTACAGACATTCAAAGTCACTTCATTCATTCACGCACACACCACTTTCACTTTTTGGGTGGAGTGTCTTGCCTTAGGACACAATAGCAGAATGGGACTCGATCCTCTGACCACCGTTTTAACCACTGAGCCACTTTTGCCTGAACAAGTACTTTATCTGTCATTGTTTAAAAAAAAAAAAAGAAAGAAAATAACAAAAACATAGATCAGCTGAAGGGTTAATTATAGTTAGGCTGTGCTGACTGTCAAATTAATCACTACTCTGCACCTCGCTGTTGCCATAACAGTGTTAATAATTAGAACATGTGTGTTTCCTGCAAGGTGAACAGTAATCAGGGACTGAGAGACAAAAGAGGAGACACACACAGAGCCGTCTAATTAAAAGAATGATATAAAACTATATTAATAAATAAAACGGCTGAAGCCTCTCCAGAGAAGGTTAGGGTCCTAGTGTCCCATTCGTCACAAAGAGGAAATTAAATTAGAACCTATTATTTCATTTAGATGTTTATTTGTGGACTGACCTTGGGCTGAGCTTCAGGGAGAGTGGATAACAAAATAAGACTATGAGATAAACAGAGACAGCTTTAGGACTCAGAAAAGTTCATTTGTACTCATATTTAACTTTGTTTGAGTAAAGCTCCACTGCGTAAAAACCCACATCCACTTTATTGTTGTTGCCATGGAAATGTCTTTGGGTAAAATGTTTGACCACATGGCAAAAAAAATCTATAGAGAATGTTCCAAAGAATTTGCCTGGGATCCAGAACACACACTTCTTGTTGTATTGCCCAGAGGGACCAAAGATGCAGAAAATGTGGTGAAAAGGAGCAAGTGGTATAGGGCTGGGTCGGCGGTGGGCATTCTGGCACAGGACGAGGTGAGCCGGATCAGAGAGCGCGGTGCACGGACAGTCCAAAGAGCAGAACCACGAGGATGGACTGACGAATAAACCAGAGCATGACATGAAGGATGACTTGTGGAAATACCGGAAGATGACAAGACGATCTGGGCTCGAGTGTCGGGTTCTCAGTCCTTTTATCCACACAGGTGCAGCTAGATAGTGGATGGGGGTGGATGAGGTGTAGGTGTGTGTAGGAGGAGCCAGAATCTCCAAAAACAGAAGTGAGGGGGGAAACGGCACAGAATACACAAAAAAACCCAAACCCTGACACTTCTTCAATACAAAGATGTAAGGCTGGTCACCCGTGAATCTCCCAGGTGGATTAGCCAATCGGGGACACGCATAGTCTGCCCGTAATGGGAAAAAGATAAAAATATATCACAGGAGGCTGAAAAACACTGCGGATTTCTGCAGAATCAGTGAGTGAAGCAGGAAACTCTGTCAATCTGAGGTGAGATAAATTCGATTTTATTTGTAATTCATATGTGACCAATGAGCTCCTTTGCTTCACATGCATCACTGGGGAAAAAAAACAAAAAACGATCTAATTGCATGATCACATTTGACTGGGCTTGATACGCAACAGGGGCCATGGGGGAAAAAAAAAACAAACAAAAAAACGCATTGTTGCTTTAATATAACCCCTTCATGCATTTAGTTTAGGATTATTTAACTTCTTGCATAGGAGACTAATGATGGTCACATGTTCCGCACAGAATTGCTTTTTTTTTTTTTTTTTCATAGCAAATGCAAATATGAGTATCTTCACATTGTGTTTCATTATTACAAAAAGAGGCATACGCTAATGTAGAACCTCCAGCAGAGGTTTATGGAGCAGTGAAGTCCAATAATCAAACAGTGTAGAAGAAGGTCATGTGACCCGAGGGGACCAATGATGTCACATGTTTTATGCGTGCCTTTTGTGTGTGTCTCAGGGGAACCATAGACCCAGACATTACATCACCACACAAGGTAATTAAGCCAACAGTAAGAGTCTATGGAGTCACAAAATATACTGCTGCTTTTCTGCGTCAGATGGTCACTCAAACCACTACATCAAGGAACCTCTGACCGTTCACACACACCAGGTCAGTCATCATAATGGGAAAAAGTCATCAAAATGTTGCATATAACAGGAAGTTGAAACCGCTGAAAAGATTGTTACATCAGCTTGCCAGGGATCACAGGTGGCATTGTGCATCTTCTGCTACAACCTGGCCTCATATACTCCCTGGTATTAAACACACTCAGCCAGCACATGTGATTTATAGTGTGTGTGTGTGTGTGTGTGTGTGTGTGTGTGTGTGTGTGTGTGTGTGTGTGTGTGTGTGTGTGTGTGTGTGTGTGAGGGATTTCTGGAGGATGGTTTGGCAGGAGAACTCCGCCTCCATCACCATGGTAACCAACGTGGTGGAGGTGGGATGGCTGAGTCAATGGAACCAGGGATTATGACAAGAGAGAGAAGAGGAGGTAGAGAGAGAGAGATGATACTTTCTTCCAACTGTAGACAATCAAACATATTATATATAAAGTCTGCAGTTTAACGGGTCTTCTTCTTCCCCATGTTTAGGTGCACATGTCCACATAGCTGCGGTAGGGTTGTCAAAAGCATCGAAAATCAGATACTAATGGGTAAAACTAGTATTGAAACTAGATACTCATTTGAGACACACAGATATAAGACCACATGGAAATATAAAAGAAAGAACTCCCATTTAATGTCAAAAAATCACATTGAATTGCCTAAAAAATCATTGTGGTAATTGCGGAATCGGTATTGAGTATCGAGTCTATTCCGTAATATTTAAATCGAGTTTGGAATTTTAGTACCATGACAACACTAAGCTGCAGCCTCCTCTCCCTCCTCACCCCCTCTCCTCCTCCTCCTCTTCCTCTCCCTCTCTTCTGTGGAGCTAAAGGCGCTTATAAAGACACGTCTGAAACTGCAGTAGGTTTAGAAAGACATGAATCCACTCCACGTCTGTCATCTCAAATGGAAGCTTTAAATGGGACGTACCATGCAAAATACATTTACAAGGGTGACCTTTTTCTCCTGGGGGCCACATTGGGGTATCGGCATGTTGTGGAGGACCAGACCTGTGTTCATACACCAGGTGTTGATGGAGGGATGAGATGCGCTCTGGGGGGGAGGGGAGTGGAGTTGATGGAGGTATGAGGTGCGCTCTGGGGGGAGGAGGCTAAGAGTTTGATGGAGGGATGAGGTGTGCTCTCTGGGGGGGAGGGGAGTGGAGTTGATGGAGGGATGAGGTGCGCTCTGGGGGGGAGGAGGCTAAGAGTTGATGGAGGGATGAGGTGCGCTCTGGGGGGAGGAGGCTAGAGTTGATAAAGAGATGAGGTGCGCTCTGGGGGGAGGAGGCTAAGAGTTGATGGAGGGATGAGGTGTGCTCTGGGGGGAGGAGGCTAGAGTTGGTAAAGAGATGAGGTGCGCTCTGGGGGGAGGAGGCTAGGAGTTGATGGAGGGATGAGGTGCGCTCTGGGGGGGAGGGGAGTGGAGTTGATTGAGGGATGAGGTGCGCTCTGGGGGGATGAGGCTAAGAGTTCATAAAGGGATGAGGTGCGCTCTAGGAGGAGGAGGCTAGGAGTTGACGGAGGGATGAGGTGTGCTCTGAGGGAGGGAATGAGGAGTTGATGGAGGGATGAGGTGTGCTCTGGAGGGAGGAGGCTAGGAGTTGATGGAGGGATGAGGTGCACTCTGGGGGAGGAGGAGCGGAGTTGATGGAGGGATGAGGTGTGCTCTGGAGGGAGGAGGCTAGGAGCACTCTCTGTCTCTTTTAATGCTAACTTTATGAAGATTACCTATGTTTTGATTTGTGACATTGTGATTTTAATGTCTTTCTTATTCTGTAAAGCACTTTGAAATATTTTGTCCTATACAAATAAACTTGCATTGCCTCACGCACCTGGACTTGTACACTTATGTCATGCTTTTTCGAGCTTACTTGTACACTACATCCTCTCCCTCTGAGTGCTCTGACCATTAGAATTCAGTCTTCTGTACAGTTTTGAGGTCCATAAATCATCACAGGACACAGAACCAATACGGCATCAGAGGCTGTTGCAAGCTCTGGTTTACTTTTGCTTTCAATTCTGTCAAAATTTTATGTATATACAGTTGTCCCTCACTATATCGTTGTTCACCTTTTGCGGTCTCACTGTTTTGCAGATTTTTTTGGTGCAATTTTGCATGTTTTTTTTTTACATCGTATGAATGTGCATTGTGTTCTGCGTCCTGATTGGCTAAAGAACCGTAGACCATTGTCAACCAGTCTCCTCCGTGCCGTGTCTCCTGTACAGTACAGAACGTGCTCAGCCAAATTTACAAATATTCGATCGCAGTGTGACTTAAGTGCTGTCTGTTTGCAAGTTTTCTCCCCGACTAAACCCACAATGTCGATGAAACGTTCTGCACTGACAAAGGCACCTACGAAGGTTTGAACTTTGAGAGTGTTTAAACAAGAGAGAAATGTGAGAAAATGTTAATGCCTGTGTGAGAAAAGTGTATAAAGTGTGTGGTGAGGGGTTTTACAGCCTTAAAACATATATAATAACTGTAAAAAATAAAGCTGACTACTTCGCAGATTTTGCCTGTTAATATGTAATATGTTATTTCATTATTGCATTTTGTTTCATATATTCTTTGTGCTATAGCTGATGTTTTTATTACAAACTGAAAAAAAAATCCACATTGCATTTCTGGATTGATATGTTACTTGTCTGATTTACCTCACATCTATCGATACAGCGCAGCGTCTGGCTGTACACCATAATAAACCTTGTTATCTTCTTGTTGAGTTGGATAAATGGTCATCACTTCACAGATTGAATGTTTCCACTACAGCTTATGGATGATCAGTGTAGTTCTGAAGTGGCCTTGTGTGTTCCCAGCTTTGTTCTACAGTAGTCCTGTGTCTTTCACTACAGACCACTGATTTTCCTCTGTCACCTGTTTCACCAACACATCTCCACCTCCTGACCCTGTTTTGGAGACGAACGCAAACAACTGGATCCAGCCACAGTCTTGGATTACATTTGAGAGAAGAGCAGTGTCCTCTGAGGTCTATTCTTGGAGCAAAGTGAGCAGAGAAGGACACACACTCTTCCACTAAAGCCCTGTTTAGCTGCTACAGAATCAAGCAATCAATAAGTGTGAATTATTCAATGCATTGCTATGGAGACCACAGAGAGGCAGTAAAAGAAAGGGTCATTCAGAGCTTAGGGTGTTTTCAGGGTTTGTAAAAAGTTTGGGAACTTTAAAACCAGGTGGAAGCCCAGAGAAATATGTCACAGATAAGAAGGAGAAGGTTTTGTTGTGGCCTGAGGCTGTTGTGGTGCAGTGAGTCCATCTGACACCTGCAACAGTCACCGTCAAACACTTAAACGTCAGACTGACCAGTGTCAAGAAGAAGATTTGGAAGATACTTATCCAGCTAAAAGTCCTTCACACACCATTTCATTCAATTACTCTTTTTTGGTGAGTCTTAAAGAACACATACTTTCTGGTGGTTTTAATTCCTTTTAAAGATGCTTTTGGGATAAGTATTTCACGTTGTCTGACATAAAGTAATGTCAACATTTGGATTATACTTTATAAACGTCACCATTTCCAACGAGGCATGTAGGCTCTGGGGCTCCCTCTTCTGTCAGCAGTCATGTTTTGTTTTGGTTTTGGGTTTTTTTTTGGCATATTTCTACTGCAGTAAGATTTATTATTTTTAAATCAAGAGCCAGTTCACACTGCACATTCCTCCAGGAGCACCAACAAAACCAGAGCAGGAATCTCATCCATTTTAGAACGTACAGCTTTGAAGAGGTCGGTACTATATGTTTAGCAGTTTTTATACACAAGTGGATATTTTGTTTGCTTGCAGAGGATATTTTACTACTTAAATCATTTTATTACCTAATAATTTGATAATTACCTTTCAAACTGTGATTTCAATTCAGTTGCTTGGAGTGGTTGTTTTTTTCAGCCAAGTCCAAGGATCAACACTGTCTCCACACTAACAGCCTTGTGTAAATGATCTGTGACACATGTCAGTCTCTGCTTCATAAACGAACACAAACACAAATGTGTGACTCTGAGAGCTCTCTTTACCCTCAATGTAACACTTAGTAAGTGCTTGAATACATGAAAACATGACACTTTCATACAAAAGTGGTGTGACTACAGTGTATAGAATTTATATTGGCGCTAGCTGTATGTCATATTGCCACTGGTGCACCTTTAGAAAAAAGACAAATAGATCAAGTTAATGCCACACACCAAAATAATGTATTTTTTTAAAGTCAATATAACGACTTGTTTTGTAACACCACAGACTGGTCAATAAGAAGCAATTGAAAAGTGAAGATAAGCCCTTGTGAAGGTGGAGGAAACATTGGAGCAGAGGTGGGTGTCACAAGAGAGATCAGGCCACGGATGGAGGGATTGAGAAGCGGAGGAGGACAGAGGGAGGAGCCATCGTTCACTTTGTAATTCCCCGGACGTTTTTCCCAAAGACACCAGGAGAGAGAGAGGAGATTAGCTGTCAGCTTCATGATGAATGCTGAGAGCTGCACAGCCCCTTGTGTGAGTGCGGCTGTGTGGGTGAAGCCTGGTGACACGGGCCAAAGGCGTCAGAGAGCACCCCCAAATCACAAGTGACTGGTACTACCACAGCTGTCTGTTTGTGGGGTTTGACTCTGTTTACTGCTGCTACATGTCACTCTCCACACAGCTCCTGATTGGCTCTGAGGAAGGTCTCTTTATTCTTGCCTGGGATCTAGAATACACACTTTTCCAATACCTTACAAAGTGTGAGCCTGATCACTGGTGAATCTCCCCGAGTTGACAGGTGATTGACAGGTGGATTAGCCAATCAGGAGACACACATGGTCCGTCCGTAGCAAAACAAATATGGTTGCTTAAAAATAAAGGAAAAAATCTCATACTTCCAAAGATAGCAGTATTCAAAATAATATATATGTATTTTATTTTATGAAGGAAAAAACAAACTTCAATGTTAGACAGTTTTGTGTACCTTTACAAGTAAATCTTTAGAAGTAAACCAATAATATCACCAAGGAGAGAAGTATGTTGCAGTCATTTTGTAAAGCTTTTGTAATCAATAGATTTACTAACAGCGATAAGACTCTACAAATATTTTACTGTGATGGGAGTGCTGATATACTGATAAAACAAATTTTAGTCAAGTAGAAGTTGCCAGTCGCATTCAGGATTCCAAATATGGAACTTGGCTCCAAATTTCCTCCTATATCTTCTTGCCTCAATTAACTTTATATGACTGGAGTCGTACGCTATGGGTGACGTCACACTCACTCAGTCCACTTCTTTATACAGTCTATGGACGATGGCCTGGGTGGCTTGCCCTACTGCGAGAAGGTTCCACTCCCGGGTCTTTCTGTGGGGTGTTAGCGTGTGTCTCTGGATGGGGTTTCTTTGGAACAGTCTGGTTTCACCCATCAGTCTAAAACATGCCCGAGTGGTTCAGATACAGATGGTAAGCTCTGTGTGCATTTGTGGAAAGGAAAGATGTCTGTGCATTTTTGGTATTTCTCAGCTTGTTCCGCTGTTGCGACTAATCAAATTAAAATATTCCTCAGGGCGCTCCACCTTTCACCGCTTTCAGTGAGAGCCATCTAGTGATGTGACATTCATGAACAAGTTGGCTCTTTTTAGCGGCTCCTTAACGTGAACGGCGGGAATTGGATCTCATTTTTTAAAAGAACCAAATCTTTTTCTTTCTAATTTTGATGGTAATTTCTGTGATTAGTTTGTAGATAAAATGACACAGTGACTTATAAAAAAGCCAGTCTTTTGAAAGGCTCTTTCAAGTGAACGGATCCAAAAGATTCAGATCCCGCAAAGGAGCCAAAAGTCCCATCACTACGGTATACCATGGTAGATTGATGTGTAGAAGTCAATCCAGAGTTATGCACATATTAATCCGGTGACTTTGAGACAGAATTTTGAGAAGTTACACAGTTTTCTCTTGATGAAACAACTCTCTTTCAAAAAATGGTTTGGAATTTAAAATAAGGACATTAGTGGGTCTCACAGGCCAAGCTATATTCTTAATCTGCTCCAATCAGTTTTTATGTCCTGTCAAAGTGCTGACCTTTTAAAGCTCCTGTCTGCTAAGAACCAGGCCCCAGAGAGAAGTCTTACCCATAAAGAGCAGAACATGAGCTTAAATACACCGTCGCCGTGGGGACCTTAAACTGCCACTTACATTACAAGTATAAAAGCTTTCGGTCTTTTTCTTTTTTCCCACTGGCCTCTTTGTAAAGGTTAACGCATGGATCTCATTTATGGACAGGGAGGACAGTGAGGGGGATGGATGGAGCTGTTCTTTTGCAGGGAAATGTTCCAGATGAGGTATGATTTGGTGTGTTTTGTCAGTGACATTTCACTGTGCACATTGATAATACAAGATGGAAAGCATGATGAACGGTGATGTTGCTCAAATGAAATAAATAAATGTTACATCAGAAGAAATACTTGTTGCTAATATTGTGGGGAAATATCATACTGCAGGTGAATGGGGGGAAAAACATTGTTATATGAAAATATAACTTTTTGCAGTGTCCTTGTAAAAAAAAATAAAATTAATTATATATACACACACACACACACACACAGACATATATGTTAGAAATGCTGTTTTTTGTGTTGTTTTTTTTTCTCCTTTCTTTTTTTTATACAAGAAAATACATACATGCTTGGAAGTTGATCTAGTGAAAGAATGCATTTTTATTGATTTTATTTATTTATGGTACAAATGCAAACTGGCTCAAATCCTGAAGTATAAAAAAAAAAAAAAAAAAGTTTTGCTTGTGGTGTCACGCCTTATTAAAATGCTAAGGTTGTGAAAGTGTAAAAAAAAAAACATAATAGCCGGTAATCTGTTTGTGCAGTGAAGGACCTGTAGGCATGAAGACATTGTCACTTTTCCAGTTTGGCTGTGCATCTGTTGTGGAAATAAGACTCCTTTTGTAGGCTCTGATGAATGTTGAAGCAAAGATAAAGAGTTTATTTCTTGCAAGAAATAGGTCCGATAGCATCTCCTAATGTCATACCCCGAATGATGGAAATCACCAGGTTTATATAGTCTGAGATGACCAGAAGACACATTTACATACATTTCACAGTAAAGATGTGACACTTCTACTGAGGTGAGGTCATACAAGCTCCTGGAGGCATCATGAGCTGGATCACCTCAGGATGTAACATGTGGAGTCAAAAGGTCTGATACATTTCAAAGGAGAAAGATCTCAAAGCCAAGTGCATTTATCAGGACACACATTATAAATAGTAATATATGTGCTGATACTTTGACAATATTAGCAATCAAAAGGGTTTACATGAACAAAATGTTAACACTGTCTTTGACTACTAAACCAAATGAGTTTTAATTACAAGACCAACTGATTTCTAAAAGTGAAAACAATCTCACAACATTTTAATTTCTTTTACATATCTATTGTAGGGAGTATTATACCTCTGATAACGTAGGCCAAGATAACAAACACTGAGCTGGCAGAAAGACCCTGTTTACCAGTAACCATGCTTGTACATACAGGTGACTGGGTGACGTGTCTTGCCAAATACTCACCAACTGAATTAACATAGACATTTGAAGCCCTAACCTTACAGAAAAAGAGCAATTGTTGTACCGCGTGTCTAAATCCATACTGTCAATTAAACCTCACTCCAGTATTTTATTGCTGACATTGCCGACTCCTAGTTCCAAGACATCACCAGGGGAAAATACATATTGACAAGAGCAGGGGTAGTTTTCAATCAGCGCTTTTCTTCAAACTCCAACCTCTCTTGTACAAGTCTCCACACGCCTGTCTAATTTGTGCTGTTGGGACTAAAGCATTTCCAGCTCTATACTCTGTGGGGCGTATTAATACCATGACCTTTGACCTCACCATGAAGAGCTGCGGCGGAGGAATACACCAGAACAGAGAGGAGATTTGAACTTAAGTAAGGTTTCAATACAAAGAGACTGGAATAGTGTTAGAGTTGGAATACTTAGAATACTTTTTTGTTGTAGTGTAAAAAAGCGGAATAGAACTCAAGTTATGGCTTATTCTTGAAATGGATATTTATAGATATTTTTCTGTTGGATTGTTTAATCTGTTTTAAAGATGTTAATTGACGACTGCGGTGCTTCTTGGCCAGGTCTACCTTGAAAACACCTTTTATTTCAAGGGACTTCCTGTTAAAATAAAGGTTATACATAATACATTTTCCATCATTTTGAAATCCATGGATAAACTGCCCTGTATTTTACCTTTTTACTTCTCCATCACTCTGTTCATCTCATTATAAACAGCTGCATGACATCTCAATCTCTTACCCTCCCTCCCTCCTCTCCCTTTCTCTTGATCCCTCTCTCTCTCTCATACACTGTATAAATACGTAGACTAAGTGTGTGCGTGACGGCGCCCACAGCGTTCGACTCCAGTCAAATGAAGCTCATCGAGGCTAGCAGTTATAGGGGCAAATTTGGAGCAAACTTCCAGCCTTGAGTATTATAGCAACCAAACAGCCAATCCAGATCGAGGCTGTAGAAGGTGACGCCCCCTTCCGCCCGCACCGCTGGTTTAGCAGGGACCAAGCACTTAGCTGTCAATCAAACCTGTTGCTAATGGTAGTGGGAGCGACCTTAGGGAAAGAAGGAGCCTGTTTTGTCTGTTAAATGAAATATATGAAAACGGCAGAAACTGTAAATAATAGGTGTGTTAGCTTCAGTGTAGCTAGCTCCTCCCTTCAGATAGATACAATAATAACAGACAAATGAGACGCTTTCAGTTTTTTCTTTCATTATTCCACGTTTCATCAACCAAATGGAGCGAAGTAGAGATGCATTTTGAGAATAGGTTTTGAAGTTACAATTTCCTATAACAATCTATAGATGGAAGAGGATTCAGAGAAGACTGGACAGTTTCGTTGCCTCTTCGCTTAGTTCATTTTTGATTCAAGAAAAATTGACTGACCCCATCTTGATTATGCGCCGTTTGAATTCTGTTACACCGCAGACACCAGTAGACATGGCGTCATCTGAGGCAGCACATGCCAAACTGGAGCACTTTCGTTCAAAAGTCTTTTCTCCATCATTTGCTTCCTTCGATCTCTAACTCTATCACTTTTGCTCACCATTTGAGGCTTAGTGCGTCAGTCAGCTCTGTGTGCGATGCGCTGTTGAGCTGCCGATATGAGCCATTTCACGCTGCACTGGTGATGTGTGGGAGAGGAGGCGAACGCACAACACAATGCGAGCTCCTACGGGCCGCTGTGAGGGAGAGAGAGAACGAGAGAGGGAGGGGGAGAGAAGGAGATAGAGGGGGAAAGATGGAGGGGCAGAGTGGGGGTAAAAAAGAGACAGGGATAGAGAGAGGGCTAGACCATAGACTGTATATATAAATGAACATAGCTCGTCTGCTACTGCGGGCGCAATTTTCCAGCTCCGTCGGCTCCAATTCGCTTTACATTGAAAAAAAATGTAAACTACTGCAGTCAGATGTGTCATTTTGGTCTTAAAATGTTCTTATTAACCCACTCTACATGATCCTGGTATTGTTATTTCGCAATTTTGTCTGTAAATCAAGAGATGGACATCATTAATATGGATCACACCTGGACGACTGAGGGATTACACAAACTTCTTTATATCTCTAAACAAATCTTAATTTCTCTGCCTCCTTTGTTCAGTCTGCCTTTTTTTTTTTTCAAACCATCAACAAGCTCCAGACAGTCTGAAATTGTCTTAATAATTTTAATAGAAATTTGAAGAAGTACATTTTAGATACTCAAGTGTGTCGGCATCAGGCTGCATTTGTCTGTATGGACTTTAGGAAACATTATGTATTGGACATGGGACATTTTATTGTATTTTACTGCTAATGTTAATGCTGAAGTTTAATTGTAATGAAATTTGTACTTTTAATGTGTGCTCACTTGCCTAGGGACTGCAGATGAAAAGTAGCGAGATTAATGAATTTGTACACGGTCCCTTACATATAAAAAATAAATAACGAAAGTAAAGTAGTTTTCACATTACCGCTAGTTAGGTCAGCGCAGAAGACCATTTGTGTGTTGCGCTTGGGCCAGCATGAACTCAGCAGCTGCATTCTGAACCACAGTTAACATCCGGAGTTTGAAACAGGTGGTCTGGATCAAAAAGCACTTGGATCATAGGCTATAATGTGTGACTCACCGTTGTGTTTTGCAGCCTGTGTGTGAGCCAAACTGGATCAGCTTAGAATCAGATACTTCTCCTGCCCCTGTCTGCGCAGTTAAGTCTGGGTCTTTTTTAGATTTAGTGTTCAGAATTTTCTCCTGTGCATTTTCTCCTGTGCCACCAGCGCGTTACCCTAACAGTATGTATCCACAGGTGAGAGAAAAGACCATCGTGTAGCCTATAGAACCAGCCAAGCGGGCGTGTGCATAGGCCTGTCACATTAATTACTATATCGACATGTCTTTCAATACGAGATAGATGGAACAAGCATTTTTGTGGGTCAGTATTTATCACGGGGACTTTTTCTTCACATTGCTTGGAAATGTTGGGTTATTTTGTAGCTATACGGTAAGTAATGAGGCTTCTATGACTCATTAGAGATGCAAACTGAGTGCAAAAGTGCTCCGTTCTGCTGTTTGTCTATTGCAGCTCATGGTTTTTGTGGTTTAAATCTGCTCGTGTTGTTCTGTCAGTGGCATAAATTAGTATTATCAGTTTCAGTATTATCGTTTATCGTCTATATTTACTTCAGTGATGTATCGAACTTCAACATATGTTATCGTGACAGATGTGTTTGGGGTGAGTGATGATGGAAATAGAACTACACAGAACACCTTACTGGCCGTAGCTTTCAGGCGACCCTAAACTGACTTTGACTCCGGGGCCCCCTGCAGTGGGATGTCCCCTGGCTCAGCTATTGGCGCTTCATATTTGACGACATTATGACGATGCTCTCATCATCTCAACTTATTGTATTTATAATTGAAACCAGAAGTTTACATGCACCATATAAAAAGGCACATACACACTGTCAGCTGTGATAGCCTAAGACACTGTGCATGTCTCTTTTTACACATTTAAACATTCACAGAAGGCTGGATGATGGCTTATTGTGAAAGAAAAGGCCAAAAATCAGAAGCAGACAATTGAATAAGCTGATTCACCATGCTCCCAGATATATACTGCACTTACTTTACATATATAAATGTCCCACTTCACTGTTTTATCCTGGCATGTCATGTCCTTTAGAGCAGATACGTCATTGCGGAGGACAAGAGCAAATCTAGCACAGATATAATATGCCTACTGTTATATCAAATGGATTTCTGTGGCAATTTCCTATCAGGATTTCATTATACATCTATGGACAAGCTTATTAGCCTGTCATGAGGGACGGGCGATAGTTACGTCAGAGAAGATGCGGTCGCTGATAAATTATTTACTGTTTTTGTGCGGCCCGGTAGCAAATGCGCAACAGACCGGTACCAAGCCCTGGCCCGGTGGTTGGGGACCACTGCTTTAGAGTAAGAACTAAGTAATAGGCTATTTTGAGTCACACGTAGCTGCCCACACTTATGCCGAACTCGAAAACAAATGGTAGCAGTAGATATTTTGCTACGATAGATACAAACAAATGTAATCGTTTGAGAAGGATATTTAGGCTGCTGTAAAACACATGAGCCCTGTTTCCAATACAACTTTACATATTATATTATTTTCAATATAAATGTCCTTGGGGGCCCTCTGGTGGCCACGGGGCCTAAAGCAGCTGCTTAGTCTGCTTATAGGCTGGGCCGGCCCTGCTTGCAGTTCATGTTCTTACCCAGTACACCTGCATTATGTTTCGCCATTTTTCTGGTGGAGGGTCTGCAAGCCACAGGTCTCCATGGTTATTTCTTTACCCAGAATGTTCCATAGTACCGCCACTGTAGCTAAAAGCACACTAAGAAAACAGCGACTCGCTTCTCTACAGATCTGACCCGGTGGTGTCATCTCCTTTTAAACAAATGCACCAATAAGGAAGTATTTGTTTGTAAAGTATCTCCATCAAAATTATTTACCGATCCAATTCGGAGTCTCGTCTTTGGTTTTCTTTGTTTAGTTGCTCTGATACAAAAGCCTTTCCAGTGGTTTCACTCTCCTCCTGAGGCCACACACTGAGCATTAGCATTAGCATGTGTTAGCGTCAGAGGAAATCAGTCTGACAGACAGGGACGCCCGCTGTCACTATCTACAGAGCTGAAGCCAACTGCTGCAGGGACAAATCATTCAAAACATTTACTCTGGCACAAAATTCGATTTGCATTATAAGATGTTGTGTTTGCAGAGTCAATCCAATTTGTTTCATTACACAGTCACTTCAAATGGAGCTGCTTACTGACATCATTGCAGACATCAATGCTTCAATGGGGTTTTACGTTAAAAAAACAAAAAAAAACCCAGATTAAAAACCAAATATTTACTGCAATGTCCTTTTAAGCAACGAAATACATTGTTAGTTCACATGATTTATAATATAGGCAATACAGTGTGTGAAGTAGTGACATATAATGAAAAGAAAAAATCTGCATATTTTTTCCAACAAATTTGAGGTTATCAATATGGAGTATTTATTTATTTAACCACAAAACTGCAGAAATATTACCCAAACTCAAAGGTAATGCTGCAAGTTCTATTTTAATTTCAAAAAGCTCTTTTTTAATCTTGCAAGTGTTTTAATTTTTCCTCATCGAAAATATATTTGCTTGAGTTGTACTTGCTTTTTTAATGCTTATTTCAGTAATCCTGTTTATTTTCTGAGCCTCAGAAATCATTCTGGCTCTGACTCAGTGTGAATTTTCTGGATTGTGACGTCATAAGTAGAGATTGCCAGTACATGCAAACACCAAATGCAGATGAAAAAGCAAGTCTTTCGATACTTGATGTCTGCTTTAAGATTCTGACATAGCTAGAGCATGTTTAAAGGTAAATGACAATATGAAGAATAAATCGTATTTGGTGACATCCAGAATACACACTTCCCCAATATTTCTATCTAAACTGATGTGGCTGCGTATGAGGAAAAAACAAAGGCAAGACACAAGTGACAACTGAAAAATCATGGTGGGTTTTTGCAGAATCTTTGAGCAAAGCACTTAAGATTGTATTTGTAAATGATAGATGGTCAATTAGCTGCTTTGTTTCATATGAAAAAAAAAAAAAGCATCTGATTGCATCATGTTTGGTTCTGGCTCGAGACATGACGAAGGTAGAGTGGGCCAGATTGATATCCCTTAGTACATTTTATGGATTTTATTGTATTTATTTCAGTTTTTATTTGAATAGGGACAGATACAACAAACATAGATTAACATATCAGTTAATCGGATGCAGGGCTAATTCACAACACTAGTCCCCAGAAGGACTTTTAAAGCTGTTCAGATGAAAAAATATAAATACAATGGATTTGTGTAGAGAATCAAATACCAAAATATTACACGCTTAATATGTGTCATTAAAAGCAACGTACCATAGATAAACATGACTGAATAAGATGCTATCAAGCTCCGGTGTGAAAAGTGCAGCATCAATGTGGCTCAAAACCTGTGAGAAGAACTGTTCAACTGGATCTTTTATCACTACCCAACAGCTGCTTCTGTCTCTACAACACATTAGTCCTGCTCTGAGATCCCTGAGGACGAATACTTTGGAGGAACATATGCTCATATCTCCGCACAGAGATTTGAACTCAGAACTTTCTTGCTGTGATGCAAAAAAACGGTAGCCACTTAGCCACACCATTGTCATGATAAATAAGAATGACCACTTTATTTGTGATTACCATTCCAGTGAATAAAAAAAAAAATCACAGAAATTATAATGAAATTCTACTCTGAATAATGTGAGGCCACTCTCAGGTCACACCAAGTCAAATTTATATTACAAGATTGATTGCATGTTCAAAATTACAATATGGTTTCTGACAGTGATCCTATGCCCATGCCTCTAAAAGTTTTCTTAGTATAGGTCGTTGTGTCAAAATTTTACATATAGCAGTCTGTATTTCAACCCAATAATAAACACGCAGAATTTCACGGTTCAAATCTGTCACATTCAAATGTCTTAAATCCATTAGTGGGAGATTGTTCCTTTGTGTTCCTGTGTGATGTGTCTCGCAGCCTGTCAGACGTTTTACACGGCATTATTTTTGAAGCTTTAACTGACAGTAAAAGTTTTACAATCTCACTTTTTATTCAAATAATATTTAGAACTAGACATTTTAAAGAGTCAGGACAGTCCATTAGCACATGTGTAAAAGGCTGGTCTCTGAGGACTTCAGGGACCGGCCTCCTGCTGGTCCCAGAGTCAGGACTAAACATGGAGAATCAGTGTTTCAGTTTTATGCAGCTAAAACTTGGAACAGTCTTCCTGAAGATGTGAGACAGGCCTCTACCTTGACAATGTTTGAAATCAGGCTCCAAATGGTTCTGTTCAGCTGTGCATATGACTGAAAGGTTTTTATTCTGCATTTTTCTCTTTTAATGATAATTTTGTGATGATTATTTATGTTTTGATTTGCAGTTTTGTGATTTTAATGTCTTGAATTACATTGTGTGCAAATCGTGCTACACAAATAAAGTGGCCTTGCCTTTGCTGCTTTGGTTGTTTGTCAGTTTTTAAAGGTGCACTAAGGATTTTTATTGTCCTGGAGACATCGCCTGCATGTCTCCAAGGAAATAGAAATGTTTAAAGCCATTCTGTGGAACATTCTATCAAGGCCAAGCAATAACATATCCACAAAGACAAGCAAGTGGTAAAACCTCCACAAGCACCCTGCACTTTACAAGTCCATCCATCCATTTTCTTCCACTTATCTGGGGGCAGCAGTCAGCAGCAGGGACTCCCAGACTTCCATCACCCCAGACACGTCCTCCAGCGCCTCCGGTGGGACCCCAAGGCGTTTCCCAGGCCAGTCGAGAGACATACTTCTTGTAGCGTGTCCTGGATCTTCCCCAGGGCCTCCTCCCGGTGGGACATGCCTGGAACACCTGCAGTAAAAATGTACAAATAGTCTCCAAATTGAAATACTCCTTATTGTATTCATTAGATTACAGATGTGTTCTTTGTGCGTACATTTCACCTGAACAACATGGATAGAATTTATTATTACTATCATTTTAATAAAATCCTGTGTATACCTATATGTGTTCCTGAACTCACTCAACTTTCTGTATTTTCCAACTTTCCTTCAAAGTACAACTTTACTGTAAAACTGATCAATATTTACTACAGATAATATCTCACCGAACTAAAGTCATACTCAGTAAAACATGAACGAATACCGTCTGAACACATTATTAGATTCTGTGCAAATAGAATGTTAAAACCATCAAAAAGGAGCAACATTTCCATGGAAACAACCAGTAGTAATCCCTTCACCAGACAAAATAAGAGTCAGGTTTGTGGAGATGCAAGCCCGCTCACAGTAAGTTTTTCTGTGTAATAAAAAACACAACCAAATTGAACTTTAACTTTCCCACACAGGCTCTGCTCTCAGCTAATACCATATGTTGCATGCTCACTGAACATAACTGAAAAACAGCTACTTCACAACTGGAACCAAACCTACATAACATTTTGACATTAGACAACATATTAAAATACTATTCTTGTCTTTGTCCCTGAGTGTAGGTTTTACTTTGGGCTTTTAGCCAGACTAAGTGATGGTACAATGAATCTAATTAAAACCATAATAAGAACGAGAGCAGTTTCTGTGGAGCATGTAATGACCGCTCCGGGACCAGGAGTTTAATGTTATACCCTCTACCCCTGTCCCAGATAAGGGCGCAACCTTCCTGTCTTCAGTTATAATGAAAACTGTTGGTATTGGTGGAAAGATACTGAGAAATGATTTTACCCTGAAAAGAAGAGACTGGTGCTGGCCTGACTGTAGAAATAAAACTAATAAAAGTGATTATTCAAATTGATGAGACAGCCCAGTGCCCACCATCCCAACGGTTGATGGTGCCCTTGAACAAGACAACGAAACACCCAACTTTACAGTGTCTGCGGTGAACTTATCAGAAATGAGAAGTGGTCACATTATGAATTTAGCCACAAAATACTGACAAGTCCATGGCGAGTCTTAAAGATGTCTGATGTAACATTTTGGTGTAGTGTCCGCCACCTGCTTATCACCATAGAGACGGCAGTGGCTCAGTGGTTAGAGCAGTGGTCCACCAACCTGAAGGTGAGAGGATCCATTCTCCCTTGGACCAAATTTTACTGTTGTGTTCACCCACATTGCCTAGAATGAGTGTAGTTGGAGGGACAGGTGGCAGAGATTGGCAGCCTTGCTTCGGTTACTCTACCCCAGGGCATCTATGGCTGCAAAGTAGTCTGTAAAGTGCAGTACAGTTGTTATTATTAGTTATTATTTCTTGGCATGGAATGTTCCACAGTATGGTATTAAACTTGCCAATCGTGGAGACATGCAGCCCAAGTTACAGGTTGGATCTGTGGAAAAGCAAGCTTAATCTCAGCATGGATGTTTTGCAAATTATTCCTAACAACAAAAAATGCTATAAATGACTAAAGGCAAGATATATCTGTTTAATAATGCTAATGTGGGGAACATTCATTGTAAAATTAAGACTGTTGCCATAGTGATTAACAGATCAAAAAACAAAAAAAACAAAAAAGCGTATAATTTGAACAGGAAAAAAGCTCAAATGTTTCAAATCCATGAATATAGACCTTTTTGTTATAAGCTTATTTCCTGTGTGAATTTCCATTTCATGCACTTCTTTGAGCCTAGCCTGTGTTTTGGCCTCTGTCTTGTCCCTCGGCCGTGTCTCTCCTGCCAATACTTAATTCATTTGGCTCTGACCGCCGCTCCACTCACTCAAGTGCTTCATTCACTTCACTTCTCATTTGTTTCCGCAAACTGGCTGTATGACCAATCAGTGTTTTTGTCTGACACACAGCCACAGCGCCCACTGTGGTCACGAGCTACTTGCCAAATGTGTCTGGCTTCTCTCCAAAACTGTCCAACATTTGTGCAGTTTTATTCTCACTTTTCTTTTTAGTAATTCAGACTTTTTCTCCCTCATCTCGTTTGGAATCGTGTGCTAATTCAAGTTTTAATTGGTAGGTAGCTCCGTGAATGGCGGTTTGGGTTCGGCATGTGGTTGATGAGCTACTTGATGAACAGAAATGAGTAGTAGCAGGTGTGGAGAGTTGAGCTGTGTGCATCTTTGTATGAACAATGAGCTAAAAACAGAAGTTCAAGTTAGGGGTTAGGGTTCAGGGTTTGGGGTTATGGGTCGGAGTTAAGGGTTAGGGTGAAATGGCACACAAAATTGAAGAAGATGCAGGACTAAAGATGGCCGATATGGAGGTATTAATCCCTGACAATCTGCTATTTTGTCATATCATGATTCACTATTTTTTAGGGAAACACTACACTTTTCCCAACCCACTTCTCCGTAAACCTCAGAGTAAGCGATGGCTGCATTTAACCAATCACAGTGAAATAACTTTCAGAAGATTTCCTCCACAAACAACCAAATGACCCAGGACACACTCGAGGGACTATGTCTTTCGGCTGGTCTGGGAACGCTTTGGGGTCCCACCGGAGGAGCTGGAGGATGTGTCTGGGGTGAGGGAAGTATGGGAGTCCCTGCTTAGACTGCTACCCCTACAACATTCATATTCATTTTGTTAATTCCTCTGGATGCGTTTAAATTGTGAACGTAGAACCGATCTTTTTTTTTTTTTTTCTTTATAAATCGCAAATCTAATTGGCTCTGTGCACAACGGCACCCAGCTAGTTCCAATCGGAGGGACAGTCAGTCAAGCATTTCCAGCGCAGTATAGTCATTATGAGTCACGCTAAAATCAGTAAATCCTGACAGATGAGGCAGTGGACAGGGAGCTGCGGGTGGACGTCACTGACAACATCTTAAACTTTACAAATGAGAGGATTTCAGTCAGTGGTTTTATTGAAATATTTATTAGGCTCTGAAAGTAGCACTAGCATTTGCCTCGTTGTGCACAGAGCCAATTGCAATGCTTGTCAGAAAAAAAAATAGCAATTAAATATTTTTTCTCAAATCTTTCCACCCAATTATTTACGTTTTAAAGGCAATAGTATTTTGCCACCCCAGCAACCCCTATGTAGTACTACTAATTGTTATGATCATATGAGTGTTATTACTAGAACAAGTGTATACAGGTATCAGTCTAAAAAGCAGAAATAGAACACCTACATGAACACCTATAAAGCCTATACGCCAAACGTGTTGAAAAGAAAAGCAAAAGGCGAAGTTTAAATCTGTCAACTGGACAAATTATTGTAAGAGTGAAATGTTTCGCTGCTCATCCAAGCCATGTCTTCAGTTCCGGTCACATAGCTGGTGGACACTGCCTTATATCGATCTGAAGGGAGTGGATAACTACAATGAAACTATTGTCTCCAGTTTCAGCACTAACAACCCTATTCAATCTGTAATGGCCTACTGTTGTTCTTTTTGTTTATTTTTGTTTGCTTTGGGTCCGAGGATGGAATCATAGATCTGTGAGAGATTTTGTCTGGAGTGATGGAGACAATAGCTGTTTACAGTTTAATTGTAGTTAGCCCCTCCCTTCAGATAGATATGAGGCAGTGTCCGCCAGCGATCTGACCAGAACTACAGAAGCGGCTTGGATGAGCAGCGAAATGTCTTCACTGCTTTGTCAACAATTTGTCCAGTTGACAGATTTAAACTTCGTCTTTTTTTTTTCAGGATAAGACCTGGATGACTGAAGGATTACACAGACTTCTGCATGAAAAAAGTTATTAATTAGTAACTAGCATGCTAACACTAGTGGTATCTTTCAAAAAGTACACATTGTAACATAACAGCCATGTGTTAGTTTTTTTTTTTTTTTTTTTTTTTTTTCATTTTGGTAGATTTTATTGCTCTGAAAAAATGTTTACATGGAATCACGGAGATCACATTCCAACATTTACCGTACCTTTAAATTTAAAGATGTACAAAACTGATAATATTGTATTCTCTTTTTAAAATCACATCCCCATCAGCTGCATGAGGGACTCCGCTCTAAATGTGTGAATTTCTAATAGGATTAAACAGTAGGTGTGACCATACTATCTCTAGACAGAATGCTTTGCGATCTAAAGATATACAGTACAACTATGAGGAGCGTGGGAGATTACTATTATTATATTTATTATTATTTGAGGTCGTTTGAAGAGTGAGTAATGTCTGGTGGTCTTGTGCAGTGAGAGTGAATGGGTGTGGCCTGGGAGTGGACTTAAAGTGAGTAACAAGATTAACCTTATCCTCACAGCCTACCCCGTACTACTGTGTCCACCTCACCACACACATTCTGATCTTTAGACAGTGGTCAGTAGAGGGCGCTCAACTCAATGGAGTCATTTTTAAACACGTGCTCTTAGTTGATGTTCTGGTACAAAAAAAAAAAAAAAATGTTATTAGTGGTGTGTCTAGCTCCTAACTTATAACTGTACAAGTTTTTGTCAAGCTGGATCTCATGTAAATGGACTAAATTTTGTGGAAAATGTGGAAATTATTGCTCTTTTAACAGCTCAAGCTAAGGAAACGCTAGCAACTTTACTTATGATTATTTTATTCATAATCAGGACCAACAGTGAGGTAAACTAGCGCTTCTATCTGCTTCATTCCATTGTGCTGTGTCCAGTTAAACACCTGTCTCTGTCCGCTGTTTTTCCGACTCTTGCAATGCATTATGGTCTATATTGATGCCCGCTACTGTTCAAGGTGCACTGTGGGAAATTTTTAGTGCACTACTTTTCAAACTGGACACCACTAAAAATGATGTGACCCCTGAATAGTGCCCTAAGTAGGGAAAAGTGTGGACATTCGGACACAGCCTAGTAATAAAATGACATTAAAAACTGTATTTTTGAGAGAAATGTTCAATTAATATTCATTGCTAAAATGTTTAAAGTCTGAATAAAGTGGGCTATGAAATTGACACTTGACGCAAAGCAGTTGTCTATTTAAAGTAAAGAAAATACACTGGGAATCACTATAGCAGTTAGCAGTTATTAAGTGATTTTAGTACTGACGCGGGAAAATCTCTATAGCAACAGAGAAAAAAAGTTTAGATTAGTTAACATGTAGCATCCAGCTCTGGTGACATGTGTTTGACATGTGCTAATTCCCCGGGTGGCAAATGTCTTTAGCTCTGTGTGTGTTAATAGGATTGAGCGGCTGTGACCTCAGACGCAGGGTCACGCACGTATTTAGACACAGGCCGCAAAGATCACAGTCTGACTGCGCAGCCTATAAATACGCACCGCTCTTGAACTTGGACATTCAGTCACAAAAGTCGGTAGTGCATTGTGGTCTCAAAAAACACAAGGTAGCAGGTTCGATTCTCAGAGCAGACCGGGTTTTCTTTGCGGGGTTTAGTGGGACAAGTTGAACCATGTGTGCACAGTTGGAGTAGTTTATGACTAATCCTTGATCTGACTTTGCCTCGCCAGCCAAGACTGCAAGCTTTTACCCTTAGGCCCTTTCCATGCTGCTGCCCGGCCGGGCTAGTTCCGGTGTTCTGTCAAGCTTTGCTCTCCCCTCGGTAAGCCTAATTATGCAAATTATGCATCCCTCCTCGAGAAGCACTATTTTGTCAAAATTTCACAAATGGACAACTAAAGAACATTTTAGCTTATGTCTCATGATTATTAAACATAGCCCTATTTTAGTTTAAATTATAAATCTTACAAACGTCTAGAACAGACAGCCATAAGGTATTGTTGTGGTAAGAAACAACAGTTTTTCGTTGCTTCAGTGCTGTGAACATGTGCAATAGTCCCGGAACTAGTGTCTTACCCAAGGGTACAGCAGCCAACAACCTGGTTATGCTCTCATAAAAGTAAGTGTTGTTTTTGCAGAATTAACTTTGAAGTATCAGAATTAAGGATGTCAAAAGTATCAAAGATCAGATAATCTACAGAGGTCCCTCGCTATATCATGGTTCACTTTTCGCGGTATTTTTTGCAATTATGCATGTTTGGGTTTTTTTACAGTGTATGAACGTGCATTGTGTTCTGCGTCCTGATTGGCTAAAGGACTGTAGGTCATTGTCAGTCAGTCTCCTCCGTGCCGTGTCTCCTGTACAGTACAGATTGTGTTCAGCCAAATTGACATAAATGTTCGATCGCAGTGTGACTCTGAAGTGCTGTATGTTTGAAAATTTTCTCCCCGACAAAACCCACAATGTCCATGAAACGTTCTGCACAGGCAAATTTCAGAAACGCTTTGGGTTCAAAAGTGTTTCTGTGCACTGAGAGACCGCCTCTGTAGATACCGCTGGAGCAGAGGCACGTGAACAACACATTTAAAGCGATCATGGAGGAAGGAGGATATAATATATGAAGGTTTGAACTTTGAGAGTGTTTAAACAAGAGAGAAATGTGACAAAATGTTAATGCCTGTCTGAGAAAAGTGTATAAAGTGTGCGGTGAGGGGTTTTACAGCCTTAAAACACATATGATAATTGCACAAAAAAAATTAAAGCTACTTTTTGCCGAGTACGCTGATTGCGGGTTATTTTTAGAATGTAATCCCCCCGATAAACAAGGGATCACTGTGTATTATAACTGGTATCGAAAATTAGATACTCATTTGAGCAGGTATCGATATAAAAAAAAAAATCACATTTACATGACAGAAATGAACCTTTCCTGAATAGTTTTAGAACAAGTATAAGACACATAGACTATTATACGCCCCTGGACCACTATGGGACCTACCTGGACGACTGAGGGACTACACAGACATAAGAATTCTATTGTCTAAAGAAAGAGTGTTTTTAATTATCACCATGGTACCAGAATCAGTATTGAGCATCGAGTCTATTCCTCAGTACCAAAATCGAGTTTGGAATTTTAGTATCCTGACAGCACTACTCAGAATGACAACATTTTTTTTTTCTTTTTTTCTTTTTTAATCAAATTTTTTGTTTGGATTTGTATAGAAGTTTTTTGCTCAACACATCACTTCAGCGTTCAGTTGAGGCCTGACTAGCATTGAATAGAAAGCTTTTCTGTGATTACACTTGACCAGAGATTAACAGCACTCCGGGTCGAACTCTTGTGTTGCAAATGTTGACAGCAATTTTTGTCAACTCAATTTTAGTCAGTGCAATTTTAGGTCAATTTGTATAAAACATGGACTGTCTGGACTGTCTGACAACTGAAGAGGCCATTGTGCTCTGGCTTTAAAGGTTACACGAAAAAGCTCAAAACAGACAGCCTTGAATTCACTGTTTTCACACTTTATTCCATTTTATAAGGTTTGTTTATACTATAATCAAGACGCATTAGTAAAATAATAATTTGATCACAAGTCAGAGGTGTAACAGATTAAAAGCAAAAAAACTAGTTCATTTCAACAGTTCAACAGTTTTCATTGGTTCAAAGTTATTCCTCACTTTACAATACATTCTGAGCATTCTAATTATTCACCACGATGAGTTTATAAGTGCTCTTCACAACCTCAGCGACCAGAGTGGAGTTTACGATAATGGTACCAACAAATAGCATGCAACAGCGCACCACCGTTTCTTCCTGGTTTGTGGAAATAAAAAAGCTTATTTTGACCCTAAAAGCTGCTTTTACAATTGGTTATATCTGCACATGAATAAAAATCAGGTACTGGTCATCTGGTTCCAGAGACTCCTGCAGGTAGAACACAACAGCCCTGTCAGGAACGATTCTTCTGGCATTAATACTCTGCATAGAAGTCTGCATTGGGTATGAGTAGTACGCATGTTGCAGTGATGCGCAGATTTTTTTCTGACCTGCCCTGCCTGAACCGCATACAAATCCATCCCGAAAAACTAGAACTTAAAGGCAATATTTTACTGTTACACCCAAATATTGAATGTTTTGTGGTTATGTCGTGTTTTCTGTCAACCAGCCAATGAGACTGTGGATGAAAATGAGCCTGCATGGCTAACTCTGGCACATTTACACGCTGTGCTAACTTGTTGATTAATGTGCATGGTCCCATATTTAACACATAGATTGTTTTCTGTCCATGCTCACAGGAAAGGAGGAGTGCACAAGATTTTGGAGAGTTTGGGACTAAAGCAGTCACTGAGGAGCCTACCTGATGCATGCTTTCTGGACATCTTGGTCCTACAGAGTTTGTTTCTCTAACCTCCGTTGCATAGGTTGCAACACATGCAGATGAGGTGAAGCGCCCTATTTGTTAATCAGAGCTGCAGAACATGCATTAGGATAGTCTTATTGTGCTGACGTTTAGGCCACATTATGTTAAAGTAGAGGGTGGACCCGACCAACCTGCAACTGTCTGATCTACCTCTATGTGCTAACAATCTGCAGTTTTAGTGGAATGCAAGTTTCCTGAGATAGTCTCACTTTACCAGACTACCACTAGGTGATACCAGAGCTCATCATAAAGTCTCAGACATGTACGACACATGACTCTTGCCCACCTTCTCCAAGTGAACAGCTGTGGTCACACGTCGGGTTTGGATCAGCTCAGGTAGTCTACAGCACGGAGGGTGACGATAAGTCTGTGCTTTCTAAAGGGATTGACCGCTCCAGGACGAGACCAGCCACACCAGATGGACACACACTTTTACTCATCCTCTTAAACCTGTACAGCTCTGGTCTTCTTCAATCTTCAGGCCTATAGAGGTGATACGGGGACGTGACAAATACGGCGAAAAATGATCCGCAATCGCATTTAAACACATCCATTTCCTGTTTTAAAGTGTATTTAAAGAAAACCCGGTAACCCAATTGTCTCGTTCAAATATTGGATCCTCAACATTCATAATCAGACTTGTTGCTATGACGACTCAGGACAAGAAAGCAGAATAGTGAGACAAAAGACATAAACAGGCCGTGTGTTATTGGAGGACACCATGACGTCACTTTTATAGAGGAGAGGGAGTGTCAGTCATTAGATCCGAGACAGAGGACACGGGGACACAGGGGGACAGGGGGGGACAGGGGAGGGACACAGGAGGTAGAGGACATAGAATGATGAGGAGTGTCCTTAATCACAGTCTAAACCTGATCAACCCCATAAAGCGAGTCCTCACAAGGACGTTCTGTTACACACTCTTGTTGTCTCTTTGTTCAAATGGCACATGGTTCTTTTAACTGGGAGTAAATAGTGTGAGGATTCAACGTTCGAATTTGGTTGCAATTTCCAGATATGATTCCGTAAATATTTTGTGTTTTGATTGAAATGACCGAACTGAAAATCCATGAAATGTATAATTTTTTTTAAGGATTGGGTCCACAAACTTAATCTTATAATGCCCTGATGTAGTCTTGGTTTGTTCTTGTTTCTGGTTTAGTCCTAGTCTAGTCCAGGTTTAGTCTTGGGTTTAGTCCCATTTTTTATGTGGCGTGTATGCAAGTGTGAACCGACCCTTAAAACAAACCTGTTATGCAAAATTGACTTTTCAGAGCTTTTAACCATGTTGTAGTTGTTTCCCTTCAACATTCGCTCACACGAAGTTGTTTTTGGAGTGATTTGTGCATAATTGAGCAATCTTTAATTGCTTATTTTCAAGACGCCATATTACAGATCAATCCCCGTTTTCACTGCCACCAGTACACACACACTCTCTCTGCTTGCTTCATTCTCACATTTTATTTTCTTAATCTGTTATACACGTACGATTCGGCAGCACTGTGTTGTCATTTTGGAACAAATTTTTTTTTTAAATCCACTGCTTCCTAGTGACGTCAGCTTCCATTGAGCACCAGTTTTCTAACGTAAAAATCAGATCTAGCCCTGTCCTTAATTAACCAAAAAGCAGGACAAAACATCTGATCTTTGACAGTTAAAAGTCAAATTCTACCATCAAATTCACACCTGTCTTTAACCTCAGTTTTAACGTGTACAATGTGTTTTAAGTGGTAAATGTTCACAGTTTTTTTTATATAGGGACCACTAACCCATTCACACAAACATTCAAACACCAGTGTACGCAGACACGCAGGGAGAGGTGGGTTAAGAGTCTTGCGGAAGGACACAGGATCAGCATTCATGTGTGGCAGCTGGAATCCTGCTGCCAACCTGTGGGTCAAAGGATCTGATCTGAGAGCGGGATACAAACCTCCAACCTTCGGATCAGTGGACAAAAAGCTATTATTCCATCAATTCTACTACCAATTCCAGATGATTGAGGGTGGAGATGTGTGATTGTATACTTTTGATGTTTCGCATAGAACTTAGATATTCTGTATGTTTCCTGAGGGGTGTGGGCTAGACTCTGTGGGGAATTGGACTAAATGTCACATGGGACCATCTCTGATCTGTATCAAAGAGCCTCTGCTGTGCCCTTGAGCAAGACACACCGCCATCGCACTCTCACTCTCTGTGTGAACTGACTCGTGCCTGTTACCGCGTCTCCAAAGACTAGATCAGACACATCCTTTCAAATGCGTAGTAAACATCTTTGCATTTTTTGCTTTTGATGTCGTTATACTTATATATTGTACTAAAGTAAGAGTAACGCTACTTCAAATTAATATTACTCAAGTAGAAGTACAAAGTAGTGTTTTTTTTTTTTCAAGTAAGGGCATTGTTGCTTCAATAAAAATATTACTGAAGTAGGAGTAAAATTATGCTGCTAGAAAAGTACTGTGAAAAGTACAATTTCTTTAAAAAGTTACTCAATCATACTACCTACTTCTAATTATACTCAACACTATAGGCAATTTCAGATGTAGGGTGCTGAATTACTCTTTAATGAATTCAACGAAGTGAAATATTGTACAATTTGCATATTATAAAACTACTTTAAGCCAATGTTTTAAATGTGACCTTTGGACATTTGTAACACAGTAATCTTTAGTTTGAAAATGAAAATATAATCACAGGCTTAAAGGGCCTGGAACCAATTTCTCCATGTATTAGAGCTAAATTGGTCTTACCCAAGTGCAGATATTTTGTATAAGTAGCTCTTGATGTCAAAATAAGTCAGCTGTGCAAGCATTTTATTGTCTGCCAATCAGGAAGTGTGCGTTAGCATGCTAGTTGTTGTAAGCTTTACCATCACAGCAAAATTCAGCTTTTCTGCAAACAGTTTAAATATGGATTCTTCTGTTTTTCACATTTTAAAGATGGTGCCTTTAATTGCATCGCCATGGAGGTATACAATTAAAAAAAAAAAACCCACAAAAAAAACTCTTATTGCATAAATACAAGAAGTACAAGCTCAAAGGTACACTATGTCATTTTTTGGATGTACCATAGATGTGTTGTGGTAAATGATCACAATAGTTTTTATATTGCACTTTTCCACCTTCAAGGCTCTCAAAGCGCTTTACATCAAGGAACCACTCACCTATTCACACACAAATTCACACACCAGTGTACGCAGACATTGGGGTGAGGTGGGGTAAGTGTCTTGCCCAAGGACACAATGACAGCAGTCATTTGTGGAAGCTGGAATTGAACTGCCAACCTGTGGGTCTGTGGCGCTCAACTAATGACTGATGAACTTTCGGATCAGTGGACAAACACTGAACTAGTTGAGCTACTGTCACCCCCAGTATTGCTTTGTCTTTAATATTCCACAGTAAGGCATTCACTTTATTATCTCCATGGAAACAAGCAAGTGGCACAGCTTAAAGCCTGTACTTTACTTGCCTTAGAACATTATTTTCCTCTCAATTTCATGGCATAAACTGAAATATTATAGCAAATGCTTCAAATATGTGACCATTATAGAAAAGCTACATAACGCTCCCTTAATATTGCATTTAAAGTAACCAGTAGGGTCTGATTCTTTCTTTGCACTGTTTGATTTGTTCTTTTGTGTCTCCTGTTTGTCCTGAGCTCCACAGAGATGCAGCCTGTGTCCACAGTCTGACCGCTATAAATCACAGAGACACTGGTCACCTCCGTGCGCCCTTCACACACTCCCCACACATGTACTACACACTACACGGCGCTAGCATGTATCCACAACAGCCAGCAAAGAAGTACTGGTACACACTGGTCATTAGGCTTGAGTGTAGTACTGCAGTTGTACCAGTAATCCCTGCAATCAGTCTGCCAGTGATATTTCTGCAAATTCAATCTCTTATCCAGTCTTTAACCACTGCAGTTTGGGAGCAGTGGAGCAGCAAGGGACCCATCTCCAGATCTGGTTGCAAGGCTGGGTCAGGACTACCTTAGCTGGAGGATTGTACTTATTTGCGCATGATTTGATTTGATGGAAGAAACCGGAGAGAACCCACACAGACATAGGAAGAATGGAGCAGGGACGGCACCAGTTGAGGCTTGAGGGGGCCCTAGCCTTCCCTTAGAATGGCCAATACTCCCCCATAACTCCCCCAAAGATTCTGTCCCCACTTTCATAGTCCAATCGCGACTAAAAATGTTCAAGTGGCAACCACAGAGTTCAAAATGAGACTGCAATAAAGAAAGAATTCCATATTATTATTTTTTTTAATCACTACAAGGGGCTAACTACATTTAAACTGGTTTAAAACAGCGATGCAAACATGGTAGAGGGAGAGGTTGTGTCCAAATCCATATAAGACTCTAAATTAACATGTTAATTTAGCACTGCTATAGCTCCCCCAACCAAAATGTCTGCCGCTGCCCCTGGAATGAAATCGAACCCACGACCTTCTTGCTGTGAACTGACCGTGACTCTCTAACTTTCTTTTCGTTTAAAGGAAAGAAATGGGCAATGCCATTCTCTGCATTGGTCTTTGGTTAATATCAAGTCTCGGTGTAGTACATACTTTCACTTACACTTGTTTTACGCTTTCCAGGCTCGTCGAAGCCACTCAAGAGCTACTATATAGTAATTATTCATTCACTCTACACTCAATAAGCTACAGCTATAGCCACAGCTGCCCTGGGGTACACTGACAGAAACGAGGCTGCCAATCTGCACCATCGGCACACGCCATATTTATACTAGCCAAGGCGGGTGAAGTCTCTTGACGTCTGGGTTGGTTGACGAGCACTTTACCTACTGAGCCACTGTCGCACCAAATTTGTATCAAACAGAAACTGGATCTCCAAACCATCTCCGTCTCTCTGACTTTGTTTTTCAACCAACACGGACTATTTCTCTTCATAACCCTGTCCGTCATAACATTTCATCATGGAGACAATAAGCAGAAGTCCCCAAAGCAGAGGACGCCCCACCCTCCAGAGGTGACTGCACTGTCTCGGTCCTGTCTCCGTCTCCGTCTCTCCACATTCACACAGCAGTGAGCTCAGACTGAGGAGCTGCTCTGAATGCTCAATGAGAAGCTGCCGCCTGTTACCAGCACACGGAGCGCAGGGGGGGGAGGGGCTGATGGGAAACCACAGCTGGAGTTTGACACCGTTGTTCATCTCGGGGCGACCGTGGCTTCAGATGAAAAGTGTTTTGTATACCTCTCAAAGCTTTTTTTTATTATTTATTTGTGTCAGCTCTTATTGGAGCGACTCAACTGTGGTTTGTTTTCAGTTTAATGCTTTATGATTAATATTTGAGGCAAGTGCACTGGGTTATAAACAGCCAGGAAATACTGTTTACACATGTTCTCTCCATAGACTGTATAAAGAAGTGGACTGAGTGAGTAGGACGTCACCCCCAGCGTTCAGCGCCAGTCAAATGAAGCTCATCGAGGCTAGGTGTGAATTTGCAGTGGAGCCAAAAGCGCAGCCTGTGATCACTTCCTTTTTGGAACGTGGCGGCTAGCAGGTTAACAATGTCCATTTATATATACAGCAAACCCAAACTATTTTTTATCAAGGGTCACATCTCAAAACATTCGAAGCGGAGGGCCACAGACCGGTGATCAATGCAGTGCGGTGCTTTAAACACAGCTTTGACAGAGCCACAGTGTATTAATAAGGCTTGAAACACATTCATTTTAGGTCTGTATCACACTGCAATGTGATGTTTGAGGATATAGTGGTACAAATAGTTTAATTTGTTGTTAAAAGTACAGCTTATTATCAATTAGGCTGGTTCAGCAGGAGACCTGAGGGCCAATAAAAACTGGTCTGAGGACAGCATTTTGGCCCCCGGACTCATGGTTCTCACTCATTTTGGAGCAGAAGAGAAACAGCCTATGGTCCTTGCACATTGGACTGGCTTTTATTCTGTTATTTTAATTAACTGCATTTGAAAAAGTAAGACTGCTGGAACTTGAAAACAGTATATACATTTTCTAAATAAAAATGGGTAGTTTTTTGTGTCTTCATTTAACCAGGCAAAATGTTTAACAAACATAATCTGGCTCAGGACCCGATTTATGTAAAATGGTAAATGGTCATATTTATTTTGTGCTTTTCCACATTCAAGGCACTCAGAGCGCTTTACATCAAGGAACCACTCACCCATTCTTACACTCACTCAGACACCAGTGTATGGAGATGAATTTTCCGGAGTACATAATTAAATCCATCTATATCCATGGAGAGAAGCAGCTGATGCCGCTATGGAACATTCCCAGCAAACCAATAACATCTCCATGGAAACAAGCAAAATTTTATGTCAAAATTTGAGGTTAAAATATGTCTGCTGCATGGCGTCTCCATTTAAAGTGTTTTTTTTGTGTCCCACGATAAGGAAGTGCACATTAGCATGCTAGTTGTTGTTAGCATGCATCTAAAATGAGTTGAGGAGCTCTTATAAACTCATCACTGTGAATAAGCAGGATGCTCAGGATGCATAAGTTAAGTGAGGAATAACTTAAGACCACTGCAAACTGTTTAAAATGAACTAGTCCTGTTTTTCTTGTTTTTCAGCCTTTGCAAAGAGTGGACTGGATAAATCAGCAGAAAAAGGTGTCGGCCATCTTGAAACTGGATCTTCTCTGAGTCTGTTGTCCATTAGAGCACTTTACAGCTCCATACAAGTGTAATGTGTGTTCTTCTGAAAGCTGATCTCTGCACCTAGAGTCACAGGGAAGGATACACCACAGCACAAATGAATTACTCTTCCACTGTGTCAATCGATCTACACTATAAATGTACTTAGGTTGCTTCAAAAATTTGATCATGTCTTAACTTCAGATAGAGGGCGATGTGGAACGACATCATTTGGTTCATATGCTAGTGGATGTGTGCATATGTGCAGTTTCTATGGGTATATAAAGTGCAAAACGGCCACGTTCATTTTAAATACCTACAGTTTAGCGCTTTGCTTTGTAAATCTGGCCCTTCTGGATTTTGTTATAATGATGTTCCCTCGCCATAGCTTGTTTGAATAATCTTGTTTGTGGTTATCCATCCATTTTCTTCCACTTATCCGGGGCCGGGTCGCGGGAGCAGCAGTCTAAGCAGGAACTCCCAGACTTTCCTCATCCCAGACATGTCCTCCAGCTCCTCCGGTGGGACCCCAAGTTGTTCCCAGGCCAGCTGAGAGACATTGTCCCTTCAGTGTGTCCTGGGTCTTCTCTGGGCCCTCTTCCCAGTGGGACATGCCCAAAACATGTGAGGAGCAGCGGCTTTACTCCGAGCTCCTCCTGTGTGATCAACCTCCTTCTACCTCTAAGGGAGCACCCAGCCACCCTGCAGAGGAAACACATTTTGGCTGCTTGTATCCGCTGTCTTGTCCTTTTGGTCATTACCCAAAGACCATGACCATAGGTGAGGGTAGGAACATAGATTCATAGTAGGTAGGTAAATCGAGAGCTTTGCCTTTCAGCCTAGCTCCTTCTTTACCACAACAAACCAATACAACGACCGTACTGCAGACCCTGCACTGATCTGCCTGTGAATCTCACACGCCATCCTTCCCTCACTCGTTAACAAGACCCTGGGATACTTGAACTCCTCTACTTGAGGCAAGGACTCCCACACACCCGGAGAGGGCGAGCCACCTTTTTCCCATCAAGAACCATGGCCTCGGATTTGGAGGAACTGATTCTCATCCCAGCTGCTTCACACTCGGCTGCAAACCGCCCCAATGCCTGCTGCAGGTCTTGACTCAATGAAGGTATCAGGACAAAATCATCCGCAAACAGTAGAGATGAGATCATGTGGTTCCCGAACCGAAGCCCCTCCGGGCCCCGGCTGCACCTTGAAAGTTGGTCCATAAATACAATGAACTGGTTACAGAGGGGGAGTCCAACAAGCACTGGAAACAGGTCTGACAGTAATGATGCCATTATATTGTTTGCGGTTATGTGCTAAAAAAATGTCTGTTTTCACCTACCCCCTATCTCTGCCCACTGCTCTGTACTCACTTGCAATTATTCCCAAAAACTGACTTGACCATCATGATGTTGCGTCATTTTTCATCTATAATAAAACATAAATACAAACATGATGCTTGCTATGGTGAAATGCCATTATGAACAAGTGCTGTGTACCAGTTTTGCTCTTTTGAAGAGGAAGCCAGTGTACTCATTTCTATTATAATAGTGAACCTATTATGCAAAATCGGCTTTTCAGAGCTTTTAACCGTGTTACATTTGATTCCCCTTCTTATTTAGCCTCTCGAAGTTGCATTTGGCAAGATTTGTGCATATTTGAGCAATCTCTCTTATTTTCAAGACCCATATTGTTGATCCACTTCAGTGATCATGTACCAATGGTGGTGAAAACAGCTCTGTACTTACTTTGTTCTCCAGTTTTATTTCCTTAATGTGTGATATGCATGGGATTTTCGCAGTCTCATAGTCATTTTGGTACATTTTCTTTAAAATCAGCAGCTTGCTAGCGTGATGTGCAGCTATCCATAGGAGATGTTGACTCGTGATGACGTTTACGCCGATGTCACTCCCACTGGGCACCGCAGATTCTTAACACAGAAGCCGGTTTAAAATGAGCAAAATGTAAAATGGATCTTCGTATATGTTATAATTTAATACTAATAACTGAAAAAAGGACCATATGTCTTCTGTAACATCCCTCAACGCATGTGGCCTGCTCCTGTATAATGGGATCATTACTGTCTCCTGCTGCGTGTGTTTTCATCAGTGTAAAACAGTGATGGCTCAGTGTTCTGTGGCTCTGCGTGTGGGACCTATGCATCATTATTAGACACATTAGAATACATATGAATACACCGCTCATTATGCATTACACATGGATAGAACACACAGGTATGAAGACTCCTGCTGCGTGAGACCTGTAACCGTGTCTGTGCAGTCGTTCATATGTGGAATCATGTTTACAGGTTGATTTTGGGTTGTTTGGGCACCCTGATGGGGGCTAATTAAGGAGAGTAAACACCGCATGGGTGCTCGTGTGAGGGTGGCGTCAGCTGTGCATGATTGATAAGGTTTAGTTTTGTGTTGAGGTTAGGATTTGGAGGTGCAGACAGGAGCAGGCAGGAGTAGATGGAGCAAACAGGAGCAGACAGGAGCACGCAGAAGTAGACGGAGCAGACAGGAGCAGAGGGTCCTCAGGTGCATCAGGTGTAGAGGGTAAAGTTTACACATGAAACTGCAGAGCTCGAGAGAAAACAACACACATCTCTGAATGATTCATAAGGAACATATGATCTGACCTGCAGCTGTGTAAGTTCTGTCCCAAAAAGCTGAGATAAAATAAGTTCAAATAAAGGACGGATGCAGCCACACACAGGTATGAAGGGAGATCAGGTACAGCTCACGACTAAAGCTATCACTAATGAAGATATACTGGCTGCATTTTATATTCTCATTATGCATAATGAAGCGTTTACATATTTAAAGGTGCTTTATATAACTTTTCTGAAGAAGGCTTTGCTGTATTTGCTTGTCTCCCAGCAGCTCGCATTACAAGCAGTGGTAGAAGGTAACAAAGTACAAGTAGTAACATTTGTCAATTTTTAGGTATCTGTACTTTACTTAAGTAGTAGTACTTAATATTACAGTGGATATTTTTTACTTTTATTTCACTACATTTGAGAGCAGGTATCTAAACTTTCTACTTTCTACTATATTTTTGAACTAGAATAAAAAGTAAAGATATGATTTGAAGGGGTTTTTTTTTTTTTTTTCCGTTTTTTTTTTTTTTTTTTTTTTCTTTTTTTATTGTGTTTGTGGCAAAAAAAAAAAAAATCAGTTCAAGATTTGGCTTTGATGACCAAAAAAAAAAAAAAAAAAAAAACACAAAATAATTACACAAAGTTCATAATGGAAAAAATAAGAAATTAATTCACATTGTTACAGTTGACCAAAGTATTTATCTTTTTTAACCCATATAACTACAATTAACACTAACAAATTAAGAACACACTCAATAAGTACATTTTCAAATGGGTACTTAAATCCTTTTGCTCAAGTAGATTTTTATTCACTTTCACACTTTTACTTTTACATGAGTAGCTTTTACCTTTTATCTGTACTTTTTGTTTAGAAACAAAATTGAGTACAGTATTTCATCCACCGCTGATTACAAGTGACAGGTCAGAGTACTTGCTGGTGATGTAGTGGCTTGAGACGGTCACATATGTAGCTGTTACTTTGACGTTGTGGGTTAACTTCCATTGTAACTGTCCTGTCCAATAAAGCCAGAAAAGGTCAGATCTGTGGAGAGGAGATCCCACTCACACTGAGGCTGCATGTTTTCAAGGTAGTTTTGATTCATAAAAACACCTGTCATTTCGGTGCTAAATGTCATACAGAGTAACATCCAAGGCAAAGCAATAACATCTAAATGAACACGAGTGAGTGGTGGGCTCCTATACCAGAAAAGTTACATAGATAGATCATTCTCTCCAATTTTACCTTCGATTAAATCATATAACTTCTTTACTGAGGTGTTTTTTTTAAGTATAGGCAGATGATTGACAGGTGGGATAACCAGTTTTAAAATTTTGTTGATGATGGTGGAAATTACATGTTTTATGTTTTATATGCTTAAAAAAAAACATTTCAGATCTACTGACCCTCAGGTTGCCGATGTGATTCCAGCTCGCATAGATGAATAATGTCATTGTGTCCTTGGGCAAGACACTCAACACACCTCGCCCCCAGTGTCTGTGTACACTGGTGTATGAATGTGCGGTGAATGGGTGAGTGGTTCCTTGATGTAACTTGAAGCGCTATATAAAAATATCACCATTTACCATTAGGGAGTTCATAGTTCACTTCTGCAGATAAAGGCTGTGACTGGATTGTCCACAAATTTGGTCAAAGTTCGTACAGTAGGTAGACAGGCATTCTAATGTGGAAAGGTGACGATTATAGATTATGAATACATTTAATTCTATTCAAATAAAATCATTACATGTTTTTATTTTACTTTAGGACAGGGCGATTCCCATTCACATCTACACTCACACAGGGAGAGGAGCAGGAATCCTATTAGAGCCAGACTAGAAATAGAAATCAGGACATTTACTGAGCCTTTGGAAAGAGAGAAGGAGAGAGAGACAGGGAGAGAGGAAGAGACAGAGAGGGAGAGGGAGGGAGAGAGAGAAAGAGAGACACAGAGAGAGAGAGAGAGAGAGAGAGACAGAGAGAGAGAGACATACACACAGACAGAGGGGGAGAGAGAGACACAAAGAGAGAGAAAGAGAGAGAGAGACACAGAGAGAGAGAGAGAAACAGAGACGGGGGAGAGACAGATAGACAGAGAGAGGGAAAGAAAGAAAGAGACGGAGACACAGAGAGACAGAGAGATAGAGAGAGAAAAGGAGAGAAAGACAGAGAGAGAGAGAGAAAGCAGAAAGAGAGAGATGAGAGAGCAAGATAGAGAGAGAGACAGAGGGGGAGAGAGAGAGAGACAGAAAGACAGAGAGAAAGAAAGAGACAGAGACACAGCGAGAGAGACAGAGAGATAAAGAGAGAAAAAGAGAGAGAGAAAGATAGAGAGAGAGAAAGAAAGAGAAAAGAGAGAGAGAAATCAGAGAGAGAAAAGAGAAAGAGCAAGACAGAAAGAGAGAAAAAGAATGACAGAGAGAAAAGGAGAGGGAGAGAGGAAGACAGAGACGAAGAGAGAAAGAGACCGAGACAGAGAGAGAGAGAGAGAGGAGGGAGTCCGTGCGGTCTGCAGCCAAGGGATCGCGCTACGAAAGCCAAGTTCAGCGGAGGAGGCTGGCATTAGGACCCAGCGGACATCACCTGCGCTGGGGAAACCTCACTACAAACACAACACAAGCAGCACGATAACATTTACCTCTGAGAAATTAGTTTTATTGCTGGGTTTCACATGACTTAACATTGTACAGGCAGATATGATTTAATCATTTAATACAGATGGGGATAGCTAAAATGAATATTGTTAAAATGTAGTTTTGTTGCTGTACAAGAAGTTAATAGATGCAGGCACTAAAAGAAATAATCAGGTTAAACGTTTGTGAATTTTTCTTTTAGACATATAAATATAATATCATTAATAGGGAAATCATGCTCTGGCCTCACCACATTCTAGAAAACCACCAACAGTCTATATATATCTTTTTTTTTTTTTTTTTTTTTAAATAAATGCTTTTGCTTTAAATAGATGATTACTATATACTATAATACTGCTCAATCTACCCTCTTTGTCAAACAGTCCCTGTACAATTATTATGCTTCGGGTTTCTTTTATTGTTGTAAGTCCTCCGCCGGAAGTCCTGACGCGCGTACCTGCCGCTGCCTTTCCCCGTGCGTCTGGCGCGTGCTCTGCTCTGGTATGTCCGCTCAGTCTGCCCAGAGCGCGTCTGAGCGGCACCCTCTCCGCACACATCACCGCGCGCCACGACGCACACCACGGGACTCTCTCCAACTTCTCCAGCATCACTTTGCCTCTATTTTATCATCCACAAATGCGAGGATTTTACGCGCTGCTTTTGGATTGTGCGCCCGGACCGTGGATCAGTACTTTGTTGGACCCACGCGGGAGTATGCCTGTCACTGACGTTTGAACGGGACGCTTTCTGACCCACATCATGGACACGTGGAGTTATTCTGGCGCGTGGACTTCAGCTTTTATCTACTTTGCTCTGTTGGGATTTACGCACGGGCAGTTCTTTCCAGGTAAACGATTTAACCCTACTCTTGTGCCATGTTCGAAGCTTGTCTCTCGGTATTTTGATGGTCTACTCTTAGTATGTCTTAGGAAATTAAGATTAAGTTACTTCTTGGTGTCTGTGAATTAGGATATAACAAATAGAATATGCTTTAAGTGAAAAATGTATTCGGAAAGAGATTTATGTAAACAACAAGTGCATGTGCCACTGTCCAGAATCACGGAAGCTATTCCTGTAACGTAACAAAAACGCGGACAGTGTTTTGTTACATTTATTTACAGCAAAAATCTTGACTGACACCTCGGTTATTTCACGAATTTTCACATAAAAGCACCACTTAAGCCACAGAACACGCTCCGCTAAAGTCCTGGTCCGTTACGCGCAGCGGAGTTTTGGCTTACCCCCGGAGTTGTCCCGACTTATCTTTCGTTTTAGATCACTGCTGCTGGTGCCAGTGTCAAAATACCATCTCGTCGTCGCTTTGTTGTTATTTTTTAAATGGCATTGCAATTCTATATAGTTAAGAATTGCGCAAGAAATTCTAATGTTTTCAGTGTGCAATATGTTTTAAAACGTGATTATAATTGACGTAGCCTACATAAATTACTTTATGTGTAGTTACCTGTGTATATACGGTTACTACACTATTGTATCAAATTTTAGCCTTGCATTTTACGTTTGAACGAGTGTTTTGGCACTTGTTGCGCCGCTTTCACTTAAATTCCTGTGGTATGGGAGACGGACAACCGCTTATTTTATCCACTAATGCCACAGATTAAACCGTTTTTACGCACTTGTACAGCCTACCCTGTACAGGTCCTTAGATTAAATATTTAAAATGTATCAAAATAAATTAAGTTCGGACATTTTTATTTTTGCATTTATTTTGTGATGTCTTGCTCAAAAAGTTATCTTCCAGGCTACTATTTGAAAAAGACGTAACTGTGTTATATAAAACTTGTTTTTTTTACCCCCTGGACTGTCCTCCGATCCCTCACCACCTTCTGTTTGGTATTCATGTCCTGTGTGAAGCTGCAGAAAAGGGCTGCTTTTAGGGGCAGACTGGCTCAAACTCCCCTCTCTCTCTCCTCTTCCACTGTTGTTTTCCTCGTATCTGAACTAAAAACCCCAAAGCACCGCGCGTAAGTTGGAATCGCTACGCTTCAAACTTGAAAATACTTCATTATTTAATTATAAGTTAACAGAACAAACGTATTATTAACCACACATTTGATCGTAGAGTGTTAACTTGACGTTTTACTTGAACTTACTCATTACTCAGTAGTCACACGGATTCATTTGTGTTATGTACTTCGTGTGCGTAAAACCCGCATTTTGGAGAGACTGTCGCTCCGATCGCTCTTGTCTTTAGGGGGCGACATTGACATAGTACTCCTAACTCTCATTCACAAAGATTAGGACGTTTTTTCAAAATAAAGTATCGTAAAAGCAAATACATGTAGGTATTTCATTGTTCTAAGCAAATTCCCTATTCGGTGCAGTGTTGTTTCTTTGGCGTCCTTGCTTGTGTCCTGAAGGAGACATGCTCTGAGTGTCCTTTGGTGTCTCCTTGCCTCCTCTGAGGGACAGAGCAGTGATCAGGTCAGTGTGAGATATCACATTATGGAGCTCTTTATGTGATTTACATGACACACGAAAGGCATGTGTCTCATTGGACAGAGGACAAATGAAAGTATACAAGAAATAAATTACACTATATGCCCTGCTGTTATCCATCACAGTCATATCCAGAGAACACGGGTCTGGGATCAAGTTGGACTGGAAAGTGAATGTCCTATATGTTGTGATCAAATTATTTTGTGGGTTGTTTTTGGGTTTATTTTGCTTTTTTTCTGCCCTTTTACCACGTCACAATATTCTAACAACATTCTAACATGGCTTAAAGCTCACAGAAGTCAATTTTGCATAATATAGGACCTTTACACACATAGAGTTGCCCCCCCCCCCCCCCCCCCCCCCCCCCCACCCCCAAAAAAAAAAAAAAAAAATAAATCAAACCCAGATGCCAACATTTTTTTTAGTTGCCACCCATGCATGTTTCAATAATCTAGCGATCTCTCCTAGTCTCTAGCTGTAAGACTCTGCCCAATCCTCATCCCACATGACAATTCCCTGTAAATATACAAAAGCATGATACAAAAGCGTACACAAGAACTTGACAAACCTGATGTGATGTGGAGGAGTTTCATTAGCGGGCTTTTGATAGCGTGCTCTGAATGGGGGAGTGACTTAGCACAGAGAGCAAAGGGAGGGGAGATAGAGCGTAAAAACTGAAACTTATAAAACATGTCAATACATTGATTTTTCGCAAATATATAGCGTTTGCAACATAATATGGTGATCTAAATATGTTATGTGTTAGCAGTTAATACCCCCTAGAAGTAAAAAAAAAAAACGCCTCTTTAACATTTACAGTGAACATGGTCAGTAAAAAAAAATATCTATATATATACAAAAATAAAAAAAAACTTAAATTTTTGCTGTGTGATTTTTGGTGTGCATGTAGCCAGTGCTGATATTATAGTTTTCCTTAGCCATTCGCGTACTTGGAGTTGGATATTGAGTGATTCATGCATGTTTGAATAATCCGTGCTCTCCTGCATTTGAAGTGTAAGGTTCAGATTCCAACAGAGATTTAAATTTTAACAAACTGCATATTAAAATCGATTGCTTGCTACGATGAAATGGCATCATGAAGCGGTGGGGCTGGCTGTATGGTCCGGTTGCGCAGCTGTTTGTTGTGATGACGCTCAAAATGACGTTGCGTGAAGGGGCGGGCGTGGATCAACTCAGCGTTTTTTACACCCGGACCAGTTACCAGGTAAATTTAGCTGTTTACAATGGGCAAACAAATGTTATACTTAATTTTCACTTTAGCGAGGCCATAGTGCATTAAAGGCACCTGTACCCACCATAAAAGTGTAGTATTTAAAGGTTCTATATTACACTATTTTGTGATTCATGTTATAATGTTGTTTCCTCATCAGAAACAGACCTGGAGTTGTGTTTCGTTTCATTCACACATGTTTAACACACAAACCCTGCACATTTAGGCTGAGTTTTTCTCTCAAACTGAAAATACCCTGTTGCACCTTATGATGTCATGCGGTGATACAGAAATGTACAGAAATGTCTTAAAGCTCAATTTTGTGTAATATAGGATCTTTAACACATAGAGTAGCTAAAAAAAAATCAAAACCCTGATACTAAAACCAAACTAAATCAAAACTAGTATTGAAGCTAGATACTCATTTGAACAAATACTGACACTGAAAAATGTAATGAGACAAACTGGACCTATCAAACACAGTACTAACCACACATATTAAAAAAATACTACTATAATCCATTCTATTGTCTAAACCCATTGTGTATTTTACCATCATCTTAGTATTGAAACATGTACTTCGCATCCAGCCTTTTTCAAGTTTCACATTTCCATATCGTGTCCAACTCTAATTGAACAATATCCCCTGTCTGCGCAGGACACATGGAGGACATATTACTTCATATCTTATCATTGTGTCGCTCTGGAAGGACAACAGTTTGAGCCGGAGTCCTTTAGCGGGTCAGACGCAGAGGAAATATGATGATGGTAATCGCTTGTGTCTGTCACCTCCTGGCCCTGTCTCTTTAGTATTCTGTTAAGTGCTCTAGACCTCAGACCTTATCCTATTGGCTCCGCTTTTGACAGGCTGACGCTGGACGGGTATTTATAACATCGTGCGGATGAAACTCGTGCCTTTCTTTTGGGAAAAACTCTTTTATTATTAGACCAACAATGTGGTTTAAAATTGAGATATGAGTTGAAATAGGTTGAGAATTCCAGCTCCGACGGATGAATACTGTTGTTGTGTCCTCGGGCAAGACACTTAACCCACCTCGCCCCCAGTGTCTGCGTACGTCGGTCGGTGTGTGAATGGTGTGTGAATGGGTGAGTGGTTCCTTAATGTAAAGCGATTAGAGTGGAGTGCTTTGAAGGGCGGAAAAACGCAATTTAAAAAAAGTGACCATTTACCATTATGCAAAATTGACTTTTTTGAGTTTTTAAACCATGTTATAATTGTTTTTTAGCCACTTAGAGCTGTATTTCAGAGTGATTCATGCATGTTTGAGTAATCTTTCATTTCCAGCAATTAGTTGTGAATGGGGAAGATTGGGGAAGTGCTTTTCTCTCAACTGGATGTAACAAAAGTTTGATTTTTTTGGTACCTGCTGTTTGTGACACTTCGACCAATCAGATTAGAGCAGGGGTGTCCCAAACTTTTTTCATGAGGGCCGCATACTGGAACATATTTGAAGTGGAGGGCCACAGACCAGAGTCGTACAGGGAGTCAAATGGTGCATTTGACACCTGGTTTGACAGGGACATTGTACGTTTAATAAGACTTGGAAGATTATTTTTAGGTCTGTGTCACAATGCAATGTGATGTTATTTCAGGTTATAGAGGTAGAATCTCTTCATTTTGTAGTAAAAAATACTTCCTGATCAATTGGGGCCAGTTTTAGGAGGAGGCATCAGGGCCAACAAAAATTGGTCTGAGGGCCGCATTTGGCCCCCTGGGCCGTAGTTTGGACACCCCTGGATTAGATTAATTTGCTATAAAACGTTCACCACCTATAACTGTGCACTATGGTCTTTCTGTGTGGCCCTTTTTGTGGCGTTGTGATGATGTTTATAATGTTATGCCATAAAAGTGCAGGTGCAAATCAGCTCTGCGGGTTCAACATGAATTCAGCGGACTCACGAACAACTTAAATGTGACCCTTTATGCACTTGTGATTGTTCACAAAGGCCCCGAAAGAACTTACAGCCTCAATAAGATACATTTTCTATGCCACTGATATAATGACATATTTTCAGTAGCCCATCCCATAATGCATCTATACTGCATTAAATCCAGGCCACTTTAATAATACATTGCCCTGTGTGGAACTCTGTGGCTGTTATTCCAGGTCAAACCATTAATTACATCGAATTGTTCCTTGACATAAATGAACATATTCAGGGTTTTTACTTTAGATGATAAATTATAGAGCTTATGGGCGGTGTTGCTTAGAGTAAGAAGGACATCAACCCACGTCAGTGATGTGTTTAGCGGCTACTTCCTAATGGTCCTGTTCTTTCTTGTTATTTTTTTTTTCGCTGTTCTTCTCTTTCTGGTGAAGG